>OZ020568.1:42792110-43393591 GCA_963971475.1 Chrysops caecutiens | reverse complement strand
TAACCTAACCTAACCTATCCTGTTGTATTGAGCCGACATTTTTCCCGTCGTGTCGATGCTTTCATGAAGCAGATCAAGCGAAATTATAATCTTCTTGGTGGAAAAGTGATCGATTTTTGGACACGAATTGAGCTTCAGAATCGGAGCAGTCCACATGTCCATCTTGTCGTATGGATTGAAAACGCTCCATCTTTTGAAATTCCAGAAGGACATGCGTATGTCGACCAAGTGATTTCATGCCGCTTGCCAAGTGAAGAAGAAGACCCAGATTTACGAGCACTCGTCAAACGCAATCAACTTCATCACCATACTCATACATTTCACAAGAACAACTCTGAGTCATGTCGATTTGTTTTTTCTCGTGAGCCTTGTCAACGAACTCGTATTGTGCCGCCGAGTTCTGAAGAGTTCATTCGAAATGGATGACGATTCTGCACTTTGAAACGGACAACGAATGAAAAATGGGTCAATAATTATAATGAGCAAATTCTTAAGTTTTGGAATGCAAATATGGACATAGAGCCATGCGGATCAAATGAATCCATTGCCCACTGCATCGCCAAGTACATTTCAAAGACGGAACCAGCAGATGTAAACAAAGATGTCGCTCAAGCTATTCGTCAAATTCGTCGCGAAGAAGCTAACATTGCAAGAAAGATCTTCAAATCATGTATGCGGATTTTGAAAGAGCGACAAGTTTCCGCATCAGAATGTGTTTATCGACTCTGCCACCTGCCACTTCATTCAAGTTCAAGAAAGTCAGTATTCTTAAATACAAGAAAGCCCGATCAACGATATCGAGTGCTGAAATTTGACGACAATAAAGCAATTGGACTTTGCTTAAACATATTTGAACGATACGCAAATAGACCAAGGCCAAAAGAGCAAGGTTATGATTTCCTAAACATGTGCTTATTTGAATTTGCGACGAATTTTGGGCCATTTTATACAAAGAAAGCGGGAAATAGTGAAGAAAGCATTGATGCAGAAAAAGAAGAGCAACCAACAAGACGAAGACTCATCAAGCTGGCAAACAACACTAAAATGGTAATTAGAAATGTTCAAGCTGTTGTACGGGTGCCATTCTTTCAAATGCAGACTGATCCGGAAAATTATTTCTATAGCTTACTCGTACAATATATACCATTTTACTCGGAAGACGAATTGATTGATGAGCATAACAATGCACGGGAGGCTTTTCTTGCTCGAAAAGATCAATTGAGGCAAAAAAGTTCATACCTCGAAATACATCGTGCAAGAGACAGACAACTTGAAACTGCATTCAATCAGGCACATGCTTTCAATCTTCTTGAAAACCCAGAAGAAATAGTTGCGGCAGAACATGAAAATGAATTTACCGAACAGGCGATGACAAACGAACAGTTCCAAAATGTATGTGGAGCAATGAATTTACGACAGCGACAACTATTAAACACCATTACTCGCAGTGTCCAGGAACAAAAGAACGGAACTCCGAGACGCATCAGAATGTTTGTCACCGGAGGTGCTGGAGTTGGCAAAACATTCACTTTCAATGCACTAAAAGAACAGGTCAATCGCTGCTATGGTAAGAAAGCAGTTAAAGTTGGCGTATTGACCGGTGTAGCTGCACGACTTGTTGGTGGAACAACGCTGCATACATTGTTCAAATTACCAGTTGAGAAAGATGGGAAAATTGCAGGAAATTTGGTACCACTCACAGCTAACTATTTGAAAGTCATGCGAAATCAGTGGAAGGACGTCGAATTCCTGTTCATCGATGAGATTTCCATGGTTCAATAAGAAATGATGTGCATGATTGATTCTAGATTGCGCCAATTGAAAAAGAAGGAAAATGAACCGTACGGTGACATCAATATTATGGTTTTTGGAGATTTATTTCAGTTGCCACCTATCCGAGGATCCCAAGTATTCCACCAGCCTGCTAAATTCATTCCGGCAACTCATTTGTAGAGACTTCTAATTCTTGTGGAGTTAACGGAAAACATGCGACAACATGGCGACACAGCATTCGTCGATCTTTTGAATGCTCTACGCGTTGGTGAGTTAAAGGCCCCACATTTTTCTCTTTTGATGTCAAAAGTGTTGACAGAGGCATCTGGAGATTTTGATTTGGATAGAGCAATTCGCATATATCCAACTCGTGCACAAGTTGATGCACACAACACAGCCGTCCTTGAACACTATCGAGCCCAAGGAGTTAGAATTTTCAGAATTCGTTCTCATGATGTGCTAGTGAATGCGACAAGTAACACCGACAACGTTAACATGGATAATATTGTGTCAGGGGATATAAACAAGACTGGAGGCTTACAAAAAGTGTTGGAAATATTCAAAGGAGCGAGAGTGATGCTTCGCTCAAATATTAACGTAGAGCAAGGACTTGTCAATGGTGCAATGGGCACTATCACTGAAATTGTTTGGCCCTTATTCCGTCGCGATCAGATGTATGATACTGACATTCCATCGGTTCGTATCGACTTTGGCAGAGATGGAATTCATTTAGTCAAGCCGAAATCAGTACAGTTTCAGGCACTCAGAAACTATGGAACAATCGGGCGAACACAGCTCCCATTAATACTCTGCTGGGCCTGCACAGTTCATAAAATGCAAGGATGCACAGTGGACCATGCTGTTGTATACCTCGGATCTGCACTATTTGCAAAAGGACAGGCATATGTCGCATTGAGTCGTGTCAGATCATTGAAGGGCTTAAGAATAGAGGAACTCGATTGCTCAAAATTTACTGACCAGACACCAAGCAATGAAGATGCAATAAAAGAGATGGAAAGAATGCAAACACTTGGAGTTCTAGCACCATAATTGAAATATAATTTATTTGTTTTAACACGAAAAAAAATTTTCTAATTGTAAAAAAAGAAAAAAGGATAATAAAAAGCAGGCCGTTTTAAGTCAAGTGGAAAATTTCACACATACAAGACTAAAAAACAGAAAATAATTATTTAAATAAAAAAAAAATGTTTAATATACAACGTTTTTAAAACGGACTAAAAAGTATAAAATAATTTATCCTATCCCAATAGAGATTTGCAACACCATACAGATCCCTTACTCCATAAAGATTGTCCTGGAAATTTGTGATTGTGAATTTTTAATAACTATGAAAATACTTGTAAGATTTAAAACGAAAAACGTGGGGCGAAAAACGTGGAAACTTAATATTATGAATTTAGAAAAGAGTTATTTTTTTTATATTATTTAGTAAGCTGTTTATATTCTGTTTGATTAATCTAGTTTCCCTTTATAGTTAATGTTATAAATTGAATTTGTTAAAAAGTTAGTTTAGTTTTGAATTCAATTTGATATAGAGCTTCTTTTCTTTTAAAATCCAGTTTGTTCAAATACTAATTACCAAAAAAAAATTGTAATACAGTAATCCCCCAACATTCGCGGATTTGACATCTGCGAGATTTGATTATTCGCGGTAGATAAAACGTACCTAATGTAAAAGGGCAAAGTAACTAATTACGAATAATAAATTAAATAATTGGAAATATTATTGATTTGAATATATATTCAATTGCTCCTGAAATAACGACAGCAGAAATTAACTGGCAACCTTCCAAACCGCATTAATTTATGACACAAACCTTAACAGTACGCCAGTTATGCAGTTTACGCGTTGGCAGTAAATTTGGCCAGAAAAAAAACAAAATTAAAAAAAAATTTAAAAATTATTATATATGTAAGAAATATTTAATTCTATTGATTACTCCTTTTTAATTTGTCTGCTCAACTACTATCAAATTTTTTCAAGAAGTATGAACCGTATTGTCATAGTTTATTGCTAATTTTTTAAGTTTTTTTAATTATTCATTACAAATACTAAACCGCTTGAATTGCCGGAACTTTAAGTTTTTATTTTCGTTACCTTTTGTTATTTATTAAAGCTGATAAAAACTATATTTTCACTAATTGAAATTTTAAAATTTTGCGAATAAAAGGGCGACACTGCCTCCTTCGCGTGTATCAGTTAGTTTATTTGAATTGTGAAGTGCCGTTCCCTTAATCGAGCCGCTCTTCGGCCAATAATACCGCATCATGACCTCCTTAATCTAAGATTATGCCGCACATGTGTATGTAGCGGTTTACATTCAAATGATTTGAATATAAACAATTAGTCTAAGATATGGATTTTTGGAATTTACGTCAAAATCTACGAATAAGAAGCTCTATTAGTAGGTCAAAATATAATTACTCCACAACAACTGTCAATATTTTCATTATATTTTCCGAAAATTTTTATTCCGAGGAATTTGTTTGGTGAAAATGCATTATTTTCAGTGACTCTATATATTGGTTGGCAATGCGAGCAATTAAACATACCACAATTTTTACCATAAGATTGCTATTCGAAAGGAAAAATTTTGGAAAATAATTCCACGAAGTAACATTTTGCACTGATGCCCCACACAATTTTTCATTTCACTAGAGTTTTGTACCAGGGCGGAAATTCTGATACGGTGAGTTTGGAAGTGTTCAGCGATTTTGGTGTTCATGGGTGATTTGTGCGTCCGCAACGGTGTGAATAAGTTTTTCTGAATATTTTAGCACCAGGAAAAAAAGCGTGGATTTTAACTTCGAAGTATGTATATCAGTAAAATCAGTGTTAAGAATAAATTTTCCAATGGTTTCAATAGAAAAAAGAGTGAAGCTAATTAAAAATGAACTTGTGAATTTCTAATATATTTTTTCTTTAATTTTTTGGTATATTACTTTTGCAGATAATAATGAAACAATCAACAAAACCTAGTGAGGAGCAAAAGGAGCTGTTGTTGGACTTTAGGTCAAAGAAAGAAATTTATATTCAGTTGAGAGGGAACTGTTACAGCAGATGACTGCACGCCGCAGGGGATACAATGGAACATCTGGTCATGAATTCACTTATTCCAGATGTTCATGGTAATGGACTGAACGTAGGAATAGGAAGATTTTTGTATAAATTAATTGGTTGCACCAGTGGTGGTGCTAGTTATAGAACCGTTATCATTAGATATAAGTGACGAAGGAAATCCAAATAAAGCCTGTTTATTCCAACCATTTGAGGTAAGCGTTTCATTCCTACAGAGAACTAGTGATACCTAGTTCTCTTCTCCCTAAATTAATCCCTTGGTTGAACTAGTGTTACCTAGTTCTTCCTCCTTCTAACATTTCCTGGTGACGAACTAGTGATACCTAGTTCTTCTCCTTCTAACCCTTTTTTCTTGTTAAGAACTAGTGATACCTAGCTCTTCTTCTTCTTCTTCTTCTAAACATTTTCTGGTGACCCCGACGTGATCACAGTGGGTGATCATTAACGAAGACTGCAACCAAGAGCTATTGACTTGACATCAATTCGCTAAGGGAACTATTCAAGAAATAGAAATCAACGCGGACACGTGAACGTTAAATCTACAGACATCCACGTTTACGTTCAATTCCAGTCAGTCAAATTCGGACATCATTATCAAGGATGACCACGTTAGAGGCTTTGACGATAAGCCAATCGCAACTTGGGAAGGAGATTGAAAAGGTGTCAAAATCCTTTTATTCAGATGCTGCCGAACGAAAAACCCTAACGTATTTGAGGGACAAACAAGCTAGCCTGTCCACACTATGGCGAGAATTCGAAACGCAAGACCAATTAATTTTAAAAAATTATGCTGAGCATACACATCACCAATATTTTACTTCAACCTATTTCAAAAAGGTGCAATTAATCTACGACGAGGTGTACTCAGAGGTGACAGCGCTACTACAGGTTCACGAGGACAGCTTAGCCACATCTAAGTCAACCGATCAAACTGCTTCGACGTCAAGAACTCTCCATGGGGTGAGTTTAAGCAAATCCACCTTGACGACAAATCAAACTGCTCCGACAACGAGGAAGCAAGTAGAATACAGCCCAGACCTTCAGAAATTAAAACGAAATCGTGACAGACTAATGAAATTATTGACAACGATGATCGACAACGTAACTAGATTAGATGAAATACAATCAGCACGCTATTATGAACTCAAGGTTCAGGCCATGAATCAATATTGGTCTGAACTTGAGGTGACTACTAAGGAGATTTGGGAATACAGTGATGATTCTGCTGAGGGAGATGATATCGAAGAATTTATTGACCTCCAAGGACGGTATCATGATGTGATTGTCAAACTTGCAAACAAACAAGATCAAACTGGTTGTCAGGCGAATGACACGGTTGGATCAGAGGACGGCTCAATGATACGGCTCCCAAAAATTGAGTTGCCAAAATTTAACGGAGATTACTTGAAGTGGCAGCAATTCTTCGACCTATTTGTACAAATGGTCCATAGCAGACCAATAAGTAACGTACAGAAAATGTTTTACTTGAAGGCCAATCTGGAAGGAGAGGCAGAGAGACTTATTCGTCACATGTCAGTCTCTAATGGAAACTATCAAGCAGCCTGGGAGGTTTTGGTCAACAGATATGCAAACAAGCGACTCTTGGTGAACGCACTCTTAGAGAGACTTATAAACCTACCGGCAATTTCAGTAGAAACAGCATCATCCATAAGGAAGATTCACGACACTACTCGAGAATGCATATTGGGGTTGGAAACCCAAGGACTGACTATACACGATCATTGGGATCCAATATTATTATATATGCTAGTCAAGAAACTCGATAGAAATACCCATACCATATATGAGCAGTCGTTGCGTCAACCAAGGGAGCTACAGTCATTGAAGGGGTTCCTTGACTTCCTAGAACTACGGTTCCAGGCATTGGAAGCCTTAGGATCGAAGATAACAGACCGGAAATCTGCATCAGCATATGCAGCCATTTCAAAGCGAGCAGCTTGTCCATACTGTCATAAGGATCATGCCATTTATTATTGTGACAGCTTTGTGAAACTATCCACACAAGGGAAACAAGCAGCAATAAAGAAATTAAACCTTTGCTTCAACTGTTTACGTGTCGGACACCAAATGAACCAATGCTCTTCAGCAGGATGTCGGAAGTGCCAACAGAGACATAACACTCTGCTACACCCAACGGATTTTAGGGAACAACCAGGAGATATTAGGAATTCATCAGTAACGACACATATAGGAGCACGTTCGTCTCCGCAGAGCAGTAGTTACGTGTTCTTAGGGACAGCTACGGCGTTCATCCTCAATAGTGCAGGTGAACGAGTGAAGTGTCGGATACTGGTGGACTCTGGCTCTCAAGTCAGTTTCATAACGGAAGGCTTGAGCCAAAGACTTAAACTAACTAATATCCAGGATCATCTCGATGTGACGGGCATTGGGCAATCAAGAATGAAGGCAAGTCAGAAGGTTAATGGTACGATCCTCTCTAGAACTACAAATTCTAAAATCAATGTCGAGCTCCATTTAATAAAAAATATAACGTCATGTCAGCCGCAGCAGTACATCTATACGCAGGACTGGAAGATCCCAACGAATATATCCTTAGCTGATCCGGAGTTCAACAGACCAAGTAAGGTTGACGTCCTTCTTGGGGCTGAATTGTACGGGGAACTCATGAGAAATGGGCGAGTTAAATTGGGAGAGAACTTACCAGTACTCCAAAATACCAGCTTGGGTTGGATAGTTCTGGGAAGGATGTCACAACCAACACCATTCTGTGGCATCAGCAACATCGAATTAGAAAGGAGCCTGCAACAATTTTGGGAGTTAGAAGAATGTAATACAAACAAATTGGTCAGTCAAGCTGATCAACGATGTGAAGAGTTCTTCCAGTCCACCACGATAAGAAATCCTAACGGAAGATACACCGTGAATCTACCCATGTTTACGGATGCATCTCTGTTAGGGAATTCCCAATCCATGGCTTACAGACGGTTCGTGAATATCGAAAGGAAACTCCAGAGGCAACCAGAACTGTATCAACAGTACAAGGAGTTCTTGGAGGAGTATTTACGCCTTGGACACATGCACGAAATCGAGGCTTCTGACATACCAGCGATCAACTATTTCCTTCCTCACCATTTTGTTTTGAAGCCCAGTAGCACTACTACAAAACTACGAGTAGTATTTGATGCTTCAGCTAAAACTACATCCAGTTTATCATTAAATGATTTAATGGTTGCTGGACCACGAATTCAGGATGATCTATTTGACGTAATGCTGCGATTTAGACTGTACAAGTATGTGTTTACGGCAGATATTGCTCAAATGTACCGGCAAATACTAATGCATCCTGATGATCAAAATCTTCAATTGATAATGTGGAGGAATAGTCCAGCAGACAAGTTAAGATACTACAAACTAGGCACAGTCACTTATGGTACAAGAGCGGCACCATATTTAGCTACTAGATGCCTTAAACAACTAGCGGAGGACGAAGCAGTTAATTACCCGCTAGGATCAAGTAAAATCCAAGATTTCTACGTGGATGATGTCATCACTGGATCTGACAGCCTCGCAGAATTGAAGACAATTCGGACAGAGCTCAATCAACTAATGAGCAAGGGTGGATTTAAGTTGCGGAAATGGTGTGCCAATCATCCCGCTATTCTCGAAGAAGTGGCAGTAACAGAACGAGAATTACAAATAGACTTCACTAAACACAACAACGAGCATATAAGGACACTAGGTTTAGCGTGGGAACCGCTACGCGATTGCTTTAAATACTCTTTAGAGTGGCCGATGAGAGCGATCACGTCAAAGCGGACGGTGCTTGCAGATATATCACAACTATTTGATCCATTGGGGTTGGTCAACCCGGTAATTGTCATCGGGAAGATATTCATGCAACGTTTATGGAGTTTAAACCTCGACTGGGATGATGAGTTACCAGAAGATTTACAAGGAACCTGGTTGGAATTTCGTGCAGATCTTCGATTCTTGGACAAACTAAAGATCGGAAGGCATGTTATCCTTCCAGAAACACCATCAATAATTGAGCTACATGCCTTTGCCGATGCAAGCGAAAAGGCTTATGGGACTGCTGTTTATATGCGTTCAACAGACGGCAAGGGCAATGTCTTAGTGAAGCTATTATGCGCAAAGTCTAGAGTTGCCCCTAGGAAAATTATCACTGTGCCCAGGTTAGAGCTCTGTGCAGCCAATTTAGCAATACAGCTGGTCCAGCGAGTTACCAAGAATATAACAGCAAGCATCGCCAATGTAACCTATTGGTCAGACTCCACAATAGTATTGAGTTGGATCCATGGGGATCCAGCTACGTTAAAAACCTTTAATGCGAATCGGGTGCAACGAATTCAGGAACATTCGTCGCCCTCACAGTGGAGATATGTCAAAAGCAGTTGGAATCCGGCCGACATCGTATCAAGGGGTGCAACACCACAACAACTGACATCAACTGAATTATGGTTTTGTGGACCACCATTTTTGAAGGCGCCAATGTCCGAATGGCCCAGTACAGCATTTGAACCAACTCGCGATTTCGCTGAAGAAAGAACCACCAGGGTTGCGTTACCCTGTTCAAGCAGTAATCAAACAGGTGACTTCCTCAGCAACATAGGACATGGGAATTCATTTTGGAAATTACAACGTATAGTGGCATACGTCCTGCGCAGTATCAATATCATGAAGAAGAGGTGTTCTAAAGATGTGATTCCAGACCATCTTCAAGTAGAGGAGCTCAATGAGGCACTTGGCGTAATAGTAAGGTCGATACAAGCTGAAAAATTCCAAGACGATATCAATGAACTACAAACCAGGGGGGTTGTCAAAAATTCCAGCCGCCTTGCTAGTCTTACACCATTTCTTGATGATCGTGGTCTTCTGAGAGTTGGAGGAAGATTAGAAGCAGCAGCCATTGCATATGGTGCCAAACACCCACTCCTTCTTCCTGGCGATCACGTTTTACCAAAGATGTTGTTAAATGACCTTCACGTCAGGCATTTACATGCAGGCCCTCAAGCTTTAATGGCCATTGTGCGCCAGCAATTTTGGATAATCCAAGCAAGGGCTATAATACGCACCGTGGTCAACAATTGTGTGCATTGCGCACGCGCTAAACCCCACCTGATGCAACAGCTTATGGGTAATCTCCCCGCAAGCAGGGTACTACCTGGCCGACCATTCATCACGACTGGAGTCGATTTCTGTGGACCTATCTGGATTCATTATAGGCTACGAGGCAAAAGACCACACAAATCTTATATCGCGGTCTTTTGCTGTTTCGTCACAAGGGCTGTGCATTTAGAAGTAGTATCTGACCTAACATCAGAAGCATTCTTAGGTGCTCTCAAAAGGTTTGTTGCTCGACGCGGACGATGCAGGGACATATATTGTGACAATGCGACTAATTTTGTCGGAACGAAAAATAAGTTAGCCGACGTTTATGCAATGCTCAACAAGGAAGAGGAGAAGGAGAAAATTGTAAATGAGTGCGCCAAGGATACGATACAATTCCATTTTATTCCACCAAGATCTCCGCACTTTGGAGGGCTTTGGGAAGCTGCGGTGAAGTCACTTAAGCAACTTTTGTATAAAACAGTGGCACCTGCTTCGTTGACCTTCGAAGAGCTCACAACTGTCGTCGCCGAAGTTGAAGCTATTTTAAATTCTCGACCATTAACACCCATGTCAAGCAGCCCAAATGACTTAACCGCATTGACTCCAGGGCATTTCCTGATAGGCGAACCATTGGTAGCGGTACCTGACTCAGGAGAAACAGCAAAAATGTCATCACTGTCACGATGGAAGCTAGTAACATGTTTGACCAATGAATTTTGGAAGCGGTGGCAAACAGAGTATCTTGCGGAACTACAACAACGGGTGAAGTGGACAAAGGAAAGCCCTAATATAAAACTTGGCGACATGGTCGTTATAAAAAATGAAACCTTACCACCATTGAATTGGCCACTCGGTAGGATAGTAAAGCTGCATCCAGGAAGGGACGGCAAGGTGCGAGTTGTTGATGTCCGAACTGCCACAGGAACGTTCACAAGGGCGATCAATAATTTGAGCCCCCTTCCAATCGAAGAACAACACACGACACTGACTTCGGAAGATGAACCTACCACGTCGAAGAAGCGACAAGACGACCCCGAGTACAATCCTTGTAAAAGACGACGCACCAGCTCCAGAGTAACCAACAATCGTCCTGATCCTGTCGTCAACAATAGCCACTCACCGTCACCAATTTAATCTTAATCCTTGGTTAACACATAGTGTAATATATAGTAACTATATTTTTGAGAATCATTCATTTGATAAGCGTTCTTACGCGCCTTAATTATACTATATTTACTATTATTACTATATTTTTGAGAATCATTCATTTGATAAGCGTTCTTACGCGCCTTAATTAATAATGCAAGTACCAGTTAAATGCCTGTGGATAACTGGTAAACTAGTTAGTATTAGGTTAGATTGTATATTACTTCATCACATTGTATCTTAAATTGAGCAGTACTAAGGAAGAACTATGAAGTATAGAAATCATTGTATATTACTTCGTTATATTGTATCGTAAATTTAGTAGTATTTAGAACAACTATGAGTTAAGGGGACAATTGTAAGATAAATCTTCCTATAATTTACAAACTAAGTAACGTAGTTGTGATTTAAACTTAACTTGTAACTCCGACTGCCAAGTTCGGTATCAAGAGCAATATATCATTCCAAAATTCGTAACCAGTTTGCAAGGCTCTCAACGGGATAAGTTGGGCTAGATAACTTAGTTATATGCCTGAGTGGCGACATTGTGATAACTTGGAAAACATACTATTGAGGTCATGTAGTCCATACCTTAACAGAACATCAACTTGGCAATCGGAGACTCTAAGAATTTAACAATATTTTGTATATATTTTGGTTTATATATATCAATTATATTGCCTTCGACACTAATTCATTGTTGTAACCTTTAACTAGTTTAAATGTTAACCAACAACATTCAGGTGCATGACACCATCCAGTGGCGCATCAGCTTCATCGACAACCATCATTAAGGATCTTCATCGGTGTTATTGACCTCGGAGAGGTCAAGGGGGCGAGGATGTTACAGCAGATGACTGCACGCCGCAGGGGATACAATGGAACATCTGGTCATGAATTCACTTATTCCAGATGTTCATGGTAATGGACTGAACGTAGGAATAGGAAGATTTTTGTATAAATTAATTGGTTGCACCAGTGGTGGTGCTAGTTATAGAACCGTTATCATTAGATATAAGTGACGAAGGAAATCCAAATAAAGCCTGTTTATTCCAACCATTTGAGGTAAGCGTTTCATTCCTACAGAGAACTAGTGATACCTAGTTCTCTTCTCCCTAAATTAATCCCTTGGTTGAACTAGTGTTACCTAGTTCTTCCTCCTTCTAACATTTCCTGGTGACGAACTAGTGATACCTAGTTCTTCTCCTTCTAACCCTTTTTTCTTGTTAAGAACTAGTGATACCTAGCTCTTCTTCTTCTTCTTCTTCTAAACAGGAACTGTATAGAAAAACATCAAATTAAATTGAGATTTACTATCAATCATGTCTTTTATTTATAACAATTTTAAACACTTGAATTTAAAGTCAATTGATAAAGAATTAAAGCGTGTAATATTTTGGTGAATGATATGCTCCTCCCGATTTTCAGTATCTCTTAGATTCCGTCTGATCAATAGAAGTCGCCTCATAAAAATTTAATAGTATGTTCATGCTTTTACACCAATCTTGTGGAAATCATATATAATTTATATGATAGCAATAATATATTTAGATAAACGATCCATATCTCAATAACGTTCCTTTTAAACTGTATTATTGAATAATTTCACCTTAACAATAATATTTATAGCTATTATTATCGTTATACGAACAGTATTATTATTTTTTTTTCCTGGAGTGGCTGAGGCTGATTTGTTAGATAAGCCCTAATACCAATAACTAGATTAACGGTGACAACCCGTTTGCTTTTTATGCTATTCCACTAGACTTGTGTGGTTATTGGGCTGAGATGCTTGTGAGGCATGAAGACACGCATGAATATCGTAACGATCACTAAATATTTCTTTTCTATTACTTTTTCGTTCACTATTAAAATCATTTTTAAAGATATTTATTATTATTAGTTGATTTTTTACTTAGTTTTCTACTTCTTCGATTGTTTCATTTGGTTAATACAAATTAAAATTTACCTGTAAAATTTACATACAATAGCAGACCGTGTCTAAACGAGTAAGTTAGTAGCTTTTGCGTATTCATGTAGGAATTTATTAAACCCTTATATAACCCTTGTTGCAAAAACTAAGTATTCCCGGGTCAAAGACGTAAAAATTAAATTTGTTGCGTAGTTCCAGCATAAGGGTTGTAGCTTTGTCTTCAATGTATTTGCAGTGTAGGAACATATGGTTCAGGTCTTGGTGATTTTCGTCGCAATCACAAATCGGGTTATTGTGCATATTTTTCCTGTAGAGATGGGATCGGCATCTGGTGTGCCCGGATCTGATTCTTGAGACAAAGCAAATCAGATCCCTGTTTTCATATGATTTAGAGAACCAAGGTTTATTAAAAAAAATTTAGTTTTGAGTCGGAAGTAATTGATCCCTTTTAGGTGTTTTTGACTAGACAGCCAGTCTTCGGTTTTGCTAATTAGAAATGATCTCAGACAATTATAAAGGTAGTAATAATGGTATTTGTCGATGTGAATGTGGAATAGATCTAAAGATTGTTTAGCTAGTTGGTCGGCTTTTTCGTTTCCAGTTATTCCGATGTGACTGGGGATCCATAGGAACTGCACCGTGAAGCCTCTGTTGGATGCTGTTAGGGTCAGTTTCTTGATGAGGTACACGCAGGCCTCTTTTTTTTGGATTCGGCATCTCTGATGGCAGTCAAGACACTTCGGGAATCGGACACTATGACAGCTTTTTCGACTTGTTTAAGACCCAGGTTAAGGCACGGATTATGGCAAATGCTTCCGCTTGGAAGATTGAATAGTGGTCCCCAATTCTAATTTTGAGTTCTCCTAGATTGGGGGAGGAATGTCCGAACCCCGTTTTGTTTCGGCTTGGGTCCTTGGAGCCATCGGTGAAAAGGGTAGTGTGGTTGGGAAACAAAATTTTCTCTGTATTTTTTGAGTTTGATCTTTTTTGATACGAGTGTGAGCCCTTGTGTTTCCACTACCAGGAAACCGGAGAACAAGTCAACTTGGTTATGTAGGTTGAGGTACCTGGTTTCCCTTTTTTCTTTTAATGGATCAGGAATGTCCGAAACTATAATGCTATTGATGAAGGGATGAGATTTTTTGTACGTTTCGACTAGGTTGAACTTGATCGACCCGTTTTGTTAGGTCCTGTCGTCTCGAATTGCCATTAGGATCTTCTTGAGTGGGTGCTCTTTGGAGGCGAAAGTCTTAAGTATAAACTTCTCGGTCAGGAATTCTCTCCTCAAGAATAGGGGAGGTTCTCTTGCCATGTCGTATATTATGTTTGTTGGGGTAGAGGACATTAATCCTAGGCAAGTTCTTAAAGCGTTACGGTGCACTACGTCTATTTTCCTTAGAAGCGAGGCCGGAGCATCCGCAAATAGATCTAATCAACGCCATAGATACGTTGAGCAGGGTATTTGGATGGCCTCCCCAACTGATTCTAGCTATGGCTTTTAAAATGTTTATTGATTTTTTACCTGCTTTTGCTAGCTGGTCTATGTGCAAGTCCCACTTTAGATCGTGTTTTAGCCAGAAACCTAAGTATTTGAATTGATTCACAAATTCCAAAGGCTGGTTGTTTAATTTTATTTTGTTGGTCAAATTCTGGTAAGAAGCGGACAAATTGGTCTTAGAGAACATCATTATTTTTGATTTGGTAAGGGAGATTTCCAGGTTACGCGCACTTAGGAATACCTGGATGTTGTGAAGGGCTCTATTAAGGCTTTTGCAAATATAGGCCAAGTCGTATCCGGAGCAGAAAATAGCGATATCCTCTGCATAAAGGAGAATGAATACCTCCTTTGGAAGGCAGGATTTTATCTTTGAGATGTAGAGGTTAAATAAGATTGGACTTAGAACCGAACCTTGAGGAAATCCTCTCGAAGCTATGCGGGATTCAATGAGTCGCCCGTCATTGTATGCTATTAGTTTTCTCTTTTTGAGTAGGTTGTATATTATCCTGTTAATTTTAAAGATCAAACCGCATCTCCACAGCTCTTTAGCTAGTAGGAGTGGGTCAACGTGGTCATAGGCTCCCTTGATGTCAAGAAATATCACCCCAATAGTTCTTCTGTTCATACAGTTAAGCGATATATGCGAGACTAGCGTGGCAACCGTGTCTAAGCAGCTTTTTGTTTTGCGGAACCCAAATTGTTCTTGTGGGATAATATTATTTATTTCCACCCATGTTTCCAGTCTTTTATGAATTATTTTTTCGAAGAATTATGTAATCGAATTTAGCAGGGAAATGGGTCTAACATCCGTACTGTTGGGTTTGGGGATAAATATTACGAAGCATTCTGACCATGAAAGAGGAGTATTGCCGGAGTTCAGGACCGATTGGTAGAATCTACGGAGATTCAGATGGTATTCCTTGGGAAGGATTTTTAGAAGCTTTATACTAATGAGGTCCGGACCCGCGGCGGTGTTATCGGAAAAATTTTTTACTACAGCAGACTATTCGTCCCATGTTATGGGACTGGCTACGAGGTTGGATTCCAGCGTCTCTTTTGGTGATATGGTACTGATAAGGTCGAAACGGTCAATGGACGCGCTCGGTTGATAAATTCATGGGGCTAATTTGTCGAACGCTGAGATTAATATGTTGCGCGGAACAAAATTGGAAAACAAAGGTGTGTTGCTGGAAAGTTTTTTCTTTTTTAAATTATTGATTCTATTCCATATGATTGTTGCGGGGGTTTGTGGATTTAACGATTCACAGAAAGACAGTTGGAAGTTGTCTTTCCTGACTTTCTTTATTTTTTTCTACCTCTGGTTTTGATGTTGAGGTAATGATTTAGGGTTTGGTGAGAAGGGGAATTCTGAAATTTCTTGTAACTTGCCTTGGTTTTGTTCATTATAGCCTCACATTCTTCAGACCACCAAGATTTGTGTTTATTATCTCGAATGTCAACTTTGTGCCTAATCGAACCCCAAGAGTCTTTCGCTAGATTAACGATTGAATCGATAAAGGATTGGTAAAGAGAGCAGTCGCTGATCTCTCCCCCCGGCAGCCGAGCCTCGAGGGATAAGGAGAGATTTCTCCAGTTCGTTGGATTCATTGCGATTCTTGGACGGCACGGGACAAATCTGGGTTTACTGTTGAAGATGGAGGTTTTGGTGGGGAAATGATCGCTGCCGTAATTGTAATTTAATACTTCCCAGTTCAGACCCTGCTGGTTGGGAGGGGAGCAGAAAGTCAGGTCGAGAATGGATCTGGAAGACAAGTCTGTTGAAGTCCAGGTATAACTCCCGTTATTTAGAGATATTAAATTAACATTATCTAAAGCGGCTTCCAATTTTAGGCCCTCTCTGTTGGGGGCTGCGTTAGGGGCCCAAAGCGAGCTTATTGCGTTAAAATCTCCTACGATTAAAGAATACTTGAAAGATGAAAGGGAGTTTAAGAAAAATTCCCAGAAATGATCGTCCGTGTAAGGAGTCCCATTTGAGGCGTTCAATCGTTCAATCGACCTACAATTCCATTGTAAAATAGTCAAATTCGATGCGTCGTGCATAATCACTGAAGTTCTGAAACCTAGTCTAGGAATTGTATAGGGCTGTCTTGTGAGTTCAGAATTTGGGGAGGTTGATCTCTAGATAACTTCTTAGGTGTTCCGTCATCGAAGCCCAAGAAATCCAATTTTCTTTTAGGGGTTCTTAAAGAAGGGCCAGGTACGATCCTTACACGGATTAATTTAGGGAAGTCGTTTGCGTAAAGCCTATTGTGTATTAATGTTATAGTTGCTTTCAAGTCTGCTTTTAAGGTATCCGCATAGGATAGTTCCTCGACCGGTGGAATCACACCTTTGTTTTCCACCAGGATCTCAACAGCCTTTGCTTGGTCTATATTGTGTAATGCAATAGCCTTTTTAATTTCTTTATGGAAAGAGAACACGGGGCATTTTGAATCTGAAACTTTGCGTTTGGTATCTTCTAATTTATTTCGAATACAACTGATACAGTTTGGTATAGACTCTGGGCAATCCTTGGGGCCATGCCCAAGATTACCGCAATTGGCACTGATCTGATCCCTAGTGCGGTTTTTACAAAATTTGACCACGTGGCCAAATCTTTGGCTACGTACGCATCTTTTTGGTTTGTCTATAAAAGGGGTTACGTCAAGGATGGCTTTGTAGAGGAGGATCTTTTCAGGCATGTCGAGTGAATTGACTTTGATTTTAAATGAATTTGTATCTTCCAAGATAGGGGATCTTTTTCCGTCAATAGTAGTATAGCGGTTTATAAGTTCTCCGTTTGAGTCCAGTTTTCCTTTAATTCTTTTGAGGCGATCGGCGGTATAGTTATCACTACTCATTAATATAATAAATAACAATAACTATTTATAATTTATTACTTTTTTAAAAAAAATTAATTTATTTAAAATAATAATCACAAATACATAATCTTGTTATATTGAATATTAATTATTTAATTATTTAAAAAGAAGTCTTCTCTTTATGAGCTCAACTAATTCACTAACTAACAATAATAAATTTTATTGTAACTTAACAAACGTAGGTTACTTAAATCTAAATAAAATTAAAAACTGTAAACTAAGTTTTACTTACAGTAATTATTACAGTAATAATAAAAGTAAAAGGTAAGTACCTACAATACTTCCCCCTTCAAAAACTAAGGTAAAACAATGGAAATTGATTTTTTGTTACGTGGCAAAAAAATTTCATCTGTTTTCTCAATATACGCTGGTTTAATACGATCTACTGAAACGGTCTTGATTTTGTTATTAATTTTAATTTTAAAAACTTTGTTTCTTCGATCAAGTACCTCATATGGTCCATCATATGGAGGTGTTAGTGAAGGTAATTTACGATCAATTCTTAAGTCCTTAAAAACGAAAGGATTGTCTAATGATTTATGCGTAACAGAAACAGGTTTCAACAAAGAAATGGACTTCCTCAAGTTGTCCAAAGTTACTGAAAGAGGAACTTATAATTCTTTATTTATAGAAAAATCTCCAGGAATTCTAAGGGTTTGTCCATAAACCATTTCAGCCGCAGAGCATCTCAAATCAGCTTTAAAAGCTGTGCGAAAACCAAGCAATATCAGAGGCAGTCTTTCTGCCCACTTATTCACAAAATTAGTCAATTTGAGCACAGCTTTCAATTGGCGATGGAAACGTTCAACCATACCATTGCTCTGAGGATGATATGCAGTTGTACGGATCCTATGTGTTCCCAAAAGGGAAATTAAAGTATTAAATAATTTTGACTCAAAAGGAGTTCCTCTGTCAGTAGTAATGGTGAGTGGAATTCCAAATCTTGCAATATGATGTCTTACAAAAGCTTTTGCTATTGCTTCAGCTGAAACCTCCTTCATTGGAATAGCTTCTGGCCATCGTGAGTAACGATCAATCAATGTTAAGATATAAGAGTAACCATTCGAAACTGGTAAAGGACCAACGATATCCAAATGTGGAAATGGGTCATAGGGAGTGGGAAAGAACCTAGTTCTGATTTTGAATGTCTTGTAATTTTGTTTTGTTGACAAGTCTGGCAAGTTTTAGTCCATTGTTCAATATCTCGATTCATACGGGGCCAGAAAAATTTATCAGTTATTAATTTCCTAGTTGCCCGAACGCCTGGATGAGAAAGCGAATGTAGTTTCTCATAAACAGATCTTTTGCAGACTTCAGGAAGTAGGGAGCGCATGGTATTATTATAAATTTATTATATGTATTTGTATTTAATTGTTGCACCAGACTTTGATTTTCGAAAAAGGATGTGTTATAAGTTGGAATCTTTGTTCCTTATCATTTTTTATTAAATTCTGAATTTCCTGATCTTCTGTCTGATATTTAGCGAAATTTTGAATATCTAGTGGGAAAATTTTAGTGGAATCAAAAGACTCGGGTTTCAGATCATCCAATATAGATAAAGTATCAGCAACCACATTCGATTTACCTTTAATATGCAAAATATTATTTGTGAACTGTGATATGAAACTTAAATGTCTCGCTTGCCGAGCACAGCGATCAGTTTCTGCCCATAATACTGTCGTTAAGGGTTTGTGGTCTGTAAAAACAATGAACTTTCTACCTTCTAACCAATGTCTAAAATATTTAATTGATTCATAGACAGCTAACAGTTCTCTATCGAAAGCCGAATATTTTTGTTGTCCTTCGTTTAATTTTTTTTAAAAGAAGGCTAATGGCTGATAAGTTCTATCAACGTACTGGTGGAGGACTGCTCCAATTGCTGTATTTGATGCATCTGTTGTGAGACTATAATTACCTTCAGGAATAGGATGCACAAAAAAAACAGTTTCGGCTAACATTTGTTTCACTTTATTAAATGTAGTAGAATGACTATCAGTCCAAATAAAATCTTTAGGCTTTTTAATCGAGCTAACAACAAGGCTATGTAGAGGAATTAAAAATTCTGCTAGATTTGGGATAAAACAATGATAAAAATTAATCATCCCGACGAAACGTTGAAGACTCTTCAAATTTTTGGGTTCTGGGAAATTAGTGATAATCTCAACCCTTTCTTTTGAAGGAAGAATTCCTTTTTCCGAAATATTTTGACCCAAAAAATTTAACTCGGAAACTCCAAATACACATTTCTCAACCTTGATGTTTAAACCAAAATATTTTAAACGGGTGAAAACATGTTGTAGATGTGTGAAATGCTCATCCTCAATTTTACTACTTACAAGGATGTCATCAATGTACACGAAAACGAAATCAAAATCACCTAAGACTTCATTCATAAATCTCTGAAATGTTTGAGCCGCGTTCCGTAATCCAAAAGGCATTCGAAGAAACTCAAACATTCCAAAGGGTGTCGTTATGGCTGTCTTGTGAATATCCTCTTCAGCAACAGGAATTTGATTATATGTTCGACAAAGGTCTATCTTTGAAAAAATTTTGCAACCGCTTAAATTCAAATTGAAATTTTGTATATGTGGTAATGGGTATCTGTCCGCTATAGTAATATTATTAAGGCTACGGAAATCACCACAAGGTCTCCAATCTCCATTTGGTTTAGGAACCAAATGAAGAGGCGAGGAGGCCGGAGATCTTGACGGTCTACAAATACCAAGTTTAATAAAGTAGCAAATTCATCTTTTGCAATTTTGTTTTTGGTAACATCTAAACGTCGAGGAAAAGAAAAAGGAAGGAAGAGGTCCAAAATATGATGTTGGATTGAATGCTTAATTTCAGCAGTAAAATTTGAATTTGAAGTTATTTCTGGAAATTCTTTCAAAAGTTGTGAAAATTTATTGGTCAGCAAAGAAATTTTTGTTGAAGGAGTAATAGCTGAAGAGCATATCCCAGAAACCTTTAACTGCGTTTTTGTATCAATAAGTCGTTTATTACGAAGATCTACAAGTATCCCAAATTTCGCAAGAAAATCTGCCCCAATAATAGGTTTATCTACTGCAGCAATTGTAAAAAGAAAAGGAAAATCCCTACGTAAATGAAGAGAAACAGTTAGTAACTTATTGCCGCAAACTTTAATAGGGGTTCCATTAGCTGCCGTAAGGTTTATTGCTGATGTACTCTTGCAGTCTGGGAAAAAACGGCGAGGTAAAACAGAAATATCTGCCCCAGTATCGATAAGAAAACGAAATAGTGTCAATGGATCTGTAACAATAAGGCGACGTATCAAAAGGAGACTTGCATCTGTCGCTTTGATGCTAGTTCTTAATTGTTTAAATCATTTGATTTTTCCTTAAAATTACAGGGAAGTAAACATTTAGTGGCTTTATCACCGAAGTTTGCATGATACCAGCACATACCATTTGATTTTCTGTTTGGTGTTGAAGACCTCGACCTAGAATTCGAGCGGTAACGCAATCGACTACGTGGGTAATCATTAAATGGTCGAAAAATTTCTCGCAAATCGGAAACCTCCTTCTTAATACTCTTAATCTCAAGTGAAAGAGAGGCAACGGCATTAGCTATTTCTATTTGAGGGTTTGTTGTTTGAGAAGTATTAACAGCATAAACTTCTCGCGGTTGAATAACTTCCCAAACATCATCTGCAATTTTTATTAGAGAAATTATATCTTCTTTACCTGAAGAAGTAACTGCAATTTTGATTGCTTCAGACAATTTTCTCATCCAAAGTTTCTTGAGAAGAATTAGTATTATTAATGTTAGAAGAACCCATTGATGTCACCATATCACGGTAAAAAGAGGAAGGCTTCCGATCTCTAATCTCGGATGGCAATAATAATTGCTCTAATCGTTTTTCCTCACTAATTGTGAGTCTAGAGATGAGAGCATCTTTTAATTTTTCATATATATTATTAATAGGTGGATTTCTTATTAAATCCACGACACATCCAATTTTATCTTATGGTAGTATTGCAACCACGTGTTGAAATTTGCTTTGATCGCTACTCATCCTATTAATATGAAAAATATTTTCCGCCTGTAAAAACCAAGCTTCAGGCATGGATGACCAGAAGGTTGGGAGTTTATGAAATGTAGCACTACCGATCTGAGGCTCAGAATCACCAGTTGATCGTAAAACACCCCCATTACCTGAGGCATCAGTATTTTCAGGTACATTCATAATGAAAATTTGAATTATTTTCCGATGTTAATTTAATATGATATATAACAATTTAATAAATAATAAGATATATGATAATATAATAAGATGGAATAGTGCAAAAACAGATGAAATATTTTTGTTTAATAATAATGCTCCGTTTAATCAAAGAAGGAAAAGTAGGGACTTACTTTACAAAAAGGCAGATAGGGAATCTTAATTTCTTTTCTTGATGTTTTCTTCTTCTTTTTCTTCTTCTGCTTAAATTGTCTTCAGGATGTCTTGATGTGTTCTATGCTCTTAATGTGTGTTCTTTATATTGTAATCCATTATATATAACATAACTCCTTCATATTTAAATGTTTATTTTCAATTTACAGTTTAAATGCACTCTCTTAATTAAATTCAATGAATTTCCACTTGAAATTGAAAAATAGTTATAAATTTTAATTAGTTTTATTTAATTTCACTTAATTCACAATTGATGTCACAGAAATCTGATGGATTAATTTGTTGAAATTGATTTTCTTAAATCCTCAGTAATTGATTTAAAGTTGGTTTTCTTCGATTTAAAATTTAAATTAATTTTATATATGTATTATTTTAAATGTTTAAAGAAAATAGTATTGATTTATTTTTAAGAATTTAATTTTCTTTGAATAGTTCAACTTAATTCACGAAAATTATTTCATTATTTATGTCACAAAATTATTTATTATTATTATTATTTATTATTGTAATATATTTAAAAACGGTTCATTTTATTTTATCCACATATATTTTCTTTTTGTTATTAATATATATATATAATATAATATATATATATAATATTATATTATATATATATAATATATATATTTATATATATAATATTTTCATAAAGTATTTGTTTATTAATTTATTTATAATATTTTATTTTATTTTCACTCATGATCAATTGTTAAATTTAAATTCGTTTGTCTCCACATTACAATTCATATAAATTTTATGAAATTAAATTAATTTCAATTCATGTCATTTCAGTCACGTTATTTCATTTAAATTATATTTAAACTGTATATATATAAATTCACAACATAATATATGATATTAATTATTATTTAATTATTATTTTATTTCTTTAAATTCTATTCACATTCACAAAAGTTTTGTTGTTTTATATTTTATTTCATTTTTCATTTATTAGTTTTTCACCTATATTTTATTTTAATTGTTTTTCTATTTATTTAGTTTTGCACTTATTTCTTTTGTTTTTATAATTAATAATTTAGTTTTTAATTTATTTAGAGAAGTTTCTCCAGTCGTGGTCACTGGGGTCAATATAGTTATCACTACTCATTAATATAATAAATTACAATAACTATTTATAATTTATTATTTTTTTTAAAAAAATTTAATTTATTTAAAATAATAATCACAAATACATAATCTTGTTATATTTAATATTAATTATTTAATTATTTGAAAAGAAGTCTTCCCTTTATGAGCTCAAATAATTTGTTTAAGTTTTTGAAATTTTTTTTGAACATATGCAACACTCAAAGGGTCAAATTTCATAAAGGTTCTATTTCTCACAAAATCAAATTAAGACTCCATCCTCCGTCCTACCCAGGCAAACTTATATATAGTTCCACGGCGCATATATTCCGTTGTTGCGTGGTTCTGGCTTTGTCCATTTTTTGATACGTATTATTCCGTGATAATTCTTCCGATCCAAAACTACGGTACAGATGTTGATAACAAACTTCCTAAGTCGGAATAACCTTGGTTTCACACGACGCGATAATCGATTCCTTAAACTAAGTTGCAATATCCTGGGTTTATGATGAAGCGATAACTTTGTAGCAATTTTTTTTATAATTCCTTGAACATTCCGCCCGCCTCGTCCTCTGGACCAAATTATCTAATGATGAATGTCGTTTCGCATGGTTTGATTAAATTTTAATTTGGAACTGGTAACGGGCTGAGTTTCACCACAGGTCGTTTGAAGGTGCCGCCCGCCGTCTTCACCGTCGCAACTCGAACCAATCCGTCTTGTCCTGGATGTACTTCGGTGACTCTACCCAATGGCCACTTACTCGGAGGGTACCGGTCATCACGTAAGAGTACTAATTGCCCAACGTTGATGTTTGCTGTAGCACGACACCACTTGGCTCTGGCCTGCAAAGATTGAAGATATTCATTTGACCACCTCTTCCAGAAATTTAGCTGAATTTTCTGTAATAGTTGGTATCGATCCAACCGATTTTCAGGGACATTTGGTGGTTCTTGATCCGGAACTAACGACAGTTGACTTCCTATCAGAAAATGTGCGGGAGTAAGAGCAGCTAATTCCTCAGAGTCAGTAGATATAGCACACAGCGGTCTTGAATTGAGGCGGGCTTCAATCTGAGCAAGGATGGTGCTAAATTCTTCAAAAGTCAGACTGTGGTTGTTCAATAAACGAACTAGATGATATTTCGCTGATTTGACGCCAGCTTCCCATTAACCTCCGAAATGAGGTGAACTTGGTGGTATGAAGTGCCATTCCACTTGGTCATTGGCCAAAGTAGAGGCCACTTCAGAATAACATGCTGATGCTGCTGTAAACATAGAACGCAGTTCTTTATCAGCACCTTTGAAATTTGTCCCGTTGTCACTGTACAGTCTTTGGCATAATCCTCTGCGACTCGTGAATCTTCGAAAAGCAGCTAAGAATGCAGCAGTGGTAAGATCACTGACAGCCTCCAAATGAATCGCCTTTGTCGCAAAACACACAAAAACTACGACATAACTTTTGTAGGAACGATGACCACGACCCTTTGTCGTTCGTATCTGGAATGGGCCTGCATAATCAAGTCCACTGTTCGTGAATGGTCGAGATGGTTCAATTCTCGTGGCTGGTAAATTCCCCATTAACTGATGAGGAAATTGAGGTTTCATTCTATGACAACGTACACACTGACGAACAATTCGCCGCACCAACTGACTTCCTCCTATAATCCAGACGAATGATTGTAAAATACTGAGTGTTAATTTTGAACCTCCATGACAAGAGATCTTGTGAGCCAGATCCACATAAAGCTTACTTATTGGAGATTGCTTATGTAGAATGGGTGGATGTTTGAATGAAAAGCCTAACGAAGAATTTCCTAATCTTCCTCCAACCCGAAGTATGTTTTGACTATCAAGGAAAGGATTAAATTTCCGTAAAATGCTCTGTCTTGAAATGAATTGTCCTGATTGTAGTGCAGAAATTTCCTCGGCGAAAGGTTCAGCCTGTGCCATTGCAAAAACACTTATTCGAGCCGTATCCACTTCAGCTGGAGTGAGAAACGACAGGGTCCTAGGTTTCCCTTTCATTTTGTGTTGACAATTTTTTGCAAATCGTAAGCAATATGCAGTCACTCTTAGTAGTCTTTGCAAACTTGAAAATCTGGTTAGAAGATCAGCTTCAATCAACGGTTTCCTTATGATAAAGGATTGAATAATTTCTTCCTCGTGCATGGTTGGTGATTGAGAGGGCCAGCCTTCTCTAGGAGCTGAAAGCCAGAAAGGTCCTTGCCACCAGAGTGAGAGATCTCGCAAGGTTTCAGGTTTGACACCTCTTGGTGCCAGATCAGCTGGATTTTGGTTAGTTGGCACATGTCGCCAAATCGTGGAGGGCAGCTCCGTTTGTATGTATGACACACGATTAGCCACGAAAGTTTTCCATTGAGAAGTGTGTTGGTTCAGCCATGCTAACACAACTTGACTGTCCGACCAAGCAGTGATAGTCGTATCATGCAGAAAGGGCAGCTTTCTGACATGTTTAAGAAGTTTCACCAGGAGAGCAGCTCCACAAAGTTCAAGTTTTGGTTTAGTGATAGTTTTCACAGGACTCACTTTAGATTTTGCAATCAAAAGAGACACTTGGACATTGCCATCTGCATTAACCACTCGTAAGTATACTGATGCAGCATATGCTCTTGTAGAAGCGTCACAGAATGCATGAATTTCGTACAGCGAGTTTAATGCAATTCCTAACCGTCGCGGTATCTTGATGCTAGATAGATGCATCAATGATTGTGTATAATGTGTCCAACTGTCTTGCAATTCATTTGGTACTGGCTCATCCCAATCAATTCTTAAAATCCAAAGATTTTGCAGAGTTATTTTGGCAAATACAGTGATCGGCGTTATCCAACCCAACGGATCATATAATTTTGCAACACAAGATGAGATGGTTCTTTTTGTTAGTTTTAGTGGTTTCAAGGTTTCTTCAGCAATACTGAATGAAAAATGATCTTTCTGAGGATCCCACAGTATGCCCAAAGTTTTTACGACCTCATTTCTGTCAATGAGCTTTGGTGTGTGATCAAAATGTGACGTGTTTCGGTTTGGAATCAATTCAGGATGATTTGATGCCCATTTGTCCAGATCAAACTTTCCCTTTTTTGCCAGTGCAATAACTTCATCTCGTATTCGTTGAGCTTCTGAAAGCTCATTCGCACCATCGAAAATGTCGTCAACATAGATGTTATTCCTCAAACACTCGGCTCCTAACGGATACAAAGCCCCTTCATCCTTGGTCAGCTGATGAGTAGTTCGTATCGCCATATACGGTGCACAGGCTGTTCCGTATGTGACTGTTTTGAGTCGGTACTCCACTGAAGGTTCATCTCGATGTGATCGCCAAAGAATTCGCTGCAAATCACGGTCTTCCGGATCTATCAGAATTTGCCGATACATTTTGACCATATCAGCAGTAAAGACAAATTCGTGCCTCCGCCAATTCATAAGAACCAGAGTGAGATCATTTTGGAGAGCAGGTCCGATATGAAAGAAGTCATTAATTGATTGGTTTTGTGACGTCTTTCGAGATGCATTGAATACTACTCGAAGCTTCCAATTCAAATTATTAGCTTGAACTACTCCATGATGAGGAAGATACCAAACTGGTTTTCCAGTGGAATATTTTAACTCATTTGCTGGGACCTTTTCCATGTGATCATCTAATTCGTATCTCTCCATGAAGTCCTCATATGCCCGGACCAGCCGTGCATCATTCCGAAATCGACGTTCCATGGAAAGCAGGCTTCCCAGAGCGAGTTTGCGAGTTTCTTCAGCAGCGTCTGGTGGTTGAGACTATAGTGGGAGACGTAAGAGATATCGACCTTCAGGAGTCCGAGCGTGAGTTTCTTGAAAATGTAACTCACATTGTTTTTCGTTTGGTTTCAGATCTCGGTCTTGTAATGGAATTTCTTCTAATTCCCAAAAGCGCTGCAACTCGTTTTGAAGAGTGTCAGCTGGAACACAATGCATAGCTGTGATTGTAGGGACTACCGCCCGCCGTGACACCTCATTGAATATTGGTCCCGAAATTATCCAACCTAGAGTTGTGTTTTGAGCGGTTACTGTTGGATTTTGTATCTGGTAAAGTCCTGGACGTAACAATTGCCCATAATAATCTGCACCTATTATAAGTTGAATAGTCCCAGGTTGGCAATAGTATGGATCAGCTAATGTTTCATTCTTGAGGCATTCCAAGTCGATTTCAATGAGTTTTCCGCTAGGAAGAGTAGTAGTTAAGTTAGGAACCACGTAGGCCTCGATATTTAGTTGGTAGGCAGGATCGTGTAAAGATTTCAACTTCATCATAGTCTTCGTTTGCGTCTTTCTTACACATTGATTTCCAAGTCCAACGATTGTAATATTTGTTGGAAAGCGTGATAATTCAAGTTGTTTTGCGACCTCTTCTGTAACAAATGATACCTCAGAGCCTTGATCGAACATAGCGCAGACTTTTGTTTTATTGTTTGGTCCTTCCAACCCCACACATGCTGTGGCTAATAAAATTTTCCGCTTGAACCCTTTGTGTTTTGGAGTGCGATAAGTTTTCTGAACTGGATTTTTCTTGACTGGATTTCTTGATTGATTCTGAGAGTGATGGTCGATGTAACAATGTATGATGGAGTTGATTACATTCAAAGCAACGACCTTTGGACTTACAGTCCTTAATTTGATGAGGCCCCAAACAGTTGAAACACAGCTTAAGCCTTCGTGCTTCATTTCGGCGTTCCAAGAAATTTAGACATTTGAAATTCGGACAGCGACCGATGTAATGTTCGGCAGCGCATTTTGGACAAGTTTGAGATCGTGTCATGGTGGTTATTGTATTGAAGGATCTTTTCATTACCTTTGCTTGTTGTGGAAACTTTGAAGTTGATATATTTGTAAATGGAGTTGACGTATTACGACATGATTCTACCATATTCAAGGTGATGATTCTGTCGTCAATGAATTTCGCCAGTTCATCAAAACTAGGATATTGATCTTCGCAATGCTCAATTTCCTCATTGCCAGGTCGTGATGCTTTCTTGCTGAGCACGCTCTCCCATTCTCTTCGCGAACTAGGATCCAACCTCTCGGCAGTGTGATATACCAGCCAATCCCCCATCACATTGCGTCCAATATTTTTCAGCGAGCGAACAGCCTGTCGAGTTTTATCAATCAAATTTTTTAGTTCGGTAACCGATTCCTTTTGTAATTTCGGAAGCTTATATAGAATATTAAAGTTGGTATGAATCAATAGCCGAACATTGCAATATCGATTTTTTAAAGCATCCCAAGTGGGCTGATAATTGTTGTCTTCAACCTTGATGCCTTTCACGAAATCAGCTGCTTCTCCACTAAGACATTGCTTTAAGTATTGCAATTTAACAACCGGTGGGATCGTAGCATCTCCATCGATCATTGACAGGAACAAATCTGAGAAGTTACCCCAATCTTCATAGTTTCCAGAAAATGTTGGTAGAGTAGATTTTGGAAGTCGAAGTTTGCTTGAAAGTGGTACAGCCACATGGTGTTGATTTAATCTGGGGCTTGAGAGTACACTAGAATCTGTCCGATGATACAGCAGTACTTTTAAATTGTCAGTTTCTGCTTCACATTCGGTTTCCATTTCTTCAAACTGTTCGCTTTCTATATAGTTTTCAGCTTCTGGTTTCCTGATTCCAAAAAGTTTATCATGAGCTATGCGTGCCTCATTCCAATACTTTTTCAATTGTTCCAATCTTGCACGAATTATGGGAACTGTCAGAATATTTGAATGCTCTCTGGCCATCTTTTTCCTACGGGCTATCATACGACGCATGGTAGCGAAACGATTAGTCTGTTGAGTTACCAATTTTGTCACTTTCGGTGTCATGATGTTGGTTTATTTTCTTATTATTTTTTTTCTTAATAAATTGCGAAAATTCACGTAAAAGTTCGTTAAATATTGACTACTATATCACTTCGATGAATGTTTGCAAGAAATCGAATTATATTTCAATTGTTTGTTAAAGAACACGATGTCACGAAAAATGTTTTTGAGAAACCAAATTTAACACGATAATCTCACTCTTAACCCTCGATAAATGTACTTAATTGCAGTTCATATACAACGTCACCAAAAATGTTCTCATATTCGCGAAAATTTTATACACAAAAACTTTCGGCTTCCCGGCCGATGCACCAATGTTTAAGTTTTTGAAATTTTTATTGAACATATGCAACACTCAAAGGGTCAAATTTTATAAAGGTTCTATTTCTCACAAAATCAAATTAAGACTCCATCCTCCGTCCTACCCAGGCAAACTTATATATAGTTCCACGGCGCATATATTCCGTTGTTGCGTGGTTCTGGCTTTGTCCATTTTTTGATACGTATTATTCCGTGATAATTCTTCCGATCCAAAACTACGGTACAGATGTTGATAACAAACTTCCTAAGTCGGAATAACCTTGGTTTCACACGACGCGATAATCGATTTCCTTAAACTAAGTTGCAATATCCTGGGTTTATGACGAAGCGATAACTTTGTAGCAATTTTTTTTATAATTCCTTGAACATAATTCACTAACTAAAAATAATAAATTTTATTGTAACTTTACAAACGTAGGTTACTTAAATCTAAATAAAATTAAAAACTGTAAACTAAGTTTTACTTACAGTAATTATTACAGTAATAATAAAAATAAAAGGTAAGTACCTACAGGCGGCAATTATTTTAGGCAGAGGTCTGCTCCTCCCTGGAGGTTCTAAACCCTCTAGAAAGTCGTTTGAGGTGATCGATTTGTCGCTCACTCCTCTGACTAGGAAGTATTTGAAAATCTTGAACGATGGTATATACGCGATCCAACCTTCGCCTGGTCTAAAATCTTTCAATTTATTAAATTGGTCAACCAATTTGATTCTGAGTGCCAATCCGGACAGAACGCTTTGAATTTGTTGAACCCTGCTTTTTTCAGCGAAGAGTACTTGATCGATAGTAGATTTAATGATTTGGAAAAGAGATTTCGGAAAGGAGAAGAAATTTTTGTCGACATTTTCAGCCGAAAACGGCAGTTCGAACAAAACCAAGTATGGGGCAGCGTGGCCTTCCTCCTATATATTTAAAAGCCGGAGATCCGCCTGGAGAAGGGGAGTGGGCTCAGTGCCCGTACCCATGCTCGAGCAAAGAAGAACTATATACCGGACTGTGTCCCGGGGGCGAACGCCGAAAAGAAAAAACATTCGGTTATAGATGAATCTAAGGATTATTTGGCAACACTCGAACTTGCTATGGCCAACGATGACGCCCAATCACAACGCAACAACGGAAAACGAACCACTCACTTATATGAAAACGAGGACGTAACTGTCAACTACGGCCTATATGATCTACCGTAACCCACGACTGGAGACTGGATCTACTAATAAAATGCTACAACACAACACAAAGAAACTCAGACTAATATAGATTATTTCCCACTTTAAATTGAAGCTGCGACGGCCTTTTTGTAATTTAAATAAATTATCTTAAAAAAAAAAAATTTTTTTTATTATTTGTTGTCTTCTAATTTTATAACTTTCAGCTGCTGTAGGAATTTCGAGGAAACTAAACACGCAGTTAATTGCGCGGTCACTCCAGGCGAAGCCAAAAACACGTGGGGCTCTATAATGTGTAGCGGATTTAGTATCCTCAAAAAGCTACTTTGTCTTTTGTGATGTCACGCCGGGTGACGTCGAAAACACACGTATCTATACAGTATCCAATCAAATTAAATTATACAACCTCGTGTATTTCCCAGCTAAATGCGCACTTCTGATGACGATTATGAAAATTCATTAAGTTGACCTTGTTTTCTGCGAAGAATGCTTCCTTTCTTCCCAGCAGCTGGGGCTCTGGGGAGCGTGCGTTACTTAATAATGTACGAGATCAAAAAAATAACGGAATCAAAAACACAAATAAAAGAGGACAAAAAAATAAATACTAAGAAAAGAAAAATTGAAGAAAACGAAAAATAACTAAATTAATTAGAATAACTATACAAATCAACAGTAATCGAAAAGAAATACAAAAAATGAAGAACAAAGAAACAGAAATTAAAAGAACACAGAAACTAAAATTTACGCGTGCCTCACATGCACTCTCAGAAGCGAATGGAACAGTTTTATTTTTACACAAAAAAGCAAAAAGAATGTCAAATTTGACAGCTCAGCACATCATTCAGCTGGATCGAAAAAACATTCAGCACACTAAATTCATTCACTCTTGCGTAATCGTTACCTATGCAAAAGTGAACAACGTGTCTGTCGTTGAATTTTTTTTTTGTTCACCGGAAAAAACTTGCCGATGCGGAATCTTGACGCAGGCAGCGGCAGGTTCAGGGGGTGCGGTGGGTGCGACCGCCTCACCCGAAATTTCAGATTTTTGAGCTACTATTTACATTTTCTTATTTTAGGACTTGAATACTTAGTTAATTATTATTTCTGAGGTTGTATTTTCCACAGCCATGGAAAATGGCGGTCAAACTGACACGAAGGAAAAACCCAAACGTGTTTAGCACTCACTTGGATTATCGTTATATAAAAGAATAGTTTTTCAATAATCCTCCGCTAGACAGGCGCAATAAATCATCCCGTTTTTCAAATTTCGTTGGCCAGACAGACGGAGTGCCGGCTCCGACTTATTGCTCTCTGATCAATTAATGAAGACAGCAACCAAATCTCTCCCAGGAGATGAGTGAAACGACTTGTCGCTTTTATCCTTTAGGTTTGGAAATTTTGAAGAAAGGTTTGGAGAGTGTCCCAGTCGAGCATGTGGATTCGAAGTTTCAAAATCATTTTGTATTTTATATATTTTGCATTTTGAAAAAGTCTACCATTGTTGCAACAATGTTGCAACATGGAAAGGGGCAACAGTGTTGCTTCGTTATTAAGGAAACATGCTAGAAATAATAACATTATCATTATTTTGGTTATTTTGACTATTATTATTGTGGTGAAATTGCCATAACCGCACCCCCCAAACGAGATTGCTGAACACGCCCCTGGGCACAGGACACATGAACTAAAACTAGAAAGCTCAAAAATTTCAAATATATTTTCATATATCGACTATATAATTCAATATTTCTCTTAAATTAGTATATACTGTTCCGGTAGAATTGACTTTTAGTTCTACTATATATTACTTATGAACACATATGTAGTTGTAGGTCTTATGCTGTTTACATGCGTGCCTCCAATGAACACAATAATCATACCGCTTTAATCATGAATAAAAATGGAGAATATATGATAAATAATTATTTAAATAAAAAAAATTTTTTAATATACAACGTTTTTAAAACGGACTAAAAAGTATAAAATAATTTATCCTATCCCAATAGAGATTTGCAACACCATACAGATCCCTTACTCCATAAGGATTGTCCTGGAAATTCGTGATTGTGAATTTTTAATAACTATGAAAATACTTGTAAGATTTAAAACGAAAAACGTGGGGCGCATCCAAAAGATAAAGGTAATAAATGTAAGGAGTAGCTGCCAATGAGTTATATGCGCCCCACGTTTTTGGTTTTGAATCTTACAAGTATTTTCATAGTTATTAAAAATTCACAATCACAAATTTCCAGGACAATCTGTATGGAGTAAGGGATCTGTATGGTGTTGCAAATCTCTATTGGGATAGGATAAATTATTTTATACTTTTTAGTCCGTTTTAAAAACGTTGTATATTAAAAATTTTTTTTTATTTAAATAATTATTTTCTGTTTTTTAGTCTTGTAAGTGTGAAATTTTCCAATTGACTTCAAACAGCCTGTTTTTTAATTTTCTTTTTAATGATTTTTTTCGTATTTAAACAAATTAATTATAATTAAATAATGGTGCTATAACTCCAAGTGTTCGCATTCTTTCTATCACTTTCATTGCATCTTCATTGCATGGTGCCTTGTCAGTAAGCTTTAAGCAATCGAGCTCCTCTATTCTTAAGCCCTTCAATGATCTGACACGACTCAATGCGACATATGCCTGTCCTTTGGCAAATAGTGCATATCCGAGGTATACAACAGCATGGTCCACTGTGCATTCTTGCATTTTATGGACTGTGCAGGCCCAGCAGAGTATTAATGGGAGCTGTGTTCGCTCGATTGTTCCATAGTTTCTGAGTGCCTGAAACTGTACTGATTTCGGCTTGACTAAATGAATTCCATCTCTGCCAAAGTCGATACGAACCGATGGAATGTCAGTATCATACATCTGATCGCGACGGAATAAGGGCCAAACAATTTCAGTGATAGTGCCCATTGCACCATTGACAAGTCCTTGCTCTACGTTAATATTTGAGCGAAGCATCACTCTCGCTCCTTTGAATATTTCCAACACTTTTTGTAAGCCTCCAGTCTTGTTTATATCCCCTGACACAATATTATCCATGTTAACGTTGTCGGTGTTACTTGTCGCATTCACTAGCACATCCTGAGAACGAATTCTGAAAATTCTAACTCCTTGGGCTCGATAGTGTTCAAGGACGGCTGTGTTGTGTGCATCAACTTGTGCACGAGTTGGATATATGCGAATTGCTCTATCCAAATCAAAATCTCCAGATGCCTCTGTCAACACTTTTGACATCAATAGAGAAAAATGTGGGGCCTTCAACTCACAAACGCGTAGAATATTCAAAAGATCGACGAATGCTATGTCACCATGTTGTCGCGTGTTTTCCGTTAACTCCACAAGAATTAGAAGTCTCTACAAATGAGTTGCCGGGATCAATCTAGCAGGCTGGTGGAATACTTGGGATCCTCGGATAGGTGGCAACTGAAATAAATCTCCAAAAACCATAATATTGATGTCACCGTACGGTTCATTTTCCTTCTTTTTCAATTGGCGCAATCTAGAATCAATCATGCACATCATTTCGTATTGAACCATGGAAATCTCATCGATGAACAGGAATTCGACGTCCTTCCACTGATTTCGCATGACTTTCAAATAGTTAGCTGTGAGTGGTACCAAATTTCCTGCAATTTTCCCATCTTTCTCAACTGGTAATTTGAACAATGTATGCAGCGTTGTTCCACCAACAAGTCGTGCAGCTACACCGGTCAATACGCCAACTTTAACTGCTTTCTTACCATAGCAGCGATTGACCTGTTCTTTTAGTGCATTGAAAGTGAATGTTTTGCCAACTCCAGCATCTCCGGTGACAAACATTCTGATGCGTCTCGGAGTTCCTGTAAGGATCACCCTTTTTAGTAATGGAATAATCACCCTGTTAAAATTTAGCAAAGACCCTTTAGTACGATCAAATTTAGCATAGAAACATTATAACATCATACATTATAACACATTAGCATAACACATTATAACAAATTAGTGAAGACACAAAGATTATAAATTATAACAAATTAGTAAAGACACAAAGATCATACATTCGAACAAATTAGTAAAGACAATCACTAGCATAAGTATTAGCACAGAAATATAGATTATGTACTTACCTGATGCACTTACCTAGCATAGTTGCACAACATAGGGGACATATGAAGAAACGATACTAAGAACTAAATGTAATCATTTCTTCATCGATTTTTGGTTCTCATGGGAACTTAATTCCCATGAGGTGATTAAACTTAAGTTCAATCTAGAAAAACCATTATAAATAGCCTAAGCATGATCGAATAAACCAGTTATTGTCTTAACGTTGAACAGGAGAGTTGTTTAATTAAGATAAGCACAGAGCACTGATTGGTGCTTTTCGTTATCTTTACCAGTTCACGCATTATTGGTCGGTGCTTCACACAAGCACTTCAATATGGTGAGCATTTAAGTCTCTAAATATATAAACATTACATGGCGATCCTGCCCACTTATCTAGGAGTCTTCAAACGGTTCAACGTCTCTGATAACCAAAGATGGGCGAATTATTGTAAAGATTGACTTAAAAAGAATAAATTATCAAGGAAGGAAGAAACCGACGTTAGAAGAGGAGCTCAAGAACCCACTAAATGGACCCAGGCCACGGTATCCCGTCAAAGATCATAAAATCAAAGGAGAAAAACCAAAAAAGAAGCGAGGGGGAATACAGCGCCAGATTCGACGTCAACTGGTAGAACTTCACAAATTGGCAGCAATCACGTCTGGCCCCTTCAAAACTAATCTATTATTAAAAATTAACAATTTAAAAATTTTAAAGAAGAATCTTAAGAAGCTAGATAAAGGAAAGATTGTACAAATTATTAAAGAGAATAGTGTTAATTAGCTGAAGCATTGTAAAATTGACCATTGCATTGATTAATAAATTATAAATTGTAAATTGTATTGCTTATTAGGTTATAATGGGTGCATTCAATAGCAAACGTAAAGATTTGAAAGAAGAATTCATTATCAACAATAATAATGCTGCTTCCTCTAATATTTTCCAAGAAAGGAATCTTAGTGATTTCCAACTAGTGCTTTTAATTCTTTTCTTGATCTTAGGATTTCATGCGCTTTCGTATTACTTAAAAAAATATCTATCAAACACTGTTTCTAAGCAGGTTATGCAGAATGCATAATAATGGCGTCAGGCTTGCAAACCCTTTCTCAAGATTTAAAGAAAATTTTAGACAATTTTAAGAAAACCCCCAATAGATCCTATAGTTCACAATATTTATTGGAAAAGCAAATATGCATAAAAAAGATAAGAGAGGAATTTAAAACGGGATATTTAGAATTTTTGAAAGCAGATAAAGACTTAGCTATAACCTTAAAAACAAATTTTGATAAAATTTATGCGCAGGTAAATGAAATTATTGATAATAAAGCTTCAATTTATTTGGGAACAAGTAATTCTGATACAGAAATTGTAAAAATGGCGTCATTTGACATAACCACAGCCATTAAGGTAATACCAGAATTTAAAGGTGAAATAAGAGAACTGGGCAATTTCCTGAATATAATAGAATTTCTACATGACACACTCAAAGATGACACTGAGAAAGCCAAGCTCATAAAATTCGTCTTAAAAACAAGACTAGCAGACAATGTCAAAAATAAACTTATAACATATTTCGCTCCAACTAATTTGAGAACTTTACAAGATGTTTTACAAAAAGTATTTAAGCCAAACAAAACTTCACTGTCAATACAGTCAGAATTGGCAAAAATATTTCAAGGAAACAAAACTGTTTCTGATTATGCTCAAAAGATAGAAAATTTAATGTCCCAATTAAATATGCTGCAAATTTCTGAACAAGGTGAATCGCACCGAGACATAATCTTGACATTAAACGAACAAATTGCATTAAATGCATTTAAGAATGGTCTCAATGAACCGATAAAATCAACTGTCTTTGCAGCCAGACCCACCAAATTACAAGATGCAATTCAAGTAGCTTCTGAATTGGATCGTCCCAATAATCAAGCAAGCGTCTTCCATTATAACAAAAATCGTGGACATAATAATTTCCGTAGAAATAATAATATGAACAACTACCAGAATTCTACTAGAAACCCAAATTTTTCCCAACGACGGAATTTTAATTTTAATAGACCCAACAATAATAGACGAACCCAGCAGTCATCTTACAACAATGTAAGATCGAGAAATAACGCAAATAATAGAAATACAAATTATAATAAAAGGGTTAATGTGGTTACGTCAGAAGATGTTGAGCGCACTGAATCGGGAAACGCAGAAAACCCCGAATCGGAGACGGGGATAAACAATTTATTTCAAGAACAGTAAGAGTATTCACTCTAGATAGCCATTTGACCAACTTCATATATCTAAAAACGGATGTATCCCAAGTATCACTTTCATTTTTAATAGACACAGGTGCTGATATATCAATTATAAAAGTAAATAAGTTAAATAATTTAAATAATATATCGACTGAAAGTATATGTGAAATACTCATACTCCTTAGGTACTATTAATTCGAAACTAAATATATCAGGTCAAAATATTTATCAAAAATTTCATGTGGTTGAGGAAGAATTTCCAATCTTAACAGATGGCATATTGGGTAGAGACTTTTTAATTAAGACTTCATGTAAATTAGATTATGAATCTTTCACGATAACATTATAAGTAGAAGATGGGGATGTTACACTTCCAACGCATCGAAGAATGCCAAAAATTGAACAAATAGTTGTTCCAGCAAGAATGCAAGTTATTCAGGCAGTAAATGTTAATATTGCGAAAGATGGTATCGTTCTTAACGAACAAATACAGGAAGGTGTTTTCGTAGCCAACAGCTTAGTACCTGTTAAAGGTGTGGCACATGTTAAAAAACTTAACACTCTGGATCATGATATAGTACTAAACAATTTTATCCCAAAGATAGAACCTTTGGAAAACTATCACGTCTTAAACTTTAAAACTTCAAGTACTGATGCTCATAGAAGTGAAAGGCTTATGACTGAGCTAAATATTAGTGGTCTTGATAATTCTGCAAGAAAATCTATAGTAAACATTTGCAAGAAATTCGCAGATATATTTTATCTTCAAGGAGATACTCTTAGTTATAATAATTTTTATGAACAAAAAATTCCAGTAATAGATAAAAGCCCGGTTTATATAAAAAATTACAGACTACCACATTCTCAGGTGGAAGATATAAATAAAGAAGTCAAAAAATTAATTGATGAGGATATCATAGAACCTTCGGTAAGTCCATATAATTCACCACTTTTGATAGTGCCAAAAAAGTCAGATGGTGAGACTAAAAAATGGCGACTAGTTGTAGATTTCAGACAATTAAACAAGAAAATCATGGATGATAAATTTCCTTTGACCAGGTTAGATGACATTCTTGATAGGCTAGGGAGAGCAAAATACTTTTCAACCCTCGATCTCACAAGTTCTTTTCATCAGATTCCATTACACCCTAATTCGAGACCCTTAACAGCTTTTTCAACGAGTAGTGGACATTATCAATTTAAACGTTTGCCATTTGGTTTAAAAATTTCTACTAATAGTTTTCAGAGAATGCTGTCAATAGCATTAGCTGGTTTAGACTCAGAAGCATTTTTATATGTGGATGATATTATCATCTTTGGTTGTAGTTTACAACACCACAATTTGAGTTTAATTAAAACATTTGAGAGACTTCGGAAATATAATCTCAAACTGAATCCACAAAAATGCAACTTTTTACGTACAGAAGTCACTTATTTAGGACATCTTATAACCCAAGATGGTATCAGAACAGATCCCAAAAAATATGACACAGTACTAAATTATCCACAATCTACAACAGCGGAAGAAGCAAAGAGATTCATAGCTTTCTGCAACTATTACAGACGTTTCATTCATAATTTCGCTGAAATAGCTAGACCAATTAATAATTTAGCTAAGAAAGATACTCCCTTCGTCTGGTCTGATAAGTGTCAGGAATCATTCCTAAATCTGAAATCAAAATTAGTTAATGCTCCCATACTACAATACCCAAACTTTGAAGAGAAATTTGTAGTAACCACAGATGCATCGCAGTTCGCACTTGGTGCTGTTTTATCCCAAGGTGAAATTGGAAAAGATTTACCCATCTCTTATGCCAGTAGGAGTTTAAATAAGCATGAGATTAAGAAACCAATTATAGAAAAAGAACTTTTGGCGATACACTGGGCGATAAATTTTTTTAGACCATACCTTTACGGTAAGAAATTTATAGTTGTAACAGACCATAGACCCTAAGTAAGTTTGTTTACCCATAAAAACCCATCCTCAAAGTTAACACGTATACGAGTGGACTTAATGGACTATGATTTTGAAATTCTTTACAAACAAGGAAAAATGAATACTAATGCTGATGCTTTGTCACGAATAAAGCTAGATTCAGATATTTTAAAAAACATGATACCCACAGATATAAAAGTCATGACAAGAGCAATGATAAAAAAGAAGGAAACTCCACCGAAAAGAAATAGTAACTCTTGTAGTGTAGAGCCTGATCAACTCTATGCTTGGGAATGTACTTCTATTTCTGAGACTAGAGGAGTAAAAAAGTTGAGATTTGAAGCGCGCGAAAATATAGGAAGTTTGCCTCGAGTTATTATAGAAAACAAAGCAGTAGTTGTCGAAATTAGCAATAATCCATGTTATAACTTAGGTTTAATCTTGGAGACGCTAATATTCGTGGCTAGAAAGAAAAATATTCAAAAGCTAGCGCTAGCGAAAGAAGACATTATATTCAAGGATATAAATATAAATGAATTTAAAGAAATATTTAATGGATTGCAATCAAAAATAAAAGCAGATAGAGGGCAAACAAATTTGAAAATAATTTTGTACAAATCTCCTCATAGAATAATAGATGATGAAATGAAGACTAAAATAATAAAAGAGTTTCATGACTCACCCTATGGGGGGCACTGTGGTATCAAAAGAACAATAAATAAAATAAAACAAAGATATATTTGGAAAAAGTTAAACAAAATGGTTAAGAATTACGTCAGCAAATGTCAAACCTGTTCAAAAAATAAAATCACCAAACATACGAAAGAAAAGATGGTCATAACAGATACACGTTCCACGAGTTTTGAAATAATTTCTTTAGATACTGTTGGTCCTTTGAAAATATCCAAAGAGTTTAGGTACATATTAACAATCCAATGTGAACTGACTAAGTACATAGAAGCAATCCCCATAGAGAACAAAGAAGCACTAACAATAGCTAAGGCATTATTAGAAAAATTCATTTTAAAATTTGGAACTTTCAAGACTTTAAAATCTGATTTAGGATCCGAATTTGTTAATGAGTTATTCAAAAATTTATATAGTTTGCTTCAAATACGCCAAATTAATTCAACACCTTATCATCATGAAACTCTGGGATCTATTGAGAGAAATCATAGAGTACTCAATGAATATTTGACTTCTTTTGTACAAAATAGTGAATGGGATGAGTGGATACCATATTATGTATTTTGTTATAATACGACACCTCACTCTGATACAGGATATACACCGTATGAATTAGTATTTGGGCGATTGGTTACTTTTCCTAGTGACATAGTTATGAATGAATCTCCGATATATAACTATGATGATTATGTACAGGAACTATAATTTCGTTTACAGAAAGCTCATGAAAGAATTAAAGTAATATTAAATGATGCAAAAATAAGAAGAAAATATTATTTTGACAAATCAGCTAAGCCACTAAAAATAAAAATAGGAGACAGAGTACTGTTAAAAAATGAAAATAAGAAAAAATTAGATAAGCAATACAATGGTCCTTTTAAAGTATTGGACATAGATGATGTAAATGTAAAATAAAGGATAGAAGATAAGATTAAATATGTGCACAAAAATAGGTTAAAAGCAATTGGTTAAAAAACAAAAAAAAAACAAAAACAAAAAAAAAAAATAGCGATAAGATAGTAAATAAAAACACACTTAAGTCTCGTATAACAAATGTAATCATCATTATGCTGTAAACACAACACGGGCTATAAATATCGAAAATATTTCATAGCTGGTAGCCAGCTATGGTGAGCTAAAAATTATAAACACAATTGCAGCTATAAATGTAGCTTGACGTCACACTTACAGTTGTCAAAACACAAGAAAATGAATTTGAAATTTGAACTTTGAATTTTCCACCAAAATATAAGTTAATAAGTTTAATTGAAAATATATGTTATAATTAATAATTTTGATTAAAATAATTTCCACCGGAATAAAAATATGTTTCATTCAAAACACATGAAAATGAAACACAAACCTGAAACACATAAAACAATCAAACGGCAATTTCGTTCAGTGCAGCCAACATATTCATAATATTTATGAGTATTATGTTGGCTGCACCGCGGCTACGGCTAGAAAAATAGAAAATAGCTCTAAGCCAGCTATGAAATATTTTATAGCCGATAGCTCACGCCGCAGTTTTGTGCACCTCCATTGAAAACTACGGCGGGCTATTTTTCTAGCTGCTATTTTCTAGCCGATAGCCCGTGTTGTGTTTACAGCATTATTGTAGTAACATATAATATATTATTATCATTGTCAGAGTACAACCCAGAAAGAAGTCAACTGGGATGAAATCTTTGAAGAAACAGCAAAATTGTTCAGCGAACTAAGGCTGGATGAACCGGAAGAAGAGCGAATTCGTAGTCAAGAAGAAATAGAAGATGCATTTAGAGCCGGCGACGAAATTCGAATGATGATTTGGTAAAGCGAGAGACGTAAATCACGTGGCGAAAGAAGGAGGGGTCGACTCTCCACAACAAGAGATGCCAGAACCAGAGGAACCATCAAACAAAATAATGGCAAGCAGCAAAGAAGCGAGAGAAAATCACGGAACAAAAATTAAATATATAATTAATGATTAATGTCAGTATTTAGAGCAAATCTTTAACAAAAAAAATTTTTAAAACCCAAAATAAATTCTAAAAATTTTTTCTTAAACGGTGGGGATGTAAGGATCGCTCTTTTTAGTAATGGAATAATCACCCTGTTAAAATTTAGCAAAGACCCTTTAGTACGATCAAATTTAGCATAGAAACATTATAACATCATACATTATAACACATTAGCATAACACATTATAACAAATTAGTGAAGACACAAAGATTATAAATTATAACAAATTAGTAAAGACACAAAGATCATACATTCGAACAAATTAGTAAAGACAATCACTAGCATAAGTATTAGCACAGAAATATAGATTATGTACTTACCTGATGCACTTACCTAGCATAGTTGCACAACATAGGGGACATATGAAGAAACGATACTAAGAACTAAATGTAATCATTTCTTCATCGATTTTTGGTTCTCATGGGAACTTAATTCCCATGAGGTGATTAAACTTAAGTTCAATCTAGAAAAACCATTATAAATAGCCTAAGCATGATCGAATAAACCAGTTATTGTCTTAACGTTGAACAGGAGAGTTGTTTAATTAAGATAAGCACAGAGCACTGATTGGTGCTCTTCGTTATCTTTACCAGTTCACGCATTATTGGTCGGTGCTTCACACAAGCACTTCAATATGGTGAGCATTTAAGTCTCTACTAAATATATAAACATTACATTTCGTTCATTTGTTCCTGGACACTGCGAGTAATGGTGTTTAATAGTTGTCGCTGTCGTAAATTCATTGCTCCACATACATTTTGGAACTGTTCGTTTGTCATCGCCTGTTCGGTAAATTCATTTTCATGTTCTGCCGCAACTATTTCTTCTGGGTTTTCAAGAAGATTGAAAGCATGTGCCTGATTGAATGCAGTTTCAAGTTGTCTGTCTCTTGCACGATGTATTTCGAGGTATGAACTTTTTTGCCTCAATTGATCTTTTCGAGCAAGAAAAGCCTCCCGTGCATTGTTATGCTCATCAATCAATTCGTCTTCCGAGTAAAATGGTATATATTGTACGAGTAAGCTATAGAAATAATTTTCCGGATGCAGACTGCATTTGAAAGAATGGCACCCGTACAACAGCTTGAACATTTCTAATTACCATTTTAGTGTTGTTTGCCAGCTTGATGAGTCTTCGTCTTGTTGGTTGCTCTTCTTTTTCTGCATCAATGCTTTCTTCACTATTTCCCGCTTTCTTTGTATAAAATGGCTCAAAATTCGTCGCAAATTCAAATAAGCACATGTTTAGGAAATCATAACCTTGCTCTTTTGGCCTTGGTCTATTTGCGTATCGTTCAAATATGTTTAAGCAAAGTCCAACTGCTTTATTGTCGTCAAATTTCAGCACTCGATATCGTTGATCGGGCTTTCTTGTATTTAAGAATACTGACTTTCTTGAACTTGAATGAAGTAGCAGGTGGCAGAGTCGATAAACACATTCTGATGCGGAAACTTGTCGCTCTTTCAAAATCCGCATACATGATTTGAAGATCTTTCTTGCAATGTTAGCTTCTTCGCGACGAATTTGACGAATAGCTTGAGCGACATCTTTGTTTACATCTGCTGGTTCCGTCTTTGAAATGTACTTGGCGATGCAGTGGGCAATGGATTCATTTGATCCGCATGGCTCTATGTCCATATTTGCATTCCAAAACTTAAGAATTTGCTCATTATAATTATTGACCCATTTTTCATTCGTTGTCCGTTTCAAAGTGCAGAATCGTCCTCAATTTCGAATGAACTCTTCAGAACTCGGCGGCACAATACGAGTTCGTTGACAAGGCTCACGAGGAAAAACAAATCGACATGACTCAGAGTTGTTCTTGTGAAATGTATGAGTATGGTGATGAAGTTGATTGCGTTTGACGGGTGCTCGTAAATCTGGGTCTTCTTCTTCACTTGGCAAGCGGCATGAAATCACTTGGTCGACATACGCATGTCCTTCTGGAATTTCAAAAGATGGAGCGTTTTCAATCCATACGACAAGATGGACATGTGGACTGCCCCGATTCTGAAGCTCAATTCGTGTCCAAAAATCGATCACTTTTCCACCAAGAAGATTATCATTTCGCTTGATCTGCTTCATGAAAGCATCGACACGACAGGAAAAATGTCGGCTCAATACAACAGGATAAGATTCTATCAAACGCTGTACCTCATCAAGACTTAACTGGCTAGGATCTTCATCAGGTCTGCCATCTGCAATCAAAAAAGCTTTGCGCATGTCAAGCCAATTTAAGTCATTACAGCTCAAAGTAATAAACCAAGTTGGAGGACCAAGACAACTAATAAATGCAATCAATTCGTTGTGAGCTGTTCGCCAATATGATGCCGATCCTCTCAGATTCCTTAAATGTAAATGAAGGTCCCCGACAACACCTTCTTGTCCTCGTATAGCTCCCCTACATGCATTGCTTGTCGACTGCACTCGAAGATATTCAAACATGGAGAGTGCATAAAATAAATAGTCACTTCTTTGAAAACGAGTATCCAAGCCTAGAATTCGCTGCTGGAAATAATCTAATGGCGTGATTTTTACCTAGCGCTCTTCGTTCAAGCCATTGTTGCCATATGGAAAGAGATGGAACCATGAGAATTGTTCGGCTTTCAGCTCTCGATTAACATTCACAATGTTATCCTTAGTTTTCCGAACAATTTCATTGATGTTTCTACTTTCCTTGAATTCATCATTAACATCTGGCTGCTCGTGATCAATTGGCGCCATTACAGATGTTTGCACAGGAACAAACGTTTGTACAGGCTCTGGTTGCAATTTATTTTCTTCATCTACCTGAACCGATTGATGCGCCTCTAAATATTGCTGCATTGGTACAACTCTTTCTTTGACGACAACATTGATGACATTTATTGAAATTGTGTACCGGTATTAGAATGCACAGTTCGGCGGATAATACGAAGGAACTCGTCGATAGTATCGCATTCGATGGCACATGCTTTTCCATTTTGTGCTCCACTCTTTCCCTTTGGCCCACATGAATCGGAATCAGTGAAATAAAATTTGCTGTTATAATACATGAGACCATATGCACTGCCAGCAACAATCAAAATTCCAACATTGTGTTCGGCGAACAGTAAGTTTATCGAAGCACGTATATTTAGGAAACTAATTCCATCATTTTCCCTGTCGCATAAACAGCCATTGAAGGCGCCATTTACATCGTCATATTCAATGACAAAGGCATTATCAAACATCAGAACGTCATGTCTTACAACATCAAGATTTCTGATCTCCAAATAGTCGCGATTATCAATTGCAAAGGCACCTTTTTTAGTTTCCCAATCAATGCATTCGTAAAATCTATCGCCTTCAATCATGTTTCCATTTAAAACACTTGTATCCCATTGGATCGGTGGTAGGATGACAGCACGAATTAAATTTGCCACGACCATGGTGAAACATTGATGTCCAGCATGTCTGGATCGAAAAATTTTTTCATTTGCTTGGTTCCACGAAGCACGCACGATTCGCGATAAATCATTTATTCGCATGTAGGCACTACGAGCTGAACCATCGGTAGCTCGGTTATCAGGTTCACTTCGTCGTTGCTGCTGAGCTGGTATAACTCGGATGATATCCTGCGTATTTAATCGCGCAAATCGATTAACTCTTACATCCTTGTAGAGTGGGTTATTTGCAGTAAGCCAATCAAGTGCCTTGTAGACACGTTCCGGTAAAATATTATAATCTCTGGATACATTCAAGTTCTCCAGAGTTTCAGTCACTACAACAACTCCTACATCTGTGCTCGAGGAAGCATTTCGGGTAGCATTTCGCTGAATTCAAAGATATCCAGAGCAAATAATGTTGCATGTCCTTTGAAACCGTATTGACCAAATCTTCCTTGAAATTTGATCACTTTGACATACGGAATGATGCGCTGAAGCAAATGTCGTTCTGATTCGGATAGTGCCGCAATTTCATCGGGAACATCACCTGGAAGCAAGTTATTCCAATACGCCTTGGATGGAGCATAACATTTTGAGCTCTTTAAGTGCGTATTGCATCGATGGCAAACAAGCAAAACATTTTTAGAGGAAAGTTCCGATGGCAAGTATGGCTTTGGCGAAATTAAATGATATTTCACTACCTGATTAGGGTAGCATTTTCTCTGGCAGATATCACAGCACTTATCGCAAAAAGTATTTTTGGTTGAGTAAAAATCTGCCTCAGTTACCCTTTGAGCGTAGGCCTGACATTGACGTTGTAGTCCTGCTTCACGTTCCTGACTTGTCTCTCTAGCTCTTAGCTCAGATTTTCTCAATCGATCTGATTCCAGTCTAGAGACATGCGCTTCCTTAGTCTCAATCGCTCTTGCTTTAGAATGACGAAGTGCGTCACTGGCAAGCCGAGAAGAATATGTGTCCATCGTTTCGATCGATCTCGTTTGAGCCATTCGTTCCTTGGCATTTGCACGATCGACACAGCGCTGTTTTGCGGGAACTTCTTCAGCTTCACTACGCCGTTTGGCTAATCTTGCAGACTTACATGCTTCTGATTCCTGTTGAAGCTGCTCTTGTCATTTTTGCTTCTTCTTCTCTAGGCGTCGCTTACGTTGGGTGGCTGTCTCCTTGACCATCGTAGAAATTGTCACAATCTGTATGGGGTTAGGAACCTAAACTTTTGAACTTTAATATATTCTGGTTGTAGAAAGCAACGTTGTTAAACCATCTATCTAACAACAGTGACAGTTCATTAACTGCGTTGCACGCTAAAGACCCCGACTGTTCATGATTCAAACTCAAAGAATCTTTTGAATATGTCTGTGCTCTACGCGGCCTAGGCAGAAATTATGGAAAAAACTGGCAGTACCCAGCCATGCATACTTAAACCGTTTAATAGTCTCAATACTTTAAGGCTCAAACACATAAACACTTTGAACACTTCAAAATCAAAACACTCTTTGAACTCTTCAAGGTCCAACCCGGAAAGAAGATTCTAGTTCCAGCCTGGGTTACCTAAATGAATCAGTCAAGCAGACGGCCCATGTCAGAGCCTTTATAGATCTTGCCTTCATTTGTTGTTGACCGAATTAGTGCCACAGAGTCTTTAGCGTGCTCGTCATTCGTGCCAAAGCACTGAGGAACTTACCAATACTTAAGTGGATTGCTAGCCGCGTAATCCTTTTGTTATGACCTAACACCTATCTAGCACCAATTAATCAATTAAATATTAGCAAAAAAAACAGCAATGGTAAATTACACAAATTTATTCAAAGAAGGTCAAATTAGACAACAAAGTCGTAATTTCCAAAACCAAACTGAAAGCAGAATGAACAATTTAAAAAAATCATAGCAGTCCTACTTCAAGCGCCTTCTACGATACATTTTTCCTTGAGGATAAATGAACCACGCATCTGCCTTGCCAAGCATTGCTGGTGCTGAGTACGCTAAGATTGGAAGGAATATGACCATTCTGCCACCGTTCGTTCACACCGAACATCTTCAAAGTGGGTCTGCTTTTATAGGTAATGGATACAATTTTAATATAGGCCCCTTAAATGTAGATACAGCTATTTTCACCGTAACGACGCTCGTCAATCCATCAGGTTCTGTATGAAGATCAACTACTCTTGCTAGTGGCCACTTTGGAGGATGGAGGATATCGAGGATATTAATGGAGAGACCTTAGATGGCAAAACTTCTCAAGCATGATTCCCTCAATTTTGTCCGTTTAAAGCGAATGCCCCATTGCAAAATTGAAATTTGAGTATCGGTCATAACCTGTTTTGACTATATTAAATTCCTCAGTTTTAAAATAACCGTGTTTTTCATGGGAGTTGGCCCCATCTCCGAATGTTTTTTCGTGTATTCCTTTCCCCAATTACTACAAATTCAATCTTTTCCTTCAAAGTTAAAGATTTGATTCAATTTCACTCATTTTTCGCCTAATATGCTTAAAACGCAAAGAAATTGTGTGGCCTATTCCGAATAACGCCAAATGCTTTGATTTTAAAGGACTTTTCTAAGGAACCGAACGGTATTTTTTCATACACAAACTTTGTTTTATGTCAGTTCATACGGGCATTTCAATAAAATAATGAAACGAGATTCTGCCCGCGTCGGATTACGGCGGCGTCCTATCAAGAGAGATCCGTTACTTAACAAAATTGGAATTGTTTGGCCCCAAAAATATTGTCCCTTGATTAAAAATGTCCGTTTATAGGATATCTCCCCTAAGCGGGCTTTTGCTTTTTTCTTTTTTTTTTTTAAATTGAATTTTTTTTTATATAATATTGCATTGTCTTCCAGTTCTGGGCTATGTTTAAAGTTTCAAGCCTGTAGCTCATCGGGAAGTTAGTTAAAAACCAATTGCAAGATTCCACCCGAACAGACAGACAGACAGACAAGAAAGCGACCTAATAAAAACGTTGTAAAAACAAAGTGATTGGGTGACTTGACAACACCACATAAGCATTGCTGGCTTCCAAATAACTGTCGTACACGATTATACAAAACTGCTTTTCGTCCGAGTTTCTAACTTACACCAAATCTTCAAAATATTCTGGACCTAAAACTAATTTTATAAAAGGAATTCACGAGTTTCTAAAATCGGGTCGCCAAAGTAGTTAAGGAGGAAAATTAGAAAATTTAAAACGATGCGACGACCAAAAGCATTAAGCACCCTCCATCTCCTAAACAGTGCATATTGGCACCCTATACAATCTTCTACTTCTTGTAATTTAATGTTCTCTACTACGGACATCTTGTATTGCTTGGACAGGGTGGTGAGGAAAACGGGATGTTTATGATTTTTTGGTTCGAATACAATAAAATGTGATCAATACCAATACCACTCGAATACAATGTCAATGTGAGTCATTTCGTTTCCTTAATTATTTATTGGTAGGATTTTAGGAAGCCGAACCATTGAGTTAATAACCAAAAAATGGCCCTAACGCTCATCTATACTATAGGTGAATAATTGTATGAATTATTTCAATAAAAGTAAGTGCTTCAGATGCCATCTATTGATATGGTTAAATAAATGCAAGTGCTTCAGATGCCATCTGTTGACACAAATATGATACATGACTTCCAAACTGATATACAAAGAATGACGCATGCTGCGCATGAAGCCTTAACAGTCAGTCCTCGATAGATAGTCAACGAGCAAGCACGCATATTAATAAGTAAAGAACAAATGTGTAGTAGATATTGTAATAATATTATAAAATATCAAAATAATTTAAGTACATACATCAAATTACTGAAATTGATTCTTCTCTTATTTCAACATGGCAGCAGTCCGTGGTACATCAAAAAAATAAAAACGTGGTGTGTCAAATCAGTGGTCAAAAACGTGGTTGAAAAGGTGGTCGACAAAGTGACTTAGAAAAACTGTCGTGAGTAAAACTATTAATGTGACAAATCAAGTTAAAAAATGACAATTGCAATATTCTCAAACTTCTGAGTAAATAATAGACTGTATGGATGATGCTATTGGATTGTAAATGATTACATGTGGTAAGCAAAGTTTGATTGTGCGAGGACGCAGTAATTTTTTTTGTTAAACACATGACGCTGATTTATATTTGAAACTACAGTAGAATAAAATCGTAAAGGCACATGTATGCTGAATTGGTAATTTGAAGATAAAGAAGTTTCCAAAAAGTGAATTTTGAAATATAAAAGTGAATAAAAAGGCTAGACAAGCCAGAATTTACGTTATAAGCATTCCAAACATTGATGGAGCGAATTTGTCAGGTTGGAAGCTCAGAATTATCAGCATCTTGGAATATAAAGAATGCAACGACCCAGTTACTAAAAAAAAAGTAAAAAACTAAGAGTAAAAGCTGAGACAGACAATCATGTAAAGTGAAAAGAACAAGAACTAAAAGCAAAAATAATATTGATAAGTGAACTAGAATATATGAGTAGCTGTAAATCAGCTTATGAAATAATGTACAAACTTGAGAATATGTACTCCAATAAATCTATAGCTTATGAAATAAATGTGATTCAGTAAAAATGAAGAACTTTGAAACAGTAGAAGATTTTTTTGTTGAATTTGGAGGCGCGGAATGAGTTGAAAGCAGCTGGTGGCGAATTAAGTGAAGATGAAAAATTGAGGTATGTATATGATAAAAGCATTACCATCAAGTTATTGTTATATTAGTGATTTTATTGATTTAGCACCACATGAACAAAGAACAGTTTTTTTTTTTTTTTTTTTTTTTTTTTTATTAAGCATTTTAATCTTGCATAAGATTATTTGCATACATACTTTTATCCTACTTTAATTTACACCTTGTTTTATTCCTTATACAATACTTATTCATTACTTAATCCTAATCCTTATTTACAATTGAATGTCACAGTCCCTTGCAAATTTAAACACTATATTGCATATCGTTGCTCTAGTTTGGGAGAGTATGGCAGAGCTATCGAGTGGTAGGAAAAAGCCGTTTTTAAGAAGGTTTTGAACCAGTGTGATCCTTTGAGTTTCATACAATGGACACTGCCATAGTAGATGGTTTAAGTCCTGGCATTCGTGTCCACATTCGCATTGCGCGCTGGGGCTTAGGCCAACTTTAAAGAGGGACGACTTGGTGTTACAATGTCCAGAACGGCATCTGTTAAAAATGACAATAGCTTCTCTTGGTAAGTTTATTTTGTTGAACCATGGTTTACTGCGCGTATTGTGGAAGTTTTGAAAATAATGTTTTCCTTTCACTGATCCTTGGTTTACAATTTTTCTTCTAGTGTTTTCCAAACAGGTTTGCCGCTCCTGTTCGACTAGATCAGTGAAAGGTACTTTTAGGTGTTTGAGGGCTGCTCTATTTGATGCTATTTTGGCTAACTTATCAGCTCTTTCATTCCCTATAATGTTGTTGTGTCCTGGTATCCATAGAAACTTGATAGAGCTGTTATTATGCGATTTTGACGAAAATTCATAAAGTTTTTTGTATATTTTATAGATATAAGGATTCGTTGAGATATCCTTATTCCTATTTTTCAGGGATAACAGGACACTTTTGGCATCAGATAGCATGAGATAGTTGCAGTTTGGGCTCTTTATTGCTATATCTAAAGCAAGATTTAGGGCAAGGCATTCCGCAGTGAAAATAGAAGCGCACTTATTCATACTTCTTAAGACTTCCTCGTTTGTCTCAGGACAATAGCACGCGCTGCCGACAGACTTCGAATTGGTGGATTTGCTACCATCGCTGTAAATGGCACGTACGTTTTCTGATTGGATTAAGTTTTGAATTTCAAGGTTAGGGTTGGGATTTTTTGTCAGGTTTACTCCGAAGTCGACGTCTATATTAACATTAGCTTGGCCGATATTGAATGGATGCGCGTAAAGGTTAAAGTTATTGTTTGAAAGGATGATATTCCGCGGGAAGTTGGAGGTTTCTAGGCTATTTATAAGAATTCTGTTTGTTAGATGAGGAGATGTTTTAAGCTTTTCAATAGGTTGTTTTACGGATTGAATGGTTTTGTGAAGGGGAAGGCTTTTGTTGGTAAACACTTTGTTTAAATAGGTTTTACACAAGAAGGTAGCTCGATCTTGTAGATATGGCAATTTGGATTCTGATAGAAGAATATTGGTGGGAGTACTGTTTCGGAATCCAAGAGAAAGCCTGATGGCTAAGAATTGAATTTTTTCCAAATTGTAAACCTCTTTAAGTTGTGTGGGGAAATAGATGAAGCAACCGTAATCTAAAATTGAACGTACAAAGGTTTTGTATAATTTTAAAAGAGTGTCAGGGTCGGCGCCCCACCAGGTTCCCCTGATGAATTTTATAACGTTCATTGCTCTTAAGCACTTTTTCTGGACGAAGTTAATATGGTCTTTAAATGTAAGTTTATAGTCGAAATATATGCCGAGAAACCGTGTCATTGGGCTAGAATTAATTGCGACGTCATTTACTGTTATGGATGTTTCTCCTGGTTTTATTTTGCGCGCGTTAAAGTGGATAAAGGTGCACTTATGGGGGGATAGTTCTAGACCTAAATTGCGTAAGTTGGTACTAACTGTGTTGATTGACTTTTCTAATGTTTTCTTGCAATTATGAAATGATCCTCTCATGTTGTACACTGCGATGTCATCCGCGAACTGTGATACGATGGTGCTTTTGGGCAAGTTGGTGCAGATTTTGGAAACGTAAATGCTATATAGAAGGGGGCTCAGAACACTTCCTTGAGGAACGCCTTTGAAGGCATATCTATAAGAATCCTGTAGCTGATCAGTGTAGATAGACCTTTGGAACGTCAAGAATTTTACGAACCTGACGAGATTTATGGGACATCCAATTGTTGCCAATTGTTGTAAGAGGATGTTTATATCCACGTTATCAAAAGCCCCCTCAACATCCAAAAATACGGCTAGAACGTCTTTCCTTTTTGCGAAAGATGTAGCTACATTTAAGGTTAGTGCGCTCAGGTTATCAATAGTAGATTGTCCTTTACGGAAGCCTGATTGGGACGGAGGGAGCAGTTTATTGTGTTCGAGCCACCACTGTAACTTGTTTTTAACTATGGTTTCAAATAGCTTACATATGCAAGATGTGAGACTAATTGGTCTTACACCTATTCCATCAGGTTTCTTAATGAAGTGAACGTGTGCTTTTTGCCATTCCACAGGATATGAGTTAGTAGTATACATTTCGTTATATATGTCTAAAAGAATTAGTTTATATTTTAAGGGAAGTTGTTTTAAAATGCTGTAGTCAACCCCGTCCATACCACAGGCGGATTTGCAAGTTTTAGCTTCTAGGGCAGTGTTAAACTCATAAAAATTGAAAGTTGAATTTAGGAAGTCATTATTTTGGCACGGTGGTAGCCATTCGGGGTCTGTCGGGCACCAAGGAGGACTGATTTTGTTTAGCGCAACTTCACTTTTCTCCTGGACTTGGTGGTTTTCAGGAGTGTGATAGGGTGTCACTTTTGTCCATTTGTTTTTTAGGATTTTTGCAGTGTTCCATACAAAGCTTACATTGGTTCGAAAATTGATTTTTTGGGTAAATTCGACAAAATTTTGTTTCTTTTTACTTCTAAATAATTTTCTAGCTTGAGCATCGAATTTCTTGTAAGCAATATAATCTTCGATTTTGTTTGAAAATCTCCACTTTTTGAAGGAAGCTCGTCGAAGCCTTTTAATTTTATCGCACTCCGAGTCCCACCAAGGAACAGGATTGCGGTGTACTTTTAAACTGACCGATTTCTTTTTTGGTGTGTTTGTAATTATAGCCCCCGTCAAAATACTCATAAATATGGCATACTTGATGCAAGCTGGGCTTTGATCATATTTTGTTGTCATAAATTTGATATAATTTTTATCTAGCTCATTATTCACTTCTACCCAGTTGGTTCTGACGGAAGATAATTTGTAGGTCTTTCTGTTATAGAGGCTTTTTTCTAAGTTTAATTCAATGAAAAGCGGAAAATGATCAGAACCCCAAGTTTCGTCGTGAACGGTTACATTTATTTTGTCGGAAAAGTTAGTAGAGGAGAAGAGCAAATCTAGATTGGAAGTATATCCGTTAGGTTTAATATACGTAATCGTTCCACTATTATGCAGGAATAAATTTGAATTATTTATGCATTCAAGCAGTTTCTCCCCATTGGAATCGATTTTTTCGCAGTTCCACGCGTGGTGGTGAGCATTAAAATCTCCAATTAAAACTGTATGCTTTTTTTTATCTATTATATTAAAGACGTTGTCCCATTGGGATTGGGTCAGGGAACCTGGGGCTCTGTAACAAACGAACAGGTCTACAGTAGGTTTGACATTTGTGATTTTGATACCTGCCATTTCAACTTGTTGGTTTAAATTGGGATTACAATTCAGTTCGTAGTATGCTAAATGATTTTTTATTAAGATCAGAATCCCCCCTCCAGAAGAGTGCGTTCTAGTTTTTGAGAATATTTTGAATCCTGACAGGGAGTCTAAAAGTTTTTTTTTATTTTTTTTTTTATATTCACTTGCGTCTTCGTCTTCAGACAACCAAGATTCCACGCAGATAAATATGTCCGTTTGGGCAAGTATCTTAGGCAGCTCGTCTAATTTATTTACAATACTTCTAGAGTTCCAAAATACTATTTTAAGGTTTTTTTTATATGTGGCCATTTATAAGTATTATTAGTGGGTTATGAAATATCAATAAGTTTCTTCTCTAATTCTTGGGATTTTCGATTGCTCTTATAATTCTGCCTAATTGGTTTTTAACTTTCCGTTCGGTTAGTGTTGGGGATAATTCCCGCAACATCGCTGCAATGTCTGAGTTATTCGCAGGATATTTTTTTAGGTTATCTGCTTTTATTGATCGTCCATAACTGTCACTTACTAGGGTCATCAAATTTTCGAATGTGAGAGGGTATTTGTTGCCTTTGTTCTCGATTGCTTGCTTCACCGGTAGCAGCATGCTTCTTAAATTGGTTGGAATCCTGACTTTCTTCTCTTTTTCTATTTTTGGTTTTTTTGCTTTTGGCATGGGTAGTTTAAAATCGGACTGTTCCTTATTAACCGTAATTTCGGAGTTTGCTTCACTGTATGCGGACATGGAGATAATGCTTGATTCGGAGTCTGACTCTTCTTCTGGATCCAAGGTTGAAATAGACTTCGAAGAGTGGGTTGGTTTATTATCTTGTTTGTCATGATAAGGGGTTAAACCGGAATTTGTATGAGCAGGAATTTGTGTGTTGGTACTAACGGTGGTAGCAGTGGTAGTAGTATAATTCGAGTGGGAATGATGACTGGATTCCGTATTTTGAGCGTCCTCATCGTTGATTTCCATGCTGTTCACTTGTGAGACTGGTGTTTGTTCTTGGTTCTGTTTATCAGCATTGTTGAGGGGGCAGAACTTAGCTATGTGCCCTTTGTTTTAACAAAAGTGACATAAAAAGCCATCACTTGTTAGGAATATCCAATAGTTGATATTTTCGAAGGAGATTTGAATTGAAGCTGGGATTTTATCAATGTCTTCTGGGTGCACGTAGACCATCCTTCGAAAGTTGTAGGCGTTGGATATGCCTAGTTCTTCGAGCCCTGATGCTCTTATGAATGAGATATTGGATACTAATCGTATGTTCAATGATTTAAGCTGGGCTTGAATAATGTGGTTAGGAATCTCAGGATAAACGTTAGAAATTACAATTTTTCTAGCACGTGAGGTGAGGGCTATAATTTTTGATTCTGAATTTCCGATTCTAATTACGGGGTTTGTTTCCAGAATTTCGTGCACGTGTTTTTTTGACGGCAAATACATGCAAATTCTATTGTTGGTGATTCTTGATATGAATTTTATAAGGTTTGGATTGAACAGTTTGACTACTTCTGTCATGTGTTCTTTGAGCGTGTGTTCCTCTATAACTTGGAAAACTAGCGCTTGATCACGTTTAAGGAAAAGGTCACTTTGGGTTGCCTGCGCATAATTCATATGCGAAGGACCTGGATGATTTGGTTGTACTGTATCGTCTGCACATTTGTTTACCTCTCTGTAGTCAGAGAGGTTTGAGTTACCTCTGTAGTCAGAGATAGATGTAACCCCTTCTAGGGGGGCGCTCATATTAAATAATTGTCACTGTGCAGTGTTTGCTATAATAAATATAAAAACACTACACTGAATTTCACTTGTGCCTAGCGGCACCAACTGATTTACTGATTTACTGATAACCTTATCAAAAACAACTCACTTTTATGAAAATCTCTGGCACGTCTACACTCGTCGACGGTTCGATCGAGAATCAACAAAGAACAGTTGATTTGGTAAAATCCAAAATAAAAGAAGAAAATTTAAGTAAAGCTGATGGCGAAAGAAAGTCCAATATGAGTAAATTTAATGTTAAAACAAAAGCTAAATGTTTTAAGTGTGGCAAACTTGGACGTTTCCAAAAGTACTGCCGGCAAAATGATCAGCAAGGCAATCTTAGCAGATGTTCTCAACATAATACAATAGATCGTCGAGACACACAGCGAGGACAACGTGGTAATTCACAAAGATGCTATGGAAAACAGCGTGGCGAACACACCGACGAACAACAGAAGAGCTCAACAACAATGTGGACAACACAAGTGGTAACATTAAACACAAATATAGTAGAGAAACATATTGATAAAAATTCTACTGAGATTGTGTGGATATTAGATAGTGGATATTAGATAGTGGATATTCCGATCATCTAATAAACAATGAAAATTATTTTTATGAAAGTACAGTATTAAAAGAGCCTATAGAAGTAAAGTTACCAGATGGTAAAAATTTAAAAGCAACAAAATTAGGTAAAGTAAAAATTTATATTGAAAATTATTATGATAAAGAAGAAATTATCTGAAAAAATGTTTATTTTGTAACCGGACTAAAAAAAGAATTTATTAAGTTTTTCTAAAATTGCTGAAGTCAGCACAATTGTTGCCAAAAATAAAATCTACGATAATAAAACCAGAAAATTAAAGGCTGTCGCTTATAAAAAGGATAATTTACGTTTCTTAAAAAGTTTCTTGTGTAAAGATAGAGAAAACGGTGTATATGCCAACTGAGTACAGTTAACGAATAGAAAAAAATGGCATAGAGCACTTGGCCATATAAGCTTTCAAGATTTTAATAATAATTCAATGTGCGAATTGTATTAAAAGCAAAATGACTAATATACCATTCGAAAACAAAAGAAACAAGTCTACCGAAATATTAGAATTAATCCATACTGATGTAAATGGCCTCGTGGAACTGTAAATTATGCTGGAGAAAAATATTTCCTAACGTTGATAGATGATTAAAGTACTAAAATTTACTGTATAAAAAGTAAAGATGAAGTACCAAGTTGCTTTATGGAATATGTTAATTTAGTTGAAAATCAAGTTGGCAAAAGAATTAAAAAACTGAGATGCGAAAACGGTAAAGAATATTTAAATAAGGAAATTTATAAGTTTATTAAGAGCAAAGGCATTCAATTGCCACCATGTCCAAAATATGTTCATGAGCTAAATTCTCATGTCCAATATATGTTCATAAGGACGATGAAGATTATAAGGAAGTAAATAATGAAAACAATAGTGACGACGATGAAGATGATAAGGGAGTAAACAATGAAAAAAATAACTTGCGAAACGAACATGATTTAAATTCACCTAGAAGATCTAGTGGAAAAAAGGCCCTGTCAATAGATATGGGAATCTAGTCACACAATGTATTTATGTGAAGTGGGGGGGCGCCCCCTGCTCCCTAGGCTCGCCAAACCCCGTCGTTCGCTACGCTCACTCTAATAGCTCGCGCATGGCTTTCCATACACAGTTGCATTGTCAGTAAACAGGTGATTTACTTCAGACTGCAGTAGCACTCATTTAAGCTCATTCAGCACATCAACGTACAGCTTTATTGAATGAGGCCCCACGTACAACTATCTAAGGCGTAGCGCATGCGGTTGCGAATTCAAAAAGATCTTCAAGTTCCTTATAAGCAATACTCTTTGCAAAAATTCATTCTTCTCCTGCTTGAACCTTGCGCAGGTGTTTAAGATATATAGCTCTACTATAGTGGCTGCAACATAATATTGTCCGTGAGGAAATATAGGTTGTCTTAGTGATATTCATACTTTTTGAAACATTTCGCTGGGATTTATTAATTGTCATCGCAAAAGCCAGAATGACGGAAAATTTAGTTCTTTCAAAGGAAAATGGCAGAAGTGTACCTGAATAATTAAGATATCAAACGAATTCTATTTCTTGAGGTAAGGCTAACATGATTGGGGTCAAAGTTATTTTGTGGAATATCGCAAATACGGACCATGAAGTAAGGCAATTACTCAAAAAGTGGTATACATGTACCATGAGGTAGGTACAATTGGCAATGTTCGTCAAAAATCTCCACAGAGTAAAATAGTCTTACCTCCGTAAAGTTTAGATGTCGTATTGAAATTTCATCTGTGATAATGATAGATGCAGATCTCATGAACTGAGCTTGTTCACTGTTTACAGAGAGGCTTGTTGTCGAATTCTCTAAAATGGTTATGAGCTATTTAAAAACTTTTTGAAGAATTCTACCTTGCATTAAAAGAGTGGATGCAATACCACTGAATGCACACGCAATACATTGGAGGTTCAAAGAATTCAATTTGTGAATAATTGAGGTTTGGGCAAAAGTCTTACAACAACCAGCATGTGCTGTAAGACAAAAATTGTTACAATCAGTATTACTATTTAAAACTTCCTCTAAAACTAAATCAATAGCGGAATTCTGCTCGGGATTGGCACTTTGGAACACTTCAATTTGATTGACTTCAAGAATTGAAGTCAATTCTGTTCTGCTGTGATTTTGAAGAGCTTGCTGAACATTTCCTTCCTTAAAGACTACATTTTGTCGGTGAGACAAGTGACATTAAAGTCGAACTATAATATGTGACTGGTAATGTATTGGATACTCATATATGCGCCAATTTGCTTCCGTAGATCCAACATAGTGACCGGACAAAAAGCTATCGATTTCATCTATATTAACTTTGGCACAGTCGTATCCCTTACGAACATATATGTACACATATTTTAGGCTCTTATCTGCGCCAAGAACTTCCACATTTTAGTGGCAATCAAACGCTAAAAGATATGTATTTTAAGGAACAGCATAACGGTTGTCAACAGAGTGGCCACGAAAGTAAACTGTTATACCATTAACACGACGCATCTAACATTGGCTTGAGTTGTATGGTAAAAGTCCTTAGAAAAGCTTTTGCTGAATTTCCATCGCTCATACAGACGGGGACTCGATTCAATAAACCACATGGACCGTGGATCATTTGGTTTTGACGTGAATACGTCTTTAAATTTGCTACCATACGGGGGCAATCCAAAAAAACTAATGATAAAATCGGGGGATACAGTTTGGCGTTGCAGCCTCGAATCTATGCACTACATCCAAAATTATATTATACCACTGGATAGCTAAAGGATCAAAGAAATCACTAGGATAAGCGAGATCAGTAGCGCATCGCGCGCGGCGGTGTAGGAAGCGCTGAAAAATGGGGTTATTGTGTACTAAATTTTGCCAATTTTGAATTTCAAAATAGAATTCAAACAGCCAGGCGGGCAGAATCGCCAGCAACACAAAAATTTCGCCAGTACATGTGATTGTGCAACCGAATATCAACGATCGGTGTCACCCCACAGAGAGAAACACATGCGAAACAAGCACATTTGAGCGTCACACACGCTCCCTTTGTAGAGTGTCACCGTATGCTCAATGTTTTTTGCACAATTTTGTGCCGTGGCGAAATTTTTGTGTTGCTGGCGATTCTGCCAGCCTGGTTGATTGAATTCGATTTTGAAATCCAAAATCGGCAAAATTTGGTCAAAAATCCCAATTTTTCGGTGCCTGGCTTTGATCTGACTTCATATTGTAAAACCGCTAAGGACAGAAAAATTGCTAGTACTGTATCGGTAGCGGTATCATCATCATGATACAATCGTTGTTAAAATATTTCAAAAACATCGCTAAAATTATACCCGATTACGAGCCTGATCTCATTACACCAGTTATGATAGTTGGAGACTTTAATGTTGATGTCTCACAAAACTGTTCATTGCCTGACTTCATGCTCAGCGATTTCAATTTGTTTTATATTGAAACTTCTCCAACAACGTTAGGTAATACCTGTATTGATTTAACGTTTATCAGAAATCTGGATGTATCTTGTATGCCATTTTTGTCGTACTTTTCGTATCACTGACCTATAATTAATAAAGTTATATTGTAACAAAATAATTACTTGTTTCCTTGCTTTTGTCCTAAATACATAAATAAAAATATTGAATTCAAGAAATATGACCCGTTACATAAACGTATTCACGTACAACACACGGCCGAGTCCATGACACAGCCACACCCCAGCTTTTTTAACTAAAATATGAAGTTCTGGGAAATATATATTTTAAATAAAATATACCTTTAATTTTCGTACAAACAAACAAACTTTTATTTCCTACCTTTTCTTTTTTCTCTAAATTGAGGTGTTAAAGTTGTGCAGACGAAAGTTTAAATGTACATATGATATAATTCAGATTTTGCATATTTAATAGTTTTTTGCTCGTAGCAGCAAAATAAAGCATTCTAGGAGGTTTAAATATATGACCAACCCCCATTATTTTGTCATTTCCCAACTTTTGAGCATATATCATGTATCTCTAAATTATGTTTTTGAATGTGGGTCCATAGAAAACTTAGGAAATATGACAAAATTCAGATTTTCGCTCGCTTTCCAAAAATATTAGTGAAAGTTAACCTCGCTTTTTCTAGAGATAACTGTAAAATTAGGATTTTCAATATTTTTTTAAATAAAATTGGCATTTATTTTGATCAAAGTAGCAAAATGTAACATAATGGTATCAGTAAATGATGGCTTATGATGGCCATAAGTTCATTGTTTTGGCTTTTGTCTGGAAGAATGCAATTTTTTTAGGCAAAGATTGCCTTCTTCAAGGCAAAAAGCAAAAGAATGAACATATGTCTATTGTCTGTGATATGGCTGCATTCTTCCGGTCTTTAGGGGTCTTTTCCGGTAAAAATTTGAATTTTCATTGGTTTTTTGGCCGTAGCAGCTAAACAAAGCGTTCTAGAGGGTTTATATGTACAAACAACTCTCATTATTTTTATATTTGCTAACTTTTTTTCATACATTATTTGCTCTAAATTGAGTTAATAAAAAAGTACAGATAAAAGTTGGGAAATATGATAGAATTCAGATTTTGAATTTTTAACAGTTTTTTCCCCCATAACTGCTAAGCTAAGTATCTAAGGAGGTTCATATGTATGACCGACCCCAGTTATTTTTTCATTTCCTATCTTTTTGGCATATATCATTTTGCGTTTTTGGCATATATCATTATCTAGATTGCGTTTTTGAGAACGTATAGAAAAGTTAAGAAACATTAAAAAATTAAGATTTTGAATTTTTAACCAATTTTTGCTTGTAGCGGCTTAACTAAGTGTCCTAGAGGGTCCATATCTATGAACAAACTCCATGATTTTTATATTTTTCAACCTTTTCTTCATGTACTTTTGTACTCTAAATTGAGTTTTTAAAGGTGTACAGACAAAAGTTGGGAAATATGATAAAATTAAAATTTTGAATTTTTAGCAGCTTTTTGATATTAGCGGATTAACTTAGCGTCCCGGAGGTTTCATATATATGACCAACCCCCATTATTTAGCTATCTCCTAACTTTTGTCTATACACCACCTTTCTCTGTTGTGAAAATTATTTATACAAAAGTTCGGAAATATAACAAAATTCAGATTATCGACAATTTTCTTATAAATTAATAAAATTTCGTACTAATGATGAATTAATTGAATGAGTTATTGAAAATTGTATTATGACTTTAAGATATATACTCCTTTTCATCATAAATAAAAATATAAAGTTGTAAATATTAGTATAAATAACATAAAATCCCATGATAACAAAAAGTTATTATTAATTAGCAAATGTTAATTAAAGAAAAAGGAATCAAGTCATTTCAAAGTTTAGCTTTTTTTTATAAAAATCTATGAATAACAAATTTGCTTCGAATATGCACACTTTCCTAAATTTGTATATTGCAAATTAATCATTTTTAATCAAGTGTTATGGAAAAATGAACAATAATAACGTTACAAAATAATATATCTACTAATGTAATAATATATGTATACACTTATATTATTATTTCCAGTAGTACCTACGTCTCTTCAATAACTAAATATTTTTCGAAAATATATAAATAACAGCGAATAGTTATCATTTTCTCATTAACTGCTTTTTAAATAGATGTTATTAATAAGGAATTAAAAAATATGCACCGTTTGTTATTTTTCGACTTTGTTTTTATTTGAATTTTATTATCCTTAGTCTAGAGCAATGATCGTGAGCAGAGCAATGGGAAAGAAACGTGACTACTATTTGTTAACGTAAAAGAAAAGCGGACAATTTCCGGAAAAGCGAGCAAAATATGAAAAATTATAAAGAAATGAATAAATATTTTTAAAAAGATTCAAAACTCAAACAATATATAATGCCCATTAAATGCTATCTCTCTCAATAATCAGAAATTTGAAAATGTGGACAATTTTCCATTTCCTTCATTCATTGTAATCATTTTCAGAAAAATATTATCATATTATGAATAATAATAATAATATGAAAGCAGTATTAATGTAAGTTCATTTAAATAGTTAAGCAAAAAGTAAATACCATTAATAACTATCAAAAGTTATTTCACAGATTTCAAAAATCTCCCGTTTTCAGGAAATATTCGAAAAATAGTGATTTTTTAATTTTTTTGAAATTTAATTTGCATATTTTATTCCCACAATTAATCAAATTTACCAACACATACAAAAACTTCCATTTTCAACACAAAAAATAGAAATTTTTGAATGTACATATTTACGTGTACGTGAATAAATTATGCTCACGAATATACACACTCAAACAATTTCTGTTTGTGTGAGGGAAACGAAAATTTCAGAAAATAAAAATTGGTTTACCTCCCCCTTTCCCCTTATTTCTACGACCCCTTCCCCGTATTCAATTCAAACTAGTTGACAGCAACTAGCAGACAAATTTCGCTCTCAGAACGCATAAAATATGCACTCACCAAAAGCTCTTTGTCTGCTAGTTTGGAATTTTTGGTGCCGACTCGTTGCATGGGAATGAGACATCTGGATTTGTCTGTGGTTCTATATATTGGTTTTTTCGTAGAGGAATGCAATTATGTGTTAATTCGTTTGGTTTGTGTCCCCGTAGAAGATTGACACATTTGGTTTGATTCTCGACTAATTAAGTACTAGCCATTTATTAGGGATACAAACCAAAAATCATCATATGGTTGCATATCTTCAGGCAAAAAGCAAAACAGACACGCATACATTCTTCTCAAGAGCATCATCTACGCTATACGTGTGCTCAATTTACACATACTATCCCATTGAATTTTTTAATTTCAATTTAAAATTAAACTAATTTATAATTAGGGTCAAGAAAAAAAAATTAAGTGATGCACATAGAGGAAAAACTAATCTTTCGAATGGTATAATCTTCATGCTGGTAAGTCCACCTGATTTCCTGTAAAGAGAATAACAAAAAAATGTGTCGTCTATTTATATATAGAAAGATTATGTAAACGCAAATGTTCCGAACACATTTGAGGAGGCGATAAACTCTAAAGATTCTCTAGAATGGAGAAAGATAATGAATTCCGAAATTGAAAGCTCAAGGAGAAATAAGACGTAGATAGTTGTTGATAAACCTAAAAATAAGAAAATAATTGACGTGAAATGGGTATTTAGAAAGCGTAATAAAAATACATTTAAAGCATGATTAGTAGCAAGAGGCTTTCAACAAAATGATTATATTGAAAATGTGTATTCGCCTGTAGGTAGAATGCTAACTTTAAAAATCTGCGTAGCAATTATGACTATTGTATATATATAAAAAGAAAAAGGAAAGAAACAATTTATTTACTGGTATTCGTAGATGATCTTCTGATCTGTGGTAAAAATAGTGGTGAAATTAAAGAAGTTAAAGTTAATTTAATGAAAAGATTTGTGACGAAAGACTTAGGTAAAATTAGTAATTACATTGGTATTGATATAGATTATAGTAATGACAAAAAGGAAATCACTCTAAATCAAACCAAATATATTGAATCGTTGGCTGTTAAATAAAATCTTGAAAATGCAAAATTGTGTGAGACTCCAATGGAAAGTAATCTAAGATTAAATCAAGCAAATGAGTGTCATGAAACAATAAATTAAAGAAATTTAATAGGAGAAATTTTGTACATTAGTACCGGTACCAGACCTGATATCTCGTACAGCGTTAATTACTTAAGAAAATTTCAGGGTTGTTATGATAACACGCATTATAGATAAGCTTTGAGAAAATTAAAATATCTGTACCAAACGAAAGAATTGATATTAGTTGCGTTCCATTCGCCTTGCTCTGCTCATGATCATTGCTCACGACGAATGGAACGCACAAAATTTTATTTTCAAAGGTTGGCTAACCTGTTGATATTTTGACATTTGTCAATTTACAACTTTCAACTTCAATTGTCAAAACCAATTTCAACAATTCATTTCAACTTGAATTGTCAAAACCAAATAGTTAAATTTAATTTATTTCAATTGCAAGTGATATAAAATATGGCGCAAAAAGCAGAATTATTGAAGGTGAAGTTAATTTAGTTTTATATGTTTCAAGTGAAGGTTAACTAAAATTGGTTTTAGATTTTATGTGAATCTAGCAGCTCTTCCGAAGGAACGGATGTTTCTTCTTCGGAATCCTTTTTTGATAGCTTTTCATCATTTTCATCGGATTCAGTGGAAGAAGAGCTCCAGCCATCAATTACCAATTTTATGGCAACTATTGAACAGTACTCCGATGCTCAATTTAAAAGGCAGTTTCGTTTGGAACGCAAAACTGTTTTGTATCTTATCGGTAAGCTTCAAGATAGATATGATTAAAATAAAAAAACTTAAGGTTTGGTATTTAATTTTCAGGTTTATATAGGAATAGTATGAACAGTCACCTGGGTGGTCGTGTACGTGTTTCGGTTGAAAAGGCAATTTACCTTTTAATATGGTACCTGAGCAACACTACCACGTTTCGAGAATTAGCAAACTTGTTTGGAGTTTCTAAATCTTCGGCGTGGAGAGTTGTAACACGGGTGTCAGTCTGGTTGATTGGGTTTGGCCATGAATACATCAAGTGGCCATCTTCCTCCGATATTCAGGCAATATCGGCCAAGCTCGAGAGGAAGCACAAGATACCTAACATAATAGGTGCAATAGACGGCACCCATATACGAATCAAGGCACCCAGAGAAGAGAAAACAGCATTTTTCAACCGAAAACGTTACTATAATCTTAACCTGCAGGTAGTGGTTGATGCGTCAAAAAAATTTATTAGCGTCTCGTGCGGAGAGCCGGGGTCCCTACACGATAGTAGGGTTCTGCGTAGATCAGAACTCTACAAAAGGGCTGAAGAAAATATGGCGAACACATTTCCGAACGAGACATTTTTAATTGGTGATTCGGCATATCCTTGCCTTGAATGGCTTGTTCCTCCTTTCAGGGACAACGGATCACTGTCTGATGCTCAGAATGCATTCAATTATAAACATTCGTCAACACGAATTGTCGTGGAACATGCTATTGGTTTACTGAAAACTAGGTTCAGAAGACTTCTTCACTTCACAGAACAGGTTCACCTTAACCATGTGAAGAACCTAGTTTCATGTGCATGTATTTTGCACAACATATGCATGTCACAAAATGACAATGTTCTTGGTGATGAAAATGAACCTGACGTTCTACCACAGGAACAAGAACCTGACGCTCAACCACAGGAACAAGAAAATGAAGAACAACATCAAACAAATCGGCGTCAACGTCTCCTAAATCTGCTTCTACGGAAACATATTTTATAAGCGTAAGTAAATTCCTTATTTATTTTAAGTATTTGTTTTATTATTACCTATTTACAAAAATTATTCTAGACTTATATCTAACTAACATATTTAGAAAACTTATATCTAAGTAATACATTTATAAAACTTATATCAAACTACTAAATTTAGAAAACTTATATCTAACTAATAAATTTAGAAAACTTATTCTAGACTTTTAAATAATTTACTTAACTTAACTCATCAATCCGCTGGATTTCCCGCATCCTTTCTTCATGGCGCTGTTGACGGCACCTCTCCTTCTCCTTAAGGTAAGCCTCATGTCGTTTGGCTTTTCCATCGAGGTACTTCTCCATAAGTTCGATCTTACGGTCGTAGTACCTCTCTTTAGCTGTCTGCCGGGGCCTCGTCCTTTGCTCTGGTTGGCCACCTGACGAGCTTGCTGCAGTCGATGTTGATGCCAATAGATCATCACTGTTAACTGCAAGCACAGCGGTGGTTTGGCTACACGATGCCGACGATGGTAATTCAGCAGCAATAGGCTCTTCTACCAAAGCGACGCTTTTCCCGAAGCCAACTTGTACCATCTCACTGGTGCTCACAATTGGGCTTCTGCCAAATATTTCCCCCATGAGTTCTTCATAAGGAAAATATTGGCTTCCAGCCCCTGATCTATTGGCAGAGTCTTTACTCGCCTTGAAGGCTCGCAGCAAGCTACGCAGCTTCACCTTAAGGTTGCTTACTGTGGTGCGATCCGTCTGAAATTTGAATAAATTAAAATTTTTCCTTAAAAGCCAAAATGTCAAACTCACCAAAATTCCTTGCGCCATCAAATCTTGCAAGACATTCTTCATAGCTGATTTTTTCTTTCTGACGTCCTCAAATTCACCTTTGCTTGTTAGATAGGACGTCAGAAAAGCCTTGGTCTCCGCAATAGACCAGTGTCTCTTAACGCTGAAAATAAAACACAAACAAAAGCAAAGCCAAAACAAAACAAACACAAACCAAACAAGAAATCAATAAAAAAGATCAAAATTAATTTAAATTAACGCAATAAAATCAAAAACTAAGCGAAACTACGCGTACGTATTATTTTGCGCTTTCTCCATGATGATTTTGTTGACACTAAATTAAATTTGGCATTTGACACATTTTTCAATGAAATCGTCAGTGCCACCAACCCTGAAAACAAAAACTACAGTCTGGATCAAAATTTTTTACGTGAGCAGTGCTCTTGCTCACGTTTTAAAACGTGTGCAAGATTGCACACATTTTGTTGTTGTTCCCAATGTAAATGCTGATCTGCTCATGAGCAGACCAGCGAATGGAACGCAACTATTAACGTATCATGATAATCTTAATTGTGAAAAACTAGATTGTATGGTTGATTCCGATTATACGGGTGATACCACGGATTGAAAATCAACAACAGGGTTTGTAATTAGAATGTATGGAAATTTGATTAATTGGAAAACACGTAAACAAAATACTGTCACAAAATGTTCAACTTTTGCGGAGTATACCGCTATTTCGGAACCTGCAACTGAAATTTTATTAATTTAAAATTTATTAAATGACGCTTTTGATTTTAAGATAGATAAGCCCATAAGAATGTACGAAGATAACTCAGGCGCGGCTAGGGTTACCATCTGACAGGCATTTGCCGCATTTGACAGGCATTTTACAGTTTAGACAGGCGTGCGGCCGGCATTGGTCTGAGGCAGGCATTTTTAAATTTCGCGCCCGTGCGCCGCGCGTATGCGTTTGCATTTTGAATGACAACGGCCGGTCGCGCCGCGCGTGCGCGACCGAACGGTCGTAGTACAGCGGCTGCGCGGGAATGAGAGGGAGAATAAGCTACGGTGCGGTGCGTGGGCGAGAGCGAGACGGGCGTCGGTGTTTTCTATCACGCACTTCGCCAGTGAGAGCGTTTCAATTATGATTTGTTTACTTCATGAACCAAAACAATATTTAGGCTGCGTGATTAATTAGTTCAATCAGTTCGCTACAAACCAAGTTCAAGTTGTTTTATTGTTTTACAATGAATAATAAAAAAAGAAAGCTTTGTAAGTTTTCGGAGATTATAGCAAGTAAATTTCCTTGTCTCGTGGAAGGCCGCAATGAGTCAGAAGCTAAGTGTAAGGTATGCGACTGTTATTTTAGTTTTGGTTCTAGAGGAATCAAAGATGTGGAAAGACATTTGAAATCCGAAAAACATCAAAAAATGTCTAAAGCAGTGTCTTCCAATAGTAAGATGGATACATTCTTCAAACCAACCCTAAATATTATTTCGGAAAGAAAAGCCGCTGCAGAAGCTACGCTTGCTTACCATATTGTAAAACATCACCAGTCTTATAAGTCAATGGATTGCACAGGAGGATTATTGAGGAAGTTATTTTTTGATTCAGATGTGGGAAAGACGATAACCTGTGCCCGGACAAAAACCGAAGCAATTGTTAACAATGTTATTTCCCCCCATCTAATGGAAGGTCTTGTGGAAACATTAAAATCTGATTCAATATTATATTTTGGTCTATCAACTGATGCCAGCAATCACGGAGCTCGAAAAATGTTTCCAATAGTAATACAATATTTTGATTATCGCGATGGCGGAATAAAGACTAAAATTTTAGAACTCGATGTATTGCCAAACGAAACTGCCGAAACAATCACACAATATATTGTTAACACATTGAGAAAACATGGCATTGAACAAAAATTAGTTTCTTTTACTGCTGATAATGCCAACGTCAATTTTGGTGGCGTTAATAGACCAACAGGCGGACAAAATGTTTTTGTATTATTGAAACAAGAACTCCAAAAGCAAATTGTAGGCGTTGGATGTCCTGCCCATATACTGCATAATTGTATTAGACACGGTGTAGATCAATTGGAAATTGACATTGCGTCCACAGTGATGAAAATTTATAATTATTTCTCAGTCTACACAGTTCGCACAGAGAAGTTAAATTCATTATGTGAAGCTGTTGAAATACAATACCAGCAACCAGCTATCCCACAGCAATAGAAAGGATCCTGAAATTATTTCCAGCATTAAAAGAATATTTTTTATCTGTTGAAGGAACTCCGACAGTGATCAAACGATTTTTTGAGAACTCTTTCTCAGAGATTTATTTATGGCATATTCACTCATTAATGCCTCTGTTTCAATCCAAAATTCAGGATATTGAGAAAGAAGATGTTACTATTGTAGAAATTAACTGTATATTTAACGCAACTTTAAACGCTATAAAATCTCGCAAAGAGGAAAATTTTAAATCATTGACAGTTATTCGACTACTGAACACTCTGGAAAACAACGGAATTAGTACCGATAACTTTAAAACGAAGATTCTGGGCCTGTATGTGGATTTAACAGCTTATTTGGAAAAATGGATACAAAATATCGACGATTTCTCCTCCTTCCGATGGATGATATTGCAAAAAGAAATGAAAAGTTTCTCAAGTTCTAATTTAGCTTCATTTGTAGAATTTCTCTCTAAGCTGAATATCAGTGTTGACGACGTGAAACTGTTTGACGAATACGAAGTTCTAAAAGAATATTGTAGATGTTCAGATAACATATTTTTTTCTGAAAGCTTAACTACACAGTGGTGCAATTTTCTTAAAAGTAGGGAAGTGAATGGTGACATATCAGAATTCGTGAAAATCTGCCAGTTTGTGTTCTCTATTTTGGCACACAATGCGAACGTAGAACGTATGTTTTCTCTCGTCAACGCCCAGTGGAGTAAAGAAAGAAATCGGCTGACAATTGAATCAGTAAAAGCAATATTAATTACTCAGGAAAATTATAAAACTGTCTCTTGTGAAGATTTTTACGTTAATGTACTAAAAAAGAAAGAACTTTTAACGAAAATAATGTCCTCTGACAAATATCCGTAATATATATCCTTCTTCATTATTATCTATTGGCTTTTACTTATTACCTACATCGTTTTGCTTTAGACAGGCATTTTTCTGAAAAATCAGGCATTTTAGGTACCATAGACAGGCATCCTTCTATTTACATGTGGTAACCCTAGGCGCGGCAGCAATCGGTAAATTTGGAAATTTTACTAAGAACTCGAAGCACATCGAAGTGAAATATCATTACATAAATGAAAATTACGAAAATGGTAAGATCGATATTTTTAAAATCGATTCAAAAGATACTTTAGCTGATATTCTTACAAAGAGTCTGGATAAAGAGAAATTTAAAAGAAATAGAAAAGAATTGAAGTTAATCTAATATTTTTTTAAGTTTTTTTTTTTGAAAGTTCATTAAAATTTATAATAGGAATTCAATTAATAATATAATTCATAATTAATTAATTATATTATTAAATAAGTTATAAATTATATTATGTATAATGAATTAATACTCTAATGAGTGAAATAAGGACAAAATTTGCGTTTTTCTGTAAAGACAAAAATTTTATTTCATTAATAAAGTATTAATTCATTATAAAACAATATCTTAAGCCTTCATTCCAGGTTTTTATATTTCTTTTACAGGTAATAATCTCTGTTCACTATGATAATTCTAATGCTTTTCTTAACCACACATTTTCTCTCAGACTCGCAATGACCGTGACACTTATGAAGGTGTCGCTGTCAAACGTGATATCAATTAATTTCTGTGGGCAAGGCGGCTAAGCAAACTGACTAATAAAGAAAAATTACAACATAAGTGTCGTGATTTTCTTTATACATATAAAATGCAAGATTTAAGTGTTTCATTAAAAACAAAATTGATAATAGAGTTAAGATGAAGATTGGATTATATTATTGAAAAATCAAGGAGGCATGTTAGAATGTATAAATTATTTCAGTAAATATAAGTTCTTCTGATGCCGACTATTGATATTGTGATATATATGTAAGTGCTACAGATGCCATCTGTTGACACAGATATGATACATGAGTTCCAAACTGATATACAAAGAATGACGCACACTGCGCATGATGGATCAACAGTCAGTCCTCGATAGATAGTCAACGAGCAAGCACGCATATTAATAAGTAAAGAACAAATGTGTAGTAGATATTGTAATAATATTATAATATATCAAAATATATTAAGTACATCAAATTACTCAAATTGATTCTTCTTTTATTTCAACACATATATTCGAACATGAAATTTAATTAGTAAGGCAAAGTTTTTCACTTTGAAAACTATAAAAACAATGAAAGAAATCATTGAATCTCATTTTCTCCAAAAATGAAACGCTCTCGTCCTGTTCAATATAATAATAAAAGATATTCTATTTAAACCGTTTTGTGTTTTCATTTTTATTATTAATATATTTATTTCATGAATATGACAATGTTACGCTTCAAAATTTCTACTACCACTTCACTGCACTTGATTTTATTTTATTGTGAACAAATTCTTACTTTTCACCACAAAACACTGTGAAATTCATTGAAATTGCCAATTTTTGACATCCACTTTTTAGTTTGTTTACAAACACCAACACTGACAGAGATTTTCAATTGACAAAAAACGAATTAAAATTCAATTTTCCTACACCAGTTGGCTCGCACAGTAGTCAAAAATGAAAAACTGGTGTGACCCAAGTTGAAAAATATGGGTTTTTTCACTTCCAGAAGCAAATTTATTTGCATATTAAGGTTTTCGTAGTCGAATGGCAAAAACCGGAACCCATATAGTTTCGTCATGTCCGTCTGTCCGTATGTCATAGCCATTTTATTCGGAGACTATTAAGAATATATGGATGAAATTCAGAAGCAAGGCTTCTTCTGTGAACCGCTAGACAATGTAGTAGTAAAAGTATCGAAAAAAGTTTTATTAAGGGAGGGCACTCCAAACATGTATCTGAGAGACAAAGAAATTTTTTCTTATGCACATACACGTGTGGGGTAGTTTTTGATAGATCTTAAAAATGAAAAAGATATTGTTAGAAACTTTTTTTTACGCGCTAGAAGTTCGTGATATTTGAAGTCTTACAGGTGTAGACCTAGTTCGAATGTCGAAAAATAGTTGTTCTTTAGAAATTTCCTTAGAAACACAATCAATCCATTAATGAGAAATGTTCTTTTAAATGAAAGATATGTACATGGAGAAGGCGGTCCAAAATTTTTATGACAAAATATTAAAAAATGTGGAAGCTAGAGTAAATTTGCGAAGGGTCCAACAAAAACTATGGTTTTGTGATCACTGTACCTTGTCACTGAATCATCATAAATCAAAAAACAAAAAGCGATCATTAGTTAATCACATAATGCTCCTGATGGACATAGGAATTTGAAAAATTTGAATTGGCGAAAAATGGTGGATGTTGAAGTTTTCGACCAGAATTTCACTCATATTTTCAAAACAATAATGTAAAAAAAAATAATAATGCTGTAACAAAACAATAATCCTCCAAAAAGAAAATCCTTCGCTCATCTAGAGGAAAATTATATATACAATAAGTGAGAAAAATTTCAAACTGATCAGCATAGAAACGAGGTATCGAGAAAAACGATATATTCCTTTATACAGACGACTCCATTCAAAGCTATTTATCTTCATAATAAAAAATGGTCCAATTTGTCTGAAATTTTCAGAGACTTTCGAAATATTCATATTTTAGAAAATACAAGAAAAAAAATGTTTTTTCAAAACTTTAAGAAGGTCTACCCCCTTAAGTTACCAGATATCTTTGATTCATACAAATTGCACTAAGTTGGTTCTAAAAAATGGGTTCACCTCGCACGTATCTTTAAGTAACATATTGTAGGATTCCTCCTTAATTGTTTGGGAAAACACTTGGGATTGTTCCGCAGGGTTCCGCTCAGATCAAGCAGATCCCGTTGGAATGGAAAGAGAGGTAAATTACTGGGAATTATGGAAATAATTATTCGGTGAAACTAATTTTATTTAATTCACTACGGTTACAGCTGTAAGTTACTTACTGACTAACTATCAGAATTTTGCGGGGTTCTTATACCTATTTTGCAGTGCTACCGCAGCACAAAAATGTCGTCACCACAAACTTTCCCATCGGAATTCTTTCGATGAGGCAACACCTAACGAGGTCAGATCGATCTGCATTGGTTTGCAGATCGCATTGTAGGTGGGAGTGTTTCCAGACGATCGGTCGATGGACAGCGTGGGAAACTGGAGGCGGAGCCAAACAGTGGTCAGCGTGGGAATGGAACGGGAATGAAATGGAATGGGATGACCAGGGAAATAAAACCTTTTCTGTGCCTCAGGGGATTAAAACCTTTTCTTTTTCTTCGGTCCGAATGGGAAAGTTTAGTCTGTTTTGCTCATTGCTGCGCTGCATCATGTGGTACATTACAATATATAACTTTAAAAAAATGTGAAAGTTGAATAATTCTGATGAATATAAAGGAAGTAATGGGACTACAGAACTTAAAAACACTTCCAACACTAAATGAGTATGTATTTATATATAGGAATGCTCTCTATTAGGGTTACGTATTTTGATTTAGCGACAGCAGAATATATTTGGTTTTCCATAGCGTATTTGAGAAATACTATAAAATACAAATTTGTTTAATAAAATAGTTCGTGAACATATATATGAAATGTCTTATAACTCAATCTAACTACCGAAAGTAAGCGAAAAACCAGAAAGATAATAACACGACATTAATTACTACAATTAATTATTCTGTAGCCTGATTCAGGGCGGAGACACCGGTGATTTGCCGTGCCGCGGGCTGAAGATACCACAAAAACCCTGCAGATGCGTGTATGGGTAAGATCGCTGAGTGCGCCGACCCGACGGGCAGATTGTCACTTGTGTTGCGCTTGGACAATTTTCCGTTCTTTATTTAAATGTAGGTCGAATTACTATTATTGAATTACGAATAATATGGCTACCTTTGTTTGTCTATACTCAGAATTCACCATCGTGATTCCCGGAAATATAGAATTAATATTTTTTGTCCCAATTTATAATATTAATTGATATTGCACAATTAAATTTGAAGTTGTTATAATTTATTTTCAAATATATTACGTGCAATTATGTTGCAAGAAGTCGCAACGCTTTGCGTAGTTAAAACGTTGCAGTCTACGCGGCATTATCGCTACGAATTAGAGCACTTATAAGCTCGTTAAATTTTGCTTGGAGTGAATGGCATTTTGTTTTTGTCCTTGGATTCAGTATATGATTTTTCATCCTTTTTTGACCGATCACAACACTTCCGTTCTTTAGTCGATTACGAAAATTTATTCGGAACGGTCAAAATCAAGCTTTTATAATGAATACCATAACTTCAAATAGCAGTTACACCTATGTGTTAAATTCAAATAATGTACTCGAAGATGACGTGACATTTAACTCGACCAACATCATTTCGGCCGCGCGAGTTGGAATTGTTTCGGCACCCGGAGCTCATTGATCTTGTACCGCAAAACGAGTCGCATCTCCAAATTATATATGATGGTAACGTCGGATCGGTGGGCCACTGGTTTTGTATATATTATATCAATGGGATCCTATGTGTTTACGATAGTCCGTTCAGCTACTTAGAGCCAACTCAACGGATATATGTACGCGCTTCGTTTCCATATTTAAATGATTCTTTTTTACAGTTTCCAAGTGTACAACGTCCATCTAATACTTTCGACTGTGGTTTATACGCCGTTGCTTTCGCGACCTCTTTTGCATTGGGAGCCAATCCTGAGCAAGTAAATTACGTGCCACAAATGATGAGACCTCATTTACTTGATATGCTTTCCAGCAGTAATTTATTAGCTTTTCCTGCTACAAGCAGACACGTCTTAGGCAGTGTTGCCAACTATTTTTTGGCATGTCCACTAAATCGTCGCTGAAAAACCATTAAAAAACAACTAAATATTTTGAAATACCACTAAAAAACCACCCAATCTACCATGTATGTATGTATAGCTTTTTCATGAATCGATTGATTTTCACCATTTTCATGCGTATTTTCCATATAAGAAAAACCAAACCGTACGTCAAGTATTATGTAATGAGTCTCTTAAGCTAAGAAAAACAAGTAAAAACACATCACTAGGTTTTCATAACTTTTTTAATTCAATACTTTACATTTAATTTTTGATTACAATGTAATGAAAATTAATGGTTAAAAATACAGAAAAAATACAGATTTTCCTGTGGGGACGTCGATTTCGGAGGTAGGAAGGTCCTAAGTGCCAATGTGTGTTAAAAGTTCACTTGAAATTTCGAAACTATTACAGCATTTGTCTTAGAGAATTAGTCCCCAACTAATGGTTAGTATTGATGTCAATAGTTTGAGCATCATTCTATTCTGCTGTTTTGTTTTGACAATTTTCATGCTGCTTAAAAGACGTTCAACGTCAGAATTTGAACAAGGCAAAATCCGTAGAGATATGGCAAAAGTTGCAAATTCTTCGAAACGTGGTTCGCCTTGAGAATCTCTCAATTGGAAAACTTCATTTCAAAATGCGACAGTAATTTGTGTTTCCTTCCACGGTAAAAGGTGGATTTGCCGCCATTGTTCATCAACTTTTACTATAAGTTCGTGGTTCTTATTGAACTGGATCATTACGTCCGCTATAAATTCTGACAAGGGCATAAGTATAAGTATAATACGTATAAGGAGGATAACGGTAACGACATAAGGCGGGAATTCACGCGCCATGCGATTTTACTTTTGAAAATTTTTATTGATGCCAATGCAGCGCTTTAACAACATTGCCAATGCAAATCGGTTTAAGGTTTAACCTGATAAATGTTTAAGCTATCAAATGTTTTTTTTTCAAATTCGTTAAAAACCACTAAAAAAACCACTACCCACTAGATATATAATTTCCCCACAGAGTGGCTCGAAAAACCACCAGATCTCGTGGGAAAACCACTGAGTTGGCAACGCTGGTCTCAGGGCACCAACCAACTAATCTTTTTACGATTGTTGCACTCAAATTAGTGACAAAAAAACAAAAAGGAACAAAAAAAAAAAAACAGAAGCTGCGCTTGCAGAACTCCATGCTACACGATGGGATCTATGATGTTCCTTCCACTGGAAAAGATGTTGAGGAGGAAAAACTGAACATAGAGACTAACAATGTAACTCATGATACAAAGTGCATTACGAAAAATAATACAAAGAGAAAGAGGCTTTCGAGATCTAATAAAGATGTTACGGAGAGAAAAAGGTAGCATAAAATTGCCGTTGATGCTTTAAGATCTATTAAACGAAGAAAGTGTAACGAACAGGCAGATAATAGCTCTAGGCGAAGAAGTAAAAGATTAAATCCAGAATAAAGGCAGGTTGAGCAAGAGCGTGACACACAAGTTCATCGATTTGCTCGTTTGAACGCCGACTACAGACAGGTTGAGCAAGAACGAAACACTCAAGCTCATCGCACTACCCGCCTGGATCCAGACTACAGGCAGGCTGAGCAAGAGCGTGATGCTCAAGCTCGTCCGCAGTTTCTCATCTCGATCTAGCCTATAGGCAAGCTGAGCAAGAGTGTGATACTCAAGCTCATCGAGATAATCGCGAAGATGAAGATGTGAAGAACTGGGAAATAGTGTTGCTCGAAGAGAAACAGGTTCAAAGCAAAAGGAATGCTGGGAAACTACCGTTCAAATTTGTTTAAAAAACATTAAAGAAGGTTACACTCTTTTTTGCTACTGCTGTGGGAGATTATGGCATACTAATTCTGTAATAAAAATGCAAAACGTTTGATTTTACATAAACTCAGCCAAGAATTCGTGGCAAATACTTTTCATTTAGAGCCAACAGGGGAGTCCTCGCCTAGCTAGGATCCACGGTTTAATTTTTCAGAATATTCCAGACGTATTAAAGCAACTTACCCCAATGGAAGAAAGGCTTGTAAGCCCACGTCATGTGTTTTTAAAAGATAGGTGCACCTTTTGTAGTTAACAATGTTTCAGATTTCAACTATATTGATAGGTTCATACAACACGATGATGAATATCGCGTTCCTAGTGGCATAAGAAATTCACCATCACATTTGAAGGCAGAGAAAAGGAAAGTCCTAGCAATGATAAGACAGTTCGGAGTATCTTCTTTCTTTGTAACTCTATCTGCAGCTGAGATCCAGTGGTCTGAGCTTTTAGTGATGCTTAAGGAAACAGTTGACAGCGAAAAAATGTCTGCGCCCGAAACTGAAAATTTATCATATGAAACTAAAGCTCGCCTAACTCAAGCGGATCCATTTATATGCGCCTCCTATTTCGAAATTCGTAAAACCTGGTCTTGTGCTGCCGGCCCTTTTGGAAAATACCAAATTAGCCATTTTTGTTACCGAGTTGAATTCCAGCATAGGGGATCTTCGCATGCACACATAATACTGTGGCTTGAAAAAGCACCAACTTCTATTCCTGGTCATGTTAATTCGGCTGAAAATGTTGTGCAGTTGGTGGATGAAATTTTATCGTGTAATAGCAATGAACTCACACAAGTTCATCGGCGTGTTACAAACACATAAGCATACCCACACATGTCGACCTAAGCCCGATAGAGTTTGCCGTTTTGATATACCAGTTTACCCTTTAGATTGTACTTAAATACTAATGGAACCAACAACTGATAACGCTTCTTATAAAAGATACAAAGATATGGCAAGAAATATACAAACCCTAATGCAAAATATGCCATCAGAGATAGAATCTTTTGAAGATTTTTTAGCGGTCACTGATGTTACTTATGAAGATTATATTCTAGCCATAAGAAGCCCTTTAAGAAGACGTAAAACATTTTCGAAGCGATCTCCAAAAGATACGTACGTCAATGCATTTTCTATGAAAGGTTTGGAGTTACACAGGGCAAATATAGATATACAGTACATCTTAGATCCATAAGCTTGTGCAATATATATCGTCGATTACATAAAACAAACCGAAAGGCCCAGTCAAGGTCCGCGGCGTAGATTTTCCGTGAAAACTTGGGTAAAAAATTATAATAAGTGTTTCTTATTAGTATGTATTTAAATCAGTGTCTCTTTTACAATGGCTGTATAAAGTAATACGGTGACAGAAAAGATAAATCACAAGTTTATTTTTTCGCGCCTTTTTTTATTTCTGTTTTAATGCTGCCGTAGCTCTGACATTTACTCGGCACTGGACACTTTAGATTTTTTGATTTCGATTTGATTTCAATTTGAGTCCTGGTAGCTGTTCTCAAACTCCTTACAATGACAACCGAACGAACGTCCTACATAATCGCGTTCTCACGCTTCACTGATTTATAATTTTACGCAACGCTTATTAACAAAAATCATCCGTAAGTGAACTAGCCCGATGACGTCACGCGCGAAACCAATACTGCACGATAAACATGTACAAAAATTCTCTATCCATTGTGACTTCAACAATTGTTTTCGCATTATTAGCCTCGTAGCTATTGGCGATTGAAATCTAACGGTATATTGTACCGCAAGAAAGTTTGACTGGCTATCAGTGTACTTAACTAGCGAAAAGACGTTTCAACGTCACAAAAATTACAACAAAATTTTCGTACTAATATGTACTTTAATAATCAAACTATTTAATACAAAGATTATGGAGAGTAGTACGGATACAGAATAGATAAATCACAAGTATATTTTTCTCCGCCGTTTTTTTATTTCTTCTTCAATGCCACCGTAGCTCTCATACTTGCTTGGCACGGAATATTTTAGGTTTTTAATATTTGGTATGAAGCGGGTTTTCTCCGATTTGAGTTTTTCACAATTCGGTGCATATTTACGCCTCATATGAGACGATATCTTCCATATATTTTCGATTTTCAAATTCATACCGATTTTTTCTTACATTTCGGAATATATGTTTACTGTTTTGCCTTAGGCCCTAGTAGCTCTTTTCATGCTTTTTACAATGATGCCCCAATCAACGTCCTAGCTTAACTCGTTCTCAGGCAACTCTCATTGTAGATTTTGTTGATCTAGTGATAGTCTTATTAGATTTAATAATATTGCTTCATTTTTTAGTTAATATATATAATTATTATTATTATATTTTATACATTTGTTTAAATAATAATAATATTTAAGGAGATAATAAATTATTGTTGCCACTCTAATTCTTCGTTTTTAAAAATGTCAATTTTCCACGGAATATAAAAAACTAAACTACGTAGATCTAAATTTATACAACATTAACCTAACTAGATTGATAAACACTAAGGTAGGTAATAATAAAGTGTTTTTCTTTAAAATAATTTCTTATTATTTTACTATTAATATTCCTTTCGGAAGTACCCTACTCTCATATATGTCCTCACACAACGCTAAAAATAACAATCATGCGTGGGCGCTTGCACTCGCACGATGACGTCACGGGAAAAACAGGCGCCACACAATATACACGTACAAATATGTTCTGTCCACTGTGACCTCAACCGTTATTATAGCGTTATTAGTCTCGTAGTTCTTAGCGATTGAAAAATTACGGTAGTCTCGTAGTTCTTAGCGATTGAAAAATTACGGTGTTTTGTAACACAAGAATGTTAGACTGGCTACCAATGTACATACTCAACGAGAAAAAAGACGTTTTCACGTCAATAAGGCAGATAAAGGAATGTAACGTCTCCTGCGTTCCGCTAGAGAGGAGGCTAAAAGGGGCAACAGCAGTGTAAATGACTCTCTACGTAGCATTTTAAACGTTTTTTAAACGCCAGTGACATCTCTTCACAGGAGGCTACTTATTGTTTAACAAGTCTTCCATTATCTCGAGCCAGTGAAGTAGAAATTTATGTTAATACTAGTTTGCAAAAATAATACAAAAAAGAGTACACCTTTTGAAAAATACGCGTGAAATTCACAATTTAGATCCAAATTTAACTGACATATTTCAAAAGAGTTTCATTGATGACTATGCTAAACGGAATTTTGTATTAGAAGACGTCAGCTTAGCATACTTTACAGCCTATTGTCTTAACTCTAAACGTCGACCAGATACAAATGGTATTAACCCACCGGATAACAGCCAAGATAATAACTGTTCTCAAGAGTACACCTATTTAATGCACGGTAACTGGTTTGCATTACAAGAAAATCTAGGATTCAACAATTTTTATAGAGAACAGGTTATGCTTTATGGTACTTAGCTTAGCCATTTGGGAACTCTTTGTCTTAACAGAACAAATAATGCGACAAAAGGATGATAATTGCTGTGTTTCATTTACACTGGCAAAGTACTTGGCTGGTGGCAATCTACCCTCGCTCATGTACGCGAGTAGATTGCCAGTGGAAATTACGCGTCAGTTTTCCGCTAGATGGATTTCTATTTTGACATTTTAGGTTTAGTAAGATCTTTGTAGAATAGTTTATGTCAATTCAATCTACTCAATCCAACTCAATCGAAATTTTATCCCTTAAAAAAAATTTAGCAAAAATAAAATCGAAAAACAAACTTGAAACTGAGAACATTTACGTTAGGTTTTGCCATTTTACCTTACTTTGTACCAAAAAGTGCGTTCCATTTCGAAATTTTCGGTTAAATGTAACACAGCAATTGCTTTTGCTATAGCTTTAAATAATATGGCAAGACATAAGGCATATGAACAGTCGCTGTTTCACTAGGTCGACATTACCTGAAGAACGGCCGGAAAACGATACGTATTTGGTTGGGTTTTGATGATAAAATAATAGGAAAAACAAAAAGAATTAAGGCTTCAAGTACAGTCAACCGTTACAAAAGGAGGTTATATTAGAATTGGACTACACTAGATCCAGTTACAGATTGTCCTGAAAATTTGTACAGATTGTCCTGAAAATTTGTGATTGTGAATTTTGACGTGATAACGTCTTATAAATCGATGGCCGGCTGCACAAATGAAAAATCGTGACTCATTGTCACGTTCCGCCGGAGCTGAGCGGACGAATGAGAGATTCGTACATTAGTTTGGATTCATGAGAGATTCTTGAATCCACATTAATACGCGTATGAACGAATCTCTCATGAATCCTATCTCATACGCGTATTAGTTTGGACTCATGAGAGATTCGTTCATACCCGTATTAGTGTGGATTCAAGAATCTCTCATGATTTCAAACTAATACGCGTATGAGATTGGATTCATGAGCGATTCGTTCATACGCGTATTAGTGTGGATTCAAGAATCTCTCATGAATCCAAACTAATACGCGTATGTACGAATAAATAAATTGTTAATACATAGCATATTGTTACTTATAATTAATCTGCATAATTTAAGTAAAACAATTTATTGAAAAAATTTACATTTTCAATTAGCTCCTTCTTTGTATTACACAAAATAGTGATAATTCAGTGAAAATAATTCAATTCAATTCCTAAAAGTAGGCAATTTTTCATCAATGTTTTCTTATGACGTTATCACGTAAAATTATCGTCCGTAAACCGACTTTACAGACAACCAATGTTTTTTAATAACTATGAAAATACTTGCAAGATTTAAAGCAAAAAACTTGGGGCGAAAAACGAAAGCAAAAAAAATGAAATTTGATACTTAAATTCATAATCTGTTTTGACTATATTAAGTTCCTCAGTTTTAAAAGAACCGCGTTTTTCATGGGAGTTGCCCCGTTTCCGAATTTCTTTCGTGTATTCCTTTCCCCAATAAATTCAATATTTTCCTTCAAAGTTAAAGGTTTGATTCAATTTCAATCATTTTTCAATCAAGAGAGCTCGGTTACTTAACAAAATAATAGGGAATCGTTTGGCCCCAAAAATATTATCCGTTGATTAAAAATGTCCTTTTAAAGGATATCTCCCCTAAGAGCTCTTTCACTTTTTGCTTTTTTTTTAAATTGAAATTTTTTTATATACAATATTGCATTGTCTTCCATTTCTGAGCTATGTTCAAAGTTTCAAGTCTGTAGCTCACCGGGAAGTTAGTTAAAACCAATTGCAAGATTCCACCCGAACAGACAGACAGACAGAGAAGAAAGCGACCTTATTAAAACGTTAAATATAATATAATATAAAAAGGTATAAATCCTCAAACTTACAGGCTCGCAGAAGTCAGTATCCAGCTGTACCAGCGGAAGCGATAACGATCCATAAAAGTCAGGGGATAAAGTTAGAGCGAGCGGTTGTGCATTTGAAACCAACAATTCAAAGGTCAATGATGTACGTAGCTTGTTCTCGTGCAACCACAGCGCATGGCTTGTTTACAGTGATAGATTCATTTAAACCATCCCGTTCACCCAATAACCAAGATCCTATAGTGAAAGAAATGGCAAAATTGCGACAAAATCTAATGGTTCCGATATACCGATTTCTTAGAGAATCCCGCGACTGCTCTCAAATTTTGTTCCACAAAGTCCAGTCTATGAAAAAACACTTACCGGACGTAGCCAGTGATCCGCAAATGGTATCTTCAGATATTCATTTTGCATCAGAAATATGGAGTTGCATAGCGGACTCTGTCTCCTTAGCTGGTTTTGTAGAAATAATTAGAATCAACGGGCCAAATCAAGCTTCTTCAAATCCTGGTTTTGGAGTTTCAGCGTGGGTAAAACAGGGCTTAATAATCTCATCTCCAAGAAGCTACTTCCAGAAATCAAGGAGCATTTCGGGTCACGTTAAAACAGTTTCTCTTGATTATAACAATACGAGATTATTCGCATATTTTTAGGAGATCTATATACTCTTAGGTGCTCCGATAAAATCTTTAAGGAGTTTGTAAATAAATACATAGTTCGTGACAATATTTGTAGCATAATAGTTTTCGGAGATTTTAACGAAAATTTTCTTAGTGAAAATTATATTAATACATTTATGCAGAATACAGGATACACGTCCTTACTGCAGCCTTGTGTCACAACACGAGAAGGAACACATCTTGATAATATTTTTGGAAATTTTACTTGTGAAGCTGGTGTTAATTGCTCTTTATTCAGTTATCACAAACCTATATGGGCACGAGTACATTAATAAAATTATTGATTTATGTAAGGCCATGAAATTGTATGTTGCGTTGCGTTGCGCAATAAATACTTAAATTGCAAAATATCGAGTTTCGCATTTGCCAATTCGCTCAAGGCTTGAGATACTGTAGGTGAACCAGCTCTACAAATAAACAAACAAATCAAAGAGGATGATTTCGAACAAAATGTTTACACGACTTCATTGGATGGCTGTCTAATAGTTGCCCTTCGTAAAATGAATTTTAACTCAATTCCATACCGGCATGCTACGGAACCCTGAGCTTATGCGTGTCCGATACGCACTTGGTTAAATTACAAAAAATAATTTAATTACGATAATAAAACGACAATTTGATAGGTATATGTAACCTTTAACGATAATTAAGCTTCTTCGTCTACGTAAAAATAATCCTATATCGTACATAATTATATATTTTCAAACCCTAAAACTTTATACTGTGCATTAAATCTTTCCGTTTTCATCACAATCCAAAATTTAAGAAAAAGCGTGCTACATTTTGACGTCCAGAGAAATAAAGAAGGTGTAATACGTATATCGCTATCGTATAGTTGAGTAAGTCTGATAATAATATAGTCATCTGATTTCAGTGATATGACCTATCGCCCCATTCACAAGCCTTTTAGCAACAGAAACGTTAGACGTCAACATAACTTTAGCACCAGCAAAAATTTCTAGTTATTTTGGAAGAACTCATGTCTTATTAATGTCCGAATGTATTATATTATTTATGTCAATCTGATCTTATTTTATTATTCCATCAATTAATTGATCTTGGGCTGTTATTTTGAACATTTGTGTCTTTTTTTTCCTAAAATGTTCGAGAACGGCTACATTATGTTAACTGATCTGCTGGATAGTTGGGTAAATACGTAATGGTTTTTCCATCGAGAACTCTCCAGAACTATTTAAACTTACTTTCTGCATAAGATCAAAAAAGTGTTCGGCAGTTATTACACCTACTCTTAAGGCGTTCAATATATTCACGAATTTGTCGCAACCTTCTTGTCTCATGTTCTCTTTTAGCTCTATTAAAATGAACAGGCGCCACAAATGTGTTGCTGGGAACATTCTAACTGGTTGATCGAATATTTGGTTTCCTTGCACCGGAGGCAGATCGCCGAACAAGAGCATATTAAGACCACCAAACTTTTCTTCGCTATTCTTTAGTTGTTTTAATCTGGAGTCAATCATGCAAAGCATTTCATACTGCGCCATTGATATTTCGCAAATAAATAGAAATTGTATATCTTTCCACCGTCAGCATGGGCATTTGTGAAATTTTTCCATCTTTTAGGACAGGTAACTTCAGTGGAGTATAATGTGAAGCCACTAATCAAAGACGCTGCGACCCCTGTTAGGGCGCACACTTTAACGACAGCCTTGGCATGGCAACGGTTGGCTTGATTTTTACGCAATTTCAACAAATATGATATGTTTTACCTATTCCTTCATTCCCTGTAATAAAAAGTCTTAGTTTGTTGTCACTTCTTTGAATCTGCTCTTGAATATTTCGAGTCACGAACCGAATAATTTCTACCAGATCCGCATTCATAGCTCTACAAGATGTATTGAACTCATCATCAGCCATACATTGTTCATTTCATAAATTGGCTCATCATTGGGTTGTAGATTTTCTCCAACGAGAACGCGGAATGCGTGGACCTGGTTAAATGCATTTTTTAGCTGTCGGTCTCGTTCTCTAAATAGTTGCATGCGCTTGTTTGTTTGGCGGAGTAATTCTTCTTTTGCTAGGAATGCTTCCTAAGCGGAGTTGTGTTCTTCCAGTAGCTCAAATTCATTACGATACGGCATATATTGTAGTTAAAGACTATAATAATAGTTCTCGGGGTCTGCTGCAACTATAAAATATGGAACTCGTACCACTGCTGGAATATTTCGAACTATAAGTTAAGTGTTATCGGTAGGTGTGATGAATTGTCTTTTGGTGGTCTCCTCTCGGGGTTGGTGGTCATCTACGGATTCATCGTTGCTTACGTCATTCTTTTGACGTGAAAACGTCTTTCTTCTCCTTGAGTAAGTACATTGGTAGCCAGTCTAACATTCTTGTGTTACAAAACACCGTCATTATTCAATCGCTAATAACTAGGAGATAACTGTACGTATTTATTGTGTGGCACTCGGTTTTCCCGTGACGTCATCGGGCTAGTGCAAGCGCCCACGCGTGATTGTTGTTTTTTAGCGTTGAGTGAGGATATTTATGAGTGTAGCGTGAGAACGCGTTAAGCTACGACGTTGATTTGGGAATCATTGTAAAAAGCATAAAAAGAGCTACTAGGACTAAAAGAGAAAATATAAAAATATGTTCCGGAAGAGAAAAAAAATATGAGTATGAATTTGAAAATCGAAAATATATGGAAGATATCGTCTCATATGAGGCGTAAATATGCACGGAATTGCAAAAAACTCAAATCGGAGAAAAACCGGATCAAACCGAATAATTAAAACCAAAAATGGTAAGTGCCCAGCAAGTGTGAAAAGTGCGACGGCATCGATGAAGAAATAAAAAAATGGCGGTAAAAAATAAACTTGTGATTTATCTTTTCTGTTACCGTATTACTCTATATAACTATTGTATTAGAGATAATGATTTAAGTAGTTGACGGTTAAAGTACATTTTAGTACGAAGTTTTGTTGTTATCTCTTTGACGTTAAAACGTCTTTTCACTCGTTATGTACACTGATAGCCAGTCAAAATTTCTTGCAGAACAATATACCGTCAGATTTCAGATCGCGTGAGAACGCGATCATCTAGGACGTTCGTTTGGGTGTCATTGTAAGGAGTTTGTGAAAAAACTACCAGCACCAAAAGTGAAACAGTAAATTTATTCGCTGAAGTATCGGTATTCAATTGAAAATTGAAAATAAAATTAAAAATTTCGGCTCATATGAGTCCTAAATATGGGCCGAATCGAATGAAACGCAAATCAAAGAGAGCTTGCTTCAAATCGCATTAAAGCTTTAATGAAGAAATGATAAAAGGCGCGAAAAAATAAACTTGTGATTTATCTTTTCTGTTACCGTATTACTCTATATAACTATTGTATTAGAGATAATGATTTAAGTACATATTAATAAGGAACACTTATTATAATTTTATCCCCAAGTTTTCACGGGAAATCTACGGCGCGGACCTTGACTGGGCCTCTCAGTTTTTCTTATATAATGAGGCTCAAGAACCATTGCGAATTCTAGCAAACTCATATTATTAAAGTCGAATTCTGGGTGGTAATATGGAAGTTTTTCCAATCTGTTAAAGATATTATTGCAACATCCCATTGCTTGCCCACCGTCATCAAATTTTAGTACTCGGTACCTTACTTCTGCCTTGCGAGTATTTAAGATAACACATTTCCTTGAGCTGTCGCGAAGATTCAGATAACACAATCTAAATGCGGTTTCACAAGCAGAGATTTGTCGTTATTTCATAATTCGCATACAAACTTTAAACAGTTTTCGTGAAGTGTCACTTTCTTCACGTTGTATTTGTCGCACTGCCTGTGTTAGGCTGTAACATAATGCGGTTGGTTCGGATTAAGAAATATATTTTGCAACATAATATGCTATTGCTTCATTTGAGCCACAGGGTTGCAATTCAATATTCCCATTACAAAGTTTAATAATGTGGGATTATAACTATTAATCCATGTGTCCTCTAGGATACGCTTTAGAATACAAATTCTACCACCATTCTGGAGATATTCATCAGAAGTTTGATGAATTATCCGCGTTTCGTCGGTTTCTTGTCTTGGAAAGCCGAACCGACAAGTGTAGTTTTTTTTGGCATGTGTGTGTATGCCCGTGAATTTGATTTGTTTTAACAAATTCATAAAGATCGGTATTTTTTGGTGGCAATTAACAGGATACAACTTTGTCAAGGAGGCGAATGCCTACTTCAGTTTAAAAGATGGGTGATTTTCGATCCAAGTCACCATATGTAAATGTGGGCTTCCGCGATTGTGGTATTCAATGCGCCACCAGAAATCTTGCATTAGTCCGCTGAGTACTTCATGATTGTGTGTTAAAAACGTTAAAAGTGCTTGAGCTCGTACCATAAAATGCCTGCTTACAATAACTGGATATAATTCAATTAATTTCTGCACTTCCATTATATTAAGACTGTTAGAATCATCATCTGATCTCTCGTCAGCAATCAAAAGACCCTTTCTCATTTATGTTATGAAAATAAATTTTCTAGCACCCACAACAAACCTTAATTAAAAACCTAAAATAAGTCGAACTAAGACTTTGACTAGAAACCTAAGACTAACTCGAAATAATCACCCTGTGCCACGAGCGCGTGGCTGAACGGGATCTTGCTAGCAAGAATTTTTACTGTTGGAGGTTCCGTTCTGCAAACTCTATTGATTCCCTGGGAACGAACAACCATCTGTTGATCCCAGGGATATCCGCCCCCAGAAAAATAAACGAAAGATCAATTGTTGTAAAACACAACAGAATTGAAAAATTTAAAGAGTTGATCTTTCGTGTATTCCTCAATCGAACAATCGCCTTTGAAGTCGATAAAAGATCAAACTAAAAACTTGAAGTGAAGGAAATTGAAGTGAAATTTCGGTCTTTCATGGATTTCATCAGACTACGGGACTCAAAGAATCGAAAAGTCACCGAATTGAAAAATTCCAAATAAATACGGACGTTCCGGAGGAGCAACTGGTACTATCCTGGAGGACGTTGCGCTGCTGTGAAGTAACAAGTTGTAATTGCGTAGCTTGAAGCTTAGAAAATTTGCAAGTTATAGTCGATGTAATTAAAATCTATAGATAGATATAATTTTTAATATAAATAAAAATCTCGATAAGAAAAATTCCTGAAGGAAAAAAAAGTGAATGTAAAACTGTGAATTATATATAAAATCATGAAGATAAGCAAAGTTGTAAAATTTGAATAAAATTCCTAAAGAAAATGTTTAAACTGTTAATTATCTATACTAATATTATAAAGAGACAGAGTTTGTTTGTTTGTTTGAACGCGATGATCTCAGGAATTACTAATCCGATTTGAATTTTTTTTTTTTATTTGATAGTCCATTATTTTAGGAAGGCTATAGGCTATATATAATCGTGGTACTCCCCAAAGTAGCGAAGTAGTAGAGATATAAGTGCAAAAATCGAAGACTCCTCAATTATTGCAAAACTGATGTGCAAGTCCGACGTGCGTCGGCTTTTTAACTGCAGTCATGCGTCAACGCATCATTTTTGTTTCTTCTGAGAGCTAAGGCAATTCGTTCATACGATTGCCGATTACTCTCTCTCTTCAGCACGATTGCGAGTGACGCTACAATTCGGTATCAACCCACACTGATGCGTAGTACGTGTGTTTGATGCGTTCAAACTTAAGAGACAGAGAGTAATTGGGAATATGTACGAATTATCTCAGTTTACATTACAAATAAACATGTTGCGCTGACGCATGGCTGCAGCAACAAACATGTTGCGCTGGCGTATGACTGCAGCAACAAAATGTTGCGCTGACGCACATCAGCATTGCAATAATTCAACAAAGTGTCTGGATACATATTGGATATGATTCGTTACTTTCTGTATGGAAATTTCTATGAAAAATATTTCATTACGGAATAAAGTCATTATTTCTCAATATAAATGCTAGGATCTATAGAGATTTATTTGACAATTCTCCTGTTTTTCTGTTTGGCCTTCATAGGGGAAATGATCACCGTAATAATATAGATACACAAACAATTAACAATGTTGAATAAGTTTATGCGATAAATTTCGTTTATTACTTTTTATTGACGAGCGTACTTTTGACGATTTCAGGTTAAAGCTGTTACATTTTAACTACTACTCATAGATATAAGTGTGAAATAGTTTTTTCAAAAGGGTGTATTTTTGTAGGATTTAAGAATAGCTTCTATTCGTAGCTAAGGTTTATATAATTGGTTTTCTAAGTTTTCTTTATTAGCGGATTTAGATTCTTACAAACATTTAGAAGGTTTTTAATGTTAGAGAAGGTTCTGCCCCATGTTGTACTTCTGTACATACGCGTGTTAATAAACTGTTCAACCAGAACGCACCCACACATTTTTCATGTCCCCTGTTTGTACCTCATCTTATTGCCCCTAATAAACATTTCCTACCACTTCCACTCTTTTTACAGGTAAAATTTTCGGGTTACTACTCACCTGTTTTTTATTCTTACTTTGTCTTGGCTATCAGCAGAAATTTGTCAAAGGATAAAAACCCATGTTTTCCCATGCAAACGATGTCATTGGTTATTTACTATGTTGTTTACTATGTCCTTTCGGTGCGTTGGTGAGCTTCTTTTGTAAATTTTTAATGATACGAATAATTTTATGGTTTTTCTGATAAAGTATAAGCTAGGAAATCAAAAAAAAAAATTTTTTTTGGGACAAACGAATGATATTTTTTCCTCACGGATTCAGTTGTATTAAACATATCATACAGCACCATCCGTTTTAAAAGTGCAAGTATAAGTAACAGTGATAATTATAATACTTTAAAGTATATCGATTATTCTTAGTACTGAAAATGAAGTTTTGAAAAAGTTTTGTAGTTTATAAGTTTTGATTATTTTTGTTTTTTTATTTTGTGTTGACGTATTCATATTTTACATTAATTTCATATTCTATATAATGTAAGTTTAAGATTTGTAAAATTAATAACGAGATTTTTTAAAAAGCTAGTTTCGTTCACAGTTTTAAGTTACGAGTTGTTAGTTCCGTAACTCGGTCTATACCAACTCTTTTTTTTAGGTAGGTTTATAAAACAGGCAGCATGCACGATTAAATTTAACGCGGGTGAAACCGCGGGGCACAGCTAGTCTTTGAATAAAAATTAAGTGAAAATGTACAGCTTTTGCATTACAATTATTTAAAGACTAATAAATTTTAGCTAGGTGGCGTTCGCGAAGTGGCACACAAAATTGAGCTGAGCGGTCGAGATATAGACACTCTGCTTTATAGTAACTGGGGTAGGGTAAAATTTGGTGGCAATTAGTCCAAATAGATACCACGCTCTCCCGCATATGCATTGCTCACTCTCTGATAAGAGCATGAGAGAAAAAAGTACGTACGCCATGGGTATATCTATATATGGCTCAAACCCACGCATATAATTTCTACGTGTATCTTTGTAATTGAAGTTTGGTTAATTTGTGTTTTGGATAAATTATGTCCTTACATTTTACACTTGAATATCTTAATAATTTTGAATCAAATTGCAAATATATCTACATAAATTAGTCTATATTGCTGTCATATAAATTGGAAATCATTGTGATTTATTAAAATGTTATAGAAAGTTCCGAGTTCAAATTGATTTTCGAAAATATTTATAATTTAATTGATATCTCCTGGAATATTTGGTATATCACCGTGAAATCTACTGTTGTAGATTCGTTAAGCTTCAGACTTGTATTTGAGATACAGAATATTAAGATACGAAGGAAAACATTTTTTCATAAAAATTTCGCCCATGGTTAGTTTAGGGCAAACAATTTTTTTTTCAATGAAGATGTTAGATACTTCATTCGAAAGAGTATACCTTCCCAAATAGTGGAAAATGTGTATTTTCCTTCTCCGTATCATAGTTGTGAAAAAAGAAATAAATAAAAAAAAATGAAATTTCGATTTTCCAGTAAACTTGAGTCTTTTAATTTCTAGAGTATGCAGTCGATTTCCAACTATAATAATTTTAACTGGAATCGTTTCAGACTCTTGCATGTCGCTTCATGTCTGTTTCCTTTGAAATTTTTTGTCGATGGATGTCTTAAAATAAATTCTTACGGTTACCTTGCAACTGATACTTTCGAGCAATAGAAATTTCTATTTCCTGTAAACTTGAGTCTCTTTATTTCGGGAGTATGCAGTGGATTTCCGACTATGGCTAACTATAGTAAATATTCATACGCGTGTTTTATACTATTATTATTCATACCATCCTGGCATTTGATCAAAAGTAAACTTTCAAATTACTTGAGTCCTTTAAAATTTAATAAACTTTTAAATAACTTGATTCCTATTACTTAAATTAACATTTTCTATAATTAATCATGGCTTTTTTGTTATCATGAGATTTTTAGTATTATGTTTTTTATAATATTTGTGAATCTATGTGTTTATTTATGATGATTAATAGTATATATATTGAAGTTATGAAATAATTCTCAGTAACTCATTCGATTAATTCATCTCTACTATTAGATTTTATTGATTTGTAAAATTATGACCAAGAATCTAAATTTTGTCATATTTTCTAACTTTTATATGGACACATTCTTAAAAAGTCACGATAGAGAAAAGTAATGTATGATAAAGTGCTAGAAAATGTCAAAATACTGGGGATTGGACATACATATGAAACTCGTACAATGCTTCGTTTAGCCGCTACGGCAAAAAAACGTTAAAAATTCAAAATCTGAATTTTATAAATTTTCCAATCTTTTTTATGCACATCTTTAAAAACTCAATTAAGAGAAAGATAATTTATCAAAAAAAGATAGAAAATGACAAATTAATGGGGGTCGGTCATATATACGATCCCTCTAAGAATCTTCGTTTAGCCGCTACGGGCAAAAACCGTTAAAAATTAAAAATCCGAATTTTATCAATTTTCCCATCCTTTGTATGCACATATCTAAAAACTCAATTTAGAGAAAAATAATTTATGCAAAAAAGATAAAAAAGGACAAAATAATGGGGTCAGTCATATAAGGGATTCCTCCAAGAATTTTCGTATAGCAGCTACAAACAAAAAACTGTTAAAAATTAAAAATCTGAATTTTATCAATTTTCCCATCTTTTGTATGCATATCTTTGAAAACTCAATGTAGAGAAAAATAATGTATGAAAGGACTGCAGGAAATGTCAAAAAAATGGGGATCGGTCATACATATGAACCCCCTAGGACGCTTCGTTTAGCCGCTACGGGCAAAAAATCCTTGAAAATTCAGATTTTCACCGGAAAAGTATTCTTTAAACCGGCAGAAAATTGTTTAATTTCTGAATTCCGGAATCTTTGGTGTCCTATGATCTAAAATTCATAAATATAGTTACTTTTTTTGATGAACCTATAAAAGTCCAATTGTTACGAAATAAATAAACCAAAATAGAGTTTCCCTACAGGTTTTCAAATTCTCAACGGCGAATTGGCGAAAGCTCCTGAAAACAGCTTTCAAAATCAGGTGCCTGTGCTAGGATCTTCACGCAAATACTAATTCTGGTTCAAGCACGCGAAAACTAATTACCTAAGATCAATACCATAACTTCATTTATACAAGTAAACTGTCAAATAGACAGCGATTTTTTGTTAAAATTGTATTTTGTTTGTCGTATATTTTGAAATTCTTGGAGAAAAACGCAGTGATCGTTCTTAATACATAAAATATAAATTTAGATTTCCGTGACACAAACCTTCGTACTAATTTTGGTTCGTTCATCAGAAAACGTAGAAACCTACCCCTAGTGATTTTTTTTCGCGAATTTATTAATGAAATTTAGAAGTAAGGTGTCTCCTTTGAACCACTAGAAAATGCAGTAGTGCAAGTAAAGAAAACAGTTTTATTAAGGGTGGCACTCCATACATGTGTCTGAGGGAAAAAATTTTTTTTTCATTGGATTGATATTTTTGGATAGGTCTTTAAAAATTACAAAGATGTCGTTAGTAACTTTTTTCCTTTAAGCTTATCGTTCGCGAAATATACGCTTCTGAAAACGTCAAAAGTGTGTCGCCCCCTCTCTAACTTGTGAATGACGGGCCAGAAAAATCTGAAAAAATTAATGGTAGTAGAACTATATAAAAACACTAAACAATTTTTGGTTTGAACAATAAGAGTCTTACCGTTAATTATGTAGATGTTCGATGTTTTAAGCTACCACCAAAGATTTCTTTAATTCAATACTGTATGCGCCATTCTACGGAACCGTGAGCTTATGTGTGTCCGACACGCACTTGGTTTCTTTTTATCTTATTAATCATGACTTTTTGTTATAATGGGATTTCTAGTATTTTGTGTTTTATATTATTTATGAATCTATTTGTATATTTATTATGATTACGAGTGTTTATATTGAAGATATGAAACAATTTTCAGTAATCCTTTCAATCATCTTTACTGTCAGATTACTTCAATAATTAATTCATCTATACTATCAGTTTTCAATGATTTACAAAATTATTAGCTAGAATCATAATTTTGGATATGGACACATTTATAAAAACTCACAGTAGAGGAAATTAATGTTTGACAAAAATCTAGGAAATGTTAAAATAATGGGGGTCGGTCATACATATAAACACCGTGGGATGCTTCGTTTGGCCGCTACGGGCAAAAAACTGTTGAAAATTCAAAATTTTAATTTTATCACTTTCACCATCGTTTTTATGCACATCTTTAAAATCAATGTAAAGGAAAATGATGTATGAAAAAGAGGTAGAAAATGTCAAAATAATGGGGGTCGGTTATACATATGAGCTCCCAATGATGCCTCGTTTAGCCGCTACGAGCAAAAAACCTTTAAATGCCCAAAATCTGAATTTTATAAATTTTCCAATCTTTTGTATGTACACGTTTAAAAACTCCATTTAGAGCAAAATCATGTATGACAAAAAGGTAGAAAATTTCAAAAGAATGGGGGTCGTTCATATACAGGAAACCCTTTAACTGCATAATTTAGCCGCTACTAGCAAAAAACTGTTAAAAATTCAAAATCTGAGTTTTATAAGTTTTCCGATCTTTTGTATGTATATCTTTAAAAACTGAATTTAGAGAAATATCATGTATGACGAAAGGGTAGAAAATGACAAAATAATGGGGGTCGGTCATACATACGAACACCCTAGGACGCTGCGTTTAGCCTCTACGGGCAAAAACCCGTTGGAAATTCAAAATTTTACCGGAAAAGTACCCTCAAAACCTGAAGAATATTGTCCATTTTCTGATTCCCGGAATCTTTCTTGTCCCATGATTCAAAATTCATAAATTAAAATACTATTTTTCAAGAACCTGTAAAAATCCACTTGCTACGGTTTGAGTAAACCAAAATAAATTTTTTCTTCAAAGTTTCCGATTCCCCACAGCGAATTGGCGAAAGCCCCGGAAACAATTAGGTGCCTGTACTAAGATCTTTATGTTAAAACTAATTCTGGTTCGAGCACGCGAAAACTAATTACCTAAGATCAATACCATAGCTTCATTTATACACGAAAACTAACGTTTATTGTTACAAAGACAGCGATTTTTTGTCAAGATTGTATTTTGTTTGCCGTATATTTTGGAATTCTTGGAAAAAAGCGCAGCGATCGTTCTAAATACATAAAATTTAAATTTAGGTTTCCATGACACAAACCTTCGTAGTAATTTTGGTTCGTTCATACGGAAAATTGTTAACTAAGAAGTGATTTTTTTACCCCTAGTGATTTTTTTTCGCGAATGTAGTAACAAAAAATAGATGTTAGCAGTCACCGTCGAAAATACTATTAGTATGTAAAATTTCATATCGATTGATAAAACGGTCTAGGAGGAGTTTGGTTACAAAGGTTTCATATTTCGTCGACGCATAAGATGCGTCGATGCAATGAATGAATGAATAAAATTCCTGAAGAAAATTAAAGTGAAAATGTTAAACAGTCAATTATAACTTAATAAAATCCTTGAAGAGTAACAAAGTGTGTTGAGGAAACTAGGCCTCAACTTTAAGAAGTTGCAACATTGTTGCAATGGATGCTCAACATGGTCACAATTGATGCTCTACATTGTTGCAGTTGTGAGTGCTCAACATTGTTGCTAACGGAAATAGGAAGCCTTTTTGAGCCTTTTTTCTAAGATAACAGCTCAGCTCGGGTGATTAATAATGCGACGTATTGGAATGTGGCCTAATCGATTTTTAATGATCGCGTCCTATTCCCATCAACGTCCAGATCGGTCATCAGTCGTCATTCGCCTTTTCCAGTGACTGCATGTCAAGTCGTAGCTCTTTAGTTGAAAGTTGTAATATATTCAAACATTGTGGTGCAAATAAATAATAAAAATAAATTCTGAGAATAAAAAGTGTTCTTATTCTACTGCACATGATTGATTATATTTCTGAGTACTCGCAGTTGCTCTACAAAACATTTGGTCCTTCGAGTCGGATCGCTCAATGCTCGTGCTTGCTCTTCTTAACATTTTGGTCCTTCGAGCCGGATCGCTCAACGCTCGTGCTTGCTCTTCTTAACATTTTGGTCCTTCGAGCCGGATAGTGGCCGGTAAGGGAAAAGCTCCCACGTGTATTTCAACATTTGAATTGTTTTTGATCACTTTAAGAACTTTTTGGTGCTCGTGTTCGCGAAATTTAATAATTGTGCTCATTAAGCAAAAGACGCTTATAGATTTTGCTAGACTTTTGGTGCTCGTTTAAGAACTTTCGGTGCTCGTTTGAGAATTTATAGTGCTCATTTTCGCGAAATAGACGCTCGTGAGTTTTCTTCACATTTTTTGTGCTCGATTACGGTTTGGTGCTTGCTCTCGCGAAATAGACGCTCGTGTATTTTATAAACACTTTTGTGCTCGATTACAGTTTGGTGCTTGCTCTCGCGAAATAGACGCTCGTGAATTTTATAAACACTTTTGTGCTCGATTACGGTTTGGTGCTTGCTCTCGCGAAATAGACGCTCGTGAATTTTATAAACACTTTTGTGCTCGATTACGGTTTGGTGCTTGCTCTCGCGAAATAGACGCTCGTGAATTTTATAAACACTTTTGTGCTCGATTACGGTTTGGTGCTTGCTCTCGCGAAATAGACGCTCGTGAATTTTATTGACACTTTTGTGCTCGATTACGGTTTAGTGCTTGCTCTCGCGAAATAGACGCTCGTGAATTTTATAAGCACTTTTGTGCTCGATTGCGGTTTGGTGCTTGCTCTCGCGAAATAGACGCTCGTGAATTTTATTTACACTTTTGTGCTCGATTACGGTTTGGTGCTTGCTCTCGCGAAAATAGACGCTCTTGAAAACGTTTTTAAACGTTGTTGTTAACATTCCGGATAACGAGAACATTGAAAACGAAGCTGAGCTGGCTTTTGCAGTTCGTGTGGTCCTTCAGACGGAGAAGCTGGACATTTTAAAGAAAATCAACCTCGACTCATTTGAAGAAACGCTCGGTAAGTTGAGTCTGGAAATAATTAAATCAAAATTACAAGGGTTGGAGGAAATATGGAGCTCATTCAAGGCAAGTCATAACCAACTAGCTAAGGATTTTCCGCAGGTATATATAAATTCAGACTACTGCACCCTGAAAACTTTCTCACAAGCTCTAACTGAGTATGCTGAAGCTCATGCCAAGCTCACCACTAAGATTGAAACCATCCAGCCAGCTCAAACATCTCAACAATCTAATGTTCGACCAACAAGCTCAGCTGCGTATCAGCTCTTTGAGAAGGTTAAGCTCCGTCCTTTCAGCGGTAAATACCAGGACTGGAAGGAGTACGAAGATATGTTCCAGGCTCTAGTTGGAAACAGCATTGACATACCGGATGTACATAAAATGTCGGTGCTCAAAAGCTCTGTGTTAGGTGATGCAGCTCGATTAATCACATGAAAGTGACAGGAGAGAATTTTCCAATTGCGTGGTCGCTGCTCGTATCTCGTTATGAGAACAAACGGTTGCTCGTCTCTACCCAGCTCGACAAATTATTTGGTAGCAGCTCAACAATTCAGTCCTCTTCTAAAGGTCTTCACGAATTATTAGATGGGGTACGAGAAGCTCTAGATTCACTCAAAGCTCTAGGAACAGAAGTTGACCAATGGGATCTGCCGTTGGTTTATCATATCGTTCGACGACTCGATTCATCACTTCGTAAAGAATGGGAACGAAATCTTGGTTCAACAACTAACTATCCTACCTTAGCAGCTCTTCATGATTTTCTCCAATCGGAAGCGACTTCGTTAGAAAGTATTGAGCTGACATCTGGTGAACTCACTAATCTCAAAATCTCCTCAAGAGTAAGCTCTGCTCAAGGAAGCTCAAAGACAGTCTCAAGACAACAGGGAGCAGCTCGATCATATACAGCAGTAACTGAAGCTCCAGCTCAAACCAGATATTCCAACAATGCTCAAGCTCGATCAAGTCAAGCTCAGTCCAGCTCTAAGCCTTTGAAACCCTGGATGAAGGGTGTTCGAGGACCGTACGATCCTGGTCACACTTGTGATTGCTGTGGTGGCAATCATTACATAGCAAGTTGTGATCAATTTAGGAAAATGCCATCTCTAAAGCGTCATAATCTGGTTATGATAAATCGACTCTGCTGCAACTGTTTAGGTAGACATGACGTACAAGCCTGTAGAAGTCAAAAGAAATGTCTACACTGTGGAATTAAACACCATACTTTGATCCATCTCAGTGAATCTGCAAAGGCACCAACAGCTCAAGCTCAAGAAACGACGTCAGCTTCAAATCCTGCTCGTAGCTCAAGTCCTGCTCAACAATCTCAATCACAAGGTTAACTTGTTACCATTATTTTAACTATTGTTAGTCGTTAGTTAAAATTCCAGTGTGTACACAAGCTCAAGAATCGACGTCATCTTCAAATCATGCTCGTTGCTCAAGTCCTACTCATTCAGCTCAAGAATCCCCAATAAGCTCCATTAATACATCATTAACGGAAATAGCAAGCTCCAGTCCTGTACAATAGCGATGCTCAACTCGAAGTTCATCAAGTAACACTACTGGAGTTCAATCTAACTCTTCTGGCGTTCATCTATTAAAACCTTAAGATCATATAAAATATGCTCACTCAAGCTTATCATCAGTTCATCTAGCTCAACTGCACTCTAGTGATCAAACAACTGCTCTATTGGCAACAGCTCAAGCTCGTTTAATTTCTCCAATAACTGGACATCAGGGAGTCCGAATGCTTTTGGATTCAGGTTCTGAACTCTCGTTTATTACCAACAAGCTCATCAATCAACTCAAGCTCAAGCGACACCGTTCTAGCATAATGCTTACGGGCATTTCAAATATTGCAGCAGGTCGCACGAAAGGCAAAATAACCATTACGCTCAGATCATTATATTCAGTGGATCAAATTCGTGTTCCAGTTCATATTCTTCCTACATTAACTACTGTGTTACCTAGTTTCAATGTGGACAGCTCATCATGGAATCACTTGGATGGTCTAATGCTCGCAGATCCAGATTACAAAACTCCAGGAAATATTGATATCCTTGGATCAATGCCCTTTGCGCAAATCATTGGCTCAGATATAAAACGTGCTCAATCAAACGATCCAGTTGCTCTGAAGACCATTTTTGGTTGGATTGTCTTTGGCTCAATACAAAAAACCTCAGCTCTAAACAGAAGCATAACTCTACATGTAAAACCTGATTATGATTTACATGAACTTTTATCCAAGTTCTGGCTACAAGAAGAAACATTCAATCCAATTGTTTCCCATCTTACTTCAGAAGAAGAAACTTGTGAAGCACACTTCCTCTCAACTCACACTCGAGATTCTTCAGGTAGATACATTGTGCGACTACCTCTTTTACAATCTTCAACAATACTTGGAGACTCTGAAACCAACGCTCTGAGATGTTTAAAATCAATGCTCAAAAGGCTTTCCAATGATCAGAAGCTCAATCAGCTCTATAGAGAATTTATGCAAGAATATAAAGTTTTAGGACATATGAAGGAAGCTCCAATAGTTCAACCTTTCTCAGACAGCAGCTCAAACTTAGCAGATTCAGCTCTAACACCCAATCAAGTAGGTACTTGTTGCTATTTACCTCATCATGGAGTATTACGGGAACATAGTATCACTTCAAAGTTGAGAGTAGTGTTTAATGGCTCAGCACGCTCAAGCTCTGGTACATCGCTAAATGGTATTCTCCATACGGGTGCAAAACTTCAGCTCGACATTTTTGATGTACTTCTTTGGATAAGACGTCACAAAATCATCATTAGTGCAGATATAACTAAGATGTTTCGCCAAATAAATGTCAATCCTGCAGATTGGGATCTGCAAAGAATATTATGGCTCGATGAACATAATAATATTGTTCCATATCAGCTCACTACCGTTACCTACGGAACAAGAACTGCTCCATTTTCATTCAAGATGAAGGCTCTAAATTTCCTCGTTCAATAGCTCCTAAGACAAAAGGTCGTTATGTTGACGACATTTTTGGTGGCTCTGACACACTGGAAGAAGCTCAATTAATAGCTCAAGACATCATAAACCTTTGCATGGCGGGGAGCTTTCCATTAGCAAAATGGGCAAGCAATTCTCCTGCATTCCTACAAATGTTATCACTCGAAACGGTTTCTAATGCTCCAACTCAAGTTTTGGATGATACAGATCTAAAGGTTCTTGGACTTTCATGGTGCCCAACTGTTGATCAATTTATTTTTACACCTCGAGTTTTCCAGCTCAAGAAAATAACCAAACGAACAGTTCTCTCAGAAATAGCACAACTCTTTGACCCTCTTGGATTTCTCGCTCCTGTTATAATACGAACAAAGATGTTCATTCAACAACTTTGGATCATCAAATCTGGATGGGATGATGAACTACCATCCCAACTCACTCAAAGGTGGACGCATCTGAGAGATGAGTTGCCTATTATTGCTCAACTTAGAATTCCCAGGTGGGTTAACACAATCAGTAGCTCATACATTGAATTACATGGCTCTTCGGATGCATCGCAGTTAGCCATGGCTGCATGTATCTATATCAGAGTTGTAAATTTGGAAAACGAAGCTCAAGTAAAGCTCGTTTGTGCTAAAACCAAAGTAGCACCACTGAAACCAGTAACAATTCCAAGACTTGAACTAACTGCTGCTTGGATGCTCTCAAAACTTGTAAAGCAGGCTCAACAAATACTCGAATTAGCTCAGGCTCCTATTTATCTATGGACTGATTCATCGGTAGCTCTTACTTGGATTCTCAGTCATCCATCAAAGTGGAAAGAATTCGTAAGAAATCGTGTCTGTTTTATTCAAGAGCTCACTCCAACAGCAAAGTGGAAATATGTCCCTGGGAAACAAAACCCAGCGGATTGTGCCTCAAGAGGGTTGACACCAGCTCAATTAGTAAATTTTAACCTTTGGTGGAATGGACCAGATTGGTTATCCAGTTCTACATCAGACTGGCCTACTCGACAATTCAAACCGTCAGTTCTCGCTCATAAGGAAGAACGACCAGGTGTTGTTCTTCAATTAACTACTACTCAAGATGAATCCACCCATTCATTATGGTATCTACTTTCAAGATACTCGTCGATCTACAAGCTCCTGAGAATTACAGCTATTTGTAAACGATTCTTTTCTGTTTTGAAAAAAGAAAAGAGCTCTTTGACAAAATCTCCTTTGACGCCTCATGACCAGCTCGATGCTCAGCTCACTTGGATAAAACTCATTCAACAAATTCACTTTGCACATGAATTAAAAGCTCTACAAAATGGGGTAAAACTGCCTACAACTCATTTTGTATCAAGACTTACAGCGTTTATAGATCATCAAGGAATCTTGAGAGTTGGGGGTCGACTTGAGAAATCTCAATTAGATCCAGAAACCATTCATCCAATCATCTTACCAAGGAAGTCTCGACTTTCTCATCTAATTATTGCTCGTGCTCATCTATCAACTCTCCATGGAGGTACTCAAGTTACTCTTATGAATTTACGTCAAGGCTTCTGGATAATTGGAGGAAGAGCTCCAGTACGCTCCTATATACTAAAATGTGTGACCTGCGCTCGCTGACGTGCTCTTCGTGCTCAGCAGCTTATGGGACAACTGCCATCTTCACGAGTCACTCCAGTGAGACCGTTTCATACTACTGGGGTTGACTATGCAGGACCATTTTCGCTCAAGACTTTTCAAGGAAGAGGAACAAAAACCTATAAATCTTGGATAGCAGTTTTCGTTTGTTTCGTAACTTCAGCTTCAAAATATAGACGATTCATAAGTCGTCGAGGAATAAGCTCCGTTCTATATAGCGACTGTGGAACAACGTTCCAAGGTGCTAACAAGTTCTTACGTCAGTTGTTCAAAGCAAGCTCATCCGGAAATGCTCAACTAGTGAACTCTTTAGCTCAAGAAGGTACTCGATGGATATTCTCACCACCCAGCGCTCCTCATTTCGGAGGAAAATGGGAAGCTGCTGTAAAGTCAGTAAAATATCATTTAGTACGAGTCATTGGGGAGACTCTGCTAACATATGAGGATTTTACAACGCTTTTAATTCAAATTGAGGCAGTTCTGAACACTCGACCGCTCACACCTCTTTCGGATGATCCAGATGATCTTAACGCTCTAACGCCAGCTCATTTTCTCACTGTATCAGCTCCAACTATTCTACCAGAAGATTCTCTATTAGATCTGCCATCCTCAAGATTGTCGCTCTGGAAAATTAAACAACAGAAGCTCCAACAGTTTTGGAAACGCTGGTCAGCTGAATATCTTCAAAGGTTTCAAGCTATCTCAAAATGGCATCATGTCTCCAATCAAATTAAGCTCGGATCTCTAGTACTAATCATTGATGAACGACTATCTCCAGCTCGATGGCCGCTAGCAAGAGTGATCGAAGTTCATCCAGGCAAGGATCGTCATTAGGGTCGTCACGCTCAAAACATCCACCACAACATTAAAACGACCCATAGCGAAGCTCGTTGCTCTACCAATTAGCTCTTTCAGCGACACAGTCTCTGAAGGCGGGGAGAATGTTGAGGAAACTAGGCCTCAATTTTAAGAAGTTGCAACATTGTTGCAATGGATGCTCAACATGGTCACAATTGATGCTCTACATTGTTGCAGTTGTGAGTGCTCAACATTGTTGCTTCCTATTTCCGTTAGCAACAATGTTGAGCCTTTTTTCTAAGATAACAGCTCAGCTCGGGTGATTAATAATGCGACGTATTGGAATGTGGCCTGATCGATTTTTAATGATCGCGTCCTATTCCCATCAACATCCAGATCGTTCATCAGTCGTAGGGGTGTAAAAACTACTCAAAACTGAGTAATCGAATGTATTCGTTACTTGATGACCGAGTATTCGTTGTATCCGCATCATCGTTACTGATTCCTTGGGCTATACAAAGCGAGCAAAAAAAAAAAAAAAAAAACAATTTTCCAATTTGAATTTCATTTTCCAATATGAAACTTTCATTTCGATATAAATTACAATATAAACAAATTTTGTACGTAAAGAAGGGGAGTATAAGTCCATTGTCATAATTTATTTCATTAAAAAATTCTTTATTTCAAAATTCCCGCTTCTTTTTATATAACTTCTATGCAAAAATCCTAAAATACCGAAAGAAACGAATACTACCCAATGAGTATCCGGATCACTATTCGTTACCAGAGCAGTCGAATCTTTGTATGAAAATTTTCATACAAAAGTACTCGAAAAAATGAAACGAATAGTACCCAATGAGTATCCGGATCACTATTCGTTACTTGAGCAGTCGAATCTTTATATGGAAATTCCCATATAAAAGTATCCGCGAGTATCCGCGAGTACTCGTTTCATTTCAACCCGTTCCTGTCCCTCTCACATTCTCACATTCGCATTCTCCCATTCCCAATCTCACATTCCCATTCACACACTCTCTCGCACACGAAACCGTCGTTCATGAATGTACATTCATTCCCAATCATTCCTAGACGTGAGACGAGAGAGCGATTTGCTATCAACACACACTGATAGCGAATCGCTCACTCGAATACTTACCGTCACTCATCTCTCTTTCTCGTAAGAGAGAGAGTATTCGGTAACGAGTAGTATTCGCGAGTACTCATTGGATACTCGGAATCATAGTGAGTATCCGGTACTCGGTAACGAATACTACTCATTTCTTACATCTCTAATCAGTCGTCATTCGCCTTTTCCAGTGACTGCATGTCAAGTCGTAGCTCTTTAGTTGAAAGTTGTAATATATTCAAACATTGTGGTGCAAATAAATAATAAAAATAAATTCTGAGAATAAAAAGTGTTCTTATTCTACTGCACATGATTGATTATATTTCTTAGTACTCGCAGTTGCTCTACAAAACATTTGGTCCTTCGAGTTGGATCGCTCAACGCTCGTGCTTGCTTTTCTTAACATTTTGGTCCTTCGAGCCGGATCGTTCAACGCTCGTGCTTGCTCTTCTTAACAAAGTGAAATGTTAAACATTTGCATTACTACTACTAGGAAGTACCCAAAATCCTAGAAATGTATAAGTTAAATGAAATTCTTGATAAGTTAAATAAAATCCCGAAGAAGAATGATGTGAAAATGTAAAACTTATTGAATAATGTCATAATGTTTATAATGTAGCTTAATAAACTCTTTGAATAAAAATTAAGTGAAAGACTCTATAGTAAATTTTCCTAAAAGTGACGAGTGAACTTATCAGAAGCACTCCTCGTTCCTGTGTTATGGAAGGTAAATGTTCATAACATAAATATCCAGTTCAAATCATTGTAGCTGAAAGTTAGTAGTCGCGTTCCATTCGCATTGCTCTGCTCATGAGCATTGCTCACGATGAATGGAACGCACAAAATTTTATTCTCAAATGTTGGCTAACCTGTTGATATTTTGACATTTGTCATTTAACTTTCAATTGCAATTGTCAAAACCAAATTCAACAATTTAAGTTACATATAATTTATTTCAATTTTTGCAAGTGATTTAAATATAAAATATGGCGCAAAGAGCAGATTTATTGAAGGTGAAGTTAACTTAAATTAAATTAAATTTGGCATTTGACACATTTTTCATTGAAATCGTCAGTGCCACCAACCCTGAAAACAAAAAATACAGTCCCGACCAACATTTTTTTCGTGAGCAGTGCTCTTGCTCACGTTTTAAAACGTGTGCAAGATTGCACACATTTTGTTGATGCTTCCCATGTAAATGCTGATCTGCTCATGAGCAGACCAGCGAAAGGAACGCAACTAGTGTTGTGATTAACTGTTTTCTATCTGGCAACCTCAAAAGTTAGAACTGTCAAAACTTAGAGTGAGAGAGAAAGAAAGCATGTTCATTGTATAAATGTTAAAATTGGCGTTCGAAGTGTAAAAGAAAGTGTCTGTGAAAATCCGCCAAAGTCAAGAAAGATATTGTAACTGCGCCATTCTCAAATTGTCAAGAACAGGCTATTCATTTTATTTTGATTATTGAAAGTTGTGAAATAAAGGACGTCTGTAAAATACAAAACTGACTTGTTTGATAAAATATTTGTTTTCTTAAATTAATAACAGGTTATGGGCACACATCATGCCCAAAAGTCAGACACGCCAAATTATCAAACAAAAGGTCCAAAAGTCAAGTCAGTCTGGAAAATTGTCATTGTAAAGTCGCAGTGACCAGAGCCAGTCTAGTCAAGTCGTAGTAAGTAACATCAAAGTCGTTCAGCCAAGTCGTCGTCATCGGAGCACCAAGTTGTGAGCAGTGTCAACATAACCTCGAAAGGTCAAGCGCAAGTAAAATTGAGTCAATGAAAACTGCGAAAAACAAACAAATATTGTAAAATCTTGCGAAAACAATTGTGAAAATTTTGTAAAGTAACTTTTGAGGTTAAATTGTAAAAATTTTGATTTGATTTAATATGGAGTCATCAACAAAGTCAAATATTGTGATGTTGCCGGAAGATCAAGACGGTGAAGTAGATTTTGAGGCTTGGCAATTCAAAATTGATTTAACATTAAAATCAAAGAAAATCTATGAGTATGTAACTGACGCGAAACCAAAACCTGCGGGTAAAAATGATGACAAAGATGTCATTGAATGGGTTGAAAAAGATATTGAGGCTCAAACCGTCATTGGCATAAATGTTAGTAAAGCTATTTCGAAATAGATTTTGAGTTGTAAAACGACACGTGAAATGTATGAAAAATTGCAAAACTCGTATGGTGAAAAGTCAGACTATGAAATTGAAGGTCTGCAACGCAAATTTTTTGGGTACACATTTGACAACTCCAAATCAGCTGTTCCAAATTGCAACGACATTCTACAACTCGCCGAGGATTTAACCTCTCTGGATGAAAACAAATATGAACAATGGGCAATGACTCGTATGCTATCAATTCTGCCATCTCATCTGTACAATTTTCGCACATCTTGGGACAACGTAGTGGGCAACGAACAGCGAACCAAACCAACCCTCATTGAAAAGCTGAGACTTGAAGCAGACAGAATCAAGGCACAAGAAGGGTCAAGTGAGTTAACATCAAACAATGCCTTGGTGATGCAGCAACGAAAGAAGATGAAACAGCAGAACAACCAGAAGTCAGACAAACCAAGTGGGGTCGCTGCAATCACTTGTTTCAAATGTGGACTGAAAGGGCATATGAAGAAGCAATGCAGAGGAAAACCGTGTGCAAAGTATTTAGCCTACTGCAAAGAAAACTATTCTTGTCATGTTTGCGGTCAAAAAGGACACTTTGCCAGAGATTGTCTGAAGAGAACAGATGACAAATCAGACAACGAGAGATCAGACAAAAGTGATAGAAGATACGGAGGTCGGTCAGGGAAACTTTATGTCGCCATTGGATTGTCAAGTGTCGAGGCGAATAATCAAAAACGAGGAGCAAATGAAAACTGGTACCAGGACAGTGGAGCCACACAACATATAACTTCGCACAAAAGATGGTTTGTCAACATGAGAGAACTGGAGCAGCCAATCACAATGTCGACGGGAGACTCTCGTCAACTCAAGGCCACATCAGTGGGAAACATCGAACTGGAAGCCTATAATGGTGTTGAATGGAAATTAGCTACACTTGAAGATGTACTTTATGTACCTGGTTTGAATTTCAACTTGCTTTCACTCAGTCAAATCATGGATCAAGGTCGCACTGAAGAGTGCAACAATGATGTGTCTATCATCAAGGCGAAGGAAAGTCAAGTGATTTTGTCAATAGCTCAATGTGAGGGAAACCTGTACAAGGTCAGGTTTCGTCAACCAACTCAGAATACCAGCCTGATTGCAACTTCAATTGTCACCTGGCATGAGAGGCTTCCACATCAAAACCTGAAGTATGTAAGGGATATTCTGAACAGAAACAACATCAAATTTATAAACGACTGGGGGAATCGAGTCTGTGATGGATGTGTTTTTGGAAAGCAACAACAAGTCTCTCACCCCGAAAGTGGAAAAGTAGCTGACCAACCATTGGACTTAGTTCATGTAGATCTTGGCGGAATGAACGAAAAGTCAATTGGAGGGGCGAAGTACTTTCTGATGTTCAAGGATGACTACTCGCACTTTCCAACTGTCTATTATCTGAAGTCCAAGGATCAAGCAGCAGACAAGTTGAGGATATATTTGAAGGATGTTTGGAACCAGTTTGGCAGAAATGTGAAGGTTTTGAGATCTGATCATGGCAAAGAAATTGACAATTCCACCACTCGCAAAATTCTGGAGGAGTTGGGAGTTAGGCACACATTCTCGAATGTCCACACTCCAGAACAAAATGGCAGAATAAAAAGAGAAATGAGAACAATTGTGGAATCTGCAAGGTCAGCTATGCATGCGAGGAACTTGAAAGATATCTTATGGGCAGGAGCTGTAAACTATGCCGTGTTTACAATCAATCAGACAGGGACAAGTGCAATCGTCGGCAAAAGTCCAGCTGATGTGTGGTACGGTCGTCGCATGGACATCAACAAACTGCGAATCTTCGGATGTGACTGTTGGGTCCTGAACACGAGTCAGACTAGAAAGAAGTTAGACAGAAAGTCAAGAAAGGGAATCTTCGTTGGATATGATCTACAATCCTCAAATTATCGAGTCTACATACCTGGAAGAAAAGAAGTCATCTGTTCGGACAATGTCACTTTCAGCGAAGGGGGGTATCAGTCAGGAGGAAAGCCAGTGAAGTCAGCAAACACTCAATCGTCAGAGACAGATTAAAACAGTGGACAAGTGAATGAACAAGTGAATGAAGAGACGGATCAAACTGAAATGACACAAGAACAGGCTGAAATGAACTTCGAAGGCGAGATTACTGAAGAAGTCGATGGAGAAACACCAAGGCAGGAAGATAAGAATGCACAAGATCAAAGAAGAGAAGGACTGCGAGATCGTAGTAAAATACTAAAGCCAGGAAGAATGAAAGATTTCGTTCTCGATTTCTACAACAGAAATGCCAACGTGGCCATGATAGGGGAAGTAGAAGATATTCCTGTGTCTGAAGCTCTGAAGGATGAAGGATGGAAGCGTGTAATGTAGGAAGAGTTTGATTCACTGATGCAAAATAAAACATGGAGAATTGTAAAATGTCCTGAAGGTGTCAAACCTTTGACTTGTAGATGGGTATTGCGTGAAAAGGCCGATGGGAAATTGAAAGCGCGTTTGGTAGCAAGGGGCTTTGAACAGGAAAAAGGAATCAACTACACTGAAACATTCAGTCCAGTCGCTCGTTATGCCTCAATTCGCTTGATGTTAAGTCATGCAGCCACCGAGAAGATGAAGCTCGTAACTTTTGATGTCAAGACAGCTTTTTTGCATGGGAAGCTGGAGTAGATAATCTACATGCGACAACCAGAAGATTTTGATGATGGCACCAGTCTGCGAACTTGAAAAGTCTCTATGGACTGAAGCAAGCACCGAGAGATTGGCACGACATAGTTTCAATATTCTTTGAGAAGGAAATTGGACTTGTAAGCAGCGATGATGATCCTTGTATATTTTGCAACAAAGACAAGTCGATTATGATGACCTTATTCGTGGATGACGGACTCATTGCAGGTCGTGATGAAGCTGAAATCTATCGGATGTTGGATATCTTAAACAAGAAATTTGAAGTCACCTTCAATAAGAAGGCTCAAGAGAAGTTTGCATATCTCGGAATGGAAATTCAAGTCGAAAAAGAAGGTATCTTTGTCGACCAAGCAAAGTATACAAACAAGATCATCAAACGGTTCAAGTCAGACCATTGCAATCCCAGCTGCACTCCCATGGAGAAAGGAATGATGATAGATGAAGGAGGCAAGCAGAACGATCAACTTATATCACCCATCATCCCGTTCAGAGAAGCAATTGCAAGTCTGCTCTACTTGGCCACCATCTCTCGACCTGACATCTGCTTCGCTGTTAATTACCTGACTCGCTTCAATGGAAAGGCAAAGATGAGTCACTGGAAAATGGTGAGAAGAATTTTTCAGTACCTGAAAGGAACACCAAACCTTGGCATCTTCTTTGATGGAGGAGATGAACTCGTCGCTTACTCAGACTCTGACTACGGCGGAGATCCTGAGACGAAACACTCAACCACCGGAGTACTTGTCATGAGAGGAGGACCAATTATTTGGTATACACAGAAACAATGACTAGTGGCAACGTCTACAGCTGAAGCAGAGTATCGCGCTGCAGTTGCAGCGATTGATGAAGTCTGTTGGATCAAGAGAATTGAACTCGAATTGGAAATTCTGAAGAAAGATGAACCTGTAAAACTTCTGATCGACAATCAGGCAGCAATCCAGATGATGTTGAATGCACATGAAGGTAAAACTACGAAGGGAAAGAAACACATTGAAATTTCAAGAAGGTTCATACAAGAACATGTCAACAAGACGGTTGCACTTGAACATGTTGAAGGTGCCAGCCAGATTGCCGATATGTTTACAAAACCATTGTCTAGAAAATTGTTTGAAAGTCAGCGTTGTAAAATAATTAAGGAGGAGTGTTGTGAATAATTATTACCTATCTGGCAACCTCAAAAGTTAGAACTGTCAAAACTTAGACTGAGAGAGAAAGAAAGCATGTTCATTGTAGAAAGGTTAAAATTGGCGTTCGAATTGTAAAAGGAAGTGTCTGTGAAAATTCGCCAAAGTCAAGAAAGATATTGTAACTGCGGCATTCTCAAATTGTCAAGAACAGGCTATTCATTTTATTTTGATTATTGAAAGTTGTGAAATAAAGGACGTCTGTAAAATACAAAACTAATTTGTTTGACAAACTATTTATTTTCTTGAATTAATAACAGTTAGAAAATACGTCGGTGTTCCAAGACACCTGATTTGTGGTACGAGATCATTTAGTGCTGTTTGCTTGGAATAAGCAAAACCTCTCAATTTTTCCAAATATGAATGTACATCCTCAACCATACCGTTATGCACTTAAATTTTTTTCGACAAGCAGCAGTCGTAGATTTGATTTTATAAAATTCAAACATGGATAAAGCGTGGAACAAATAATTATTCCTCTGAAATCTAGTGTGTTCGCTGAGAATGCGGTAATAATAGTAATGGAGAGCAGATATTCTGACTCGCCTTGTCTCTTCATTTAATCCCTTCACTCTGTGCGGGAAGAGGTAAAACCAAGATAATTCTTCTACTTTTCGTTCGTGATTTACTACAATGTTGCCTTTCGTTTTACGAACAATTTTACTTATGTTACCAGATACTTCCAACGCATCTTCAACTTCTAGTTGATAACATACCATCTTACCCATGATAGAAGTTTGTACAGATAGATATGCATAGTTCATTGCGGTGTTGTTTGCTTGCACTCGTTTTAATAGTTCTTTATTAGTCCGAATACTATGTTCCGCTTTCCAAGATAATTTTTCAAAGTATTCTTCCGAAATCGGATTAGACTGCTTTATACAAGTATCCATATTATTATACTCCTGCTTTTGTCTTGATTCTGCTGATGGTGGGGTGATGATCGGTGTGTGATTGTTGTTGTTGATGGCTATACTGGTCACTGCCACAAACGTTAAAGTGTGAGGGACATTTTCAGAGCTAGCAGCTCTTTTACATCAACGAACCAACTCATCGATTGTTGTAAATTCCATCACACACGCTTTCTCATTATTAGCCCTAGCCCCTTTTTTACCCCATTCATGAGTGTCACTTAAATAGTACTTTTGGTAATAACAAATAATACCAAACGATTTGCCAGAGTGATGTGTTATGAATAACCTGCACAGAGCATCTTTTAAACGCAGGCCAATACTGTTGCGATTAATCGAATCTCATAAACTACCGAGCAAAGATGTGTCTTTTTCATATTCTAGAGCAAAGGGACCACCAAACATTTCCAAACCAGCTTTAACTAAATCAAAATGCTTTATTTCTAAGTATCCATCTACTTCGATTTCGATACCTGCAAGATTTTCAGCATTAAATAACCGCAGTTCGACACACAATGAGCCTCCTCCAATCATGTTTTGATCAAGAGTGTTTTTACTCCACTGCTGAGGTGGAGTAATGGATGCTCTTATTATATTACTCAGTGCCATAGCACAGCACTGCATTCGCTTGAAGCCATGATGCTTGTAAAATACAAGAAATCTCATTGATGCGTACAATGTTCCGATTATTTTGGACCACGCTTTGAACAATAGTTTGCGATGTAGAACAAACGTTTTCGGAAACTAAAATCAGATCGTCCGTGGATAAGTTTGCGTGTTGCCTAAAAGGAGATCTTTATACCAGGCATTATTAGCCACTAACCAATTCAAGACCTTGAAAACATTAACGCGAGACACTGAAAATTCACGAGAAATATTTAATTTGTCCAGATTCTCTGTAACAACCACTATTCCACAACTATCTACAGACCAAGGCAACATACTTGGCAGTTTTGCGGTTACCTCGAGAAGATTTTGGGCAAAGAGAACCGCGTGGCCACGAAATCCATATTGTCCAAATAATCCAAATTTTACGATTTTTAAAAAGGATATTACTCGAGAAATAAGACGCTTCTCAGTTTGCGACAAACGTGGTAAAACGTCAGGTATAGGCACAGGTTCCATACTGCTCCAATATGCCTTAGAAGGAGGCATGGACATGTTAATTTTACTTACGTGATTGTTACATCGGTAACACAGCATAAATTCTTCCGTATTTTTGTGTAATTCTCGTGGAAGATAAGTTACATACATACATATATTTGGCAAATATTATGCAACTTATCGCAAAATGTATTTATTTATTTATTTATTCTTAACTTATTCTTAATTTGTAATTGAATATTGAAAATCTATATATAAATAGGCGACACGTTTTTTTGTTATCGCTTTTACAGGAAACCAGATGGACTCACCAGGATAAAAATTATACCATTCGAAAGATTAGTTTAATTTTAAATTGAAATTAAAAAATTCAATGGGATAGTATGTGTGAATTGAGCACACCAAAACCCTCTGCATGTATTGATAAGCCATGAACTAGGCTTTGTTGATGTGTGATGTGGGGCCGACGTCTCTCGATATTCCGTGTACTCCATTCCGTGATATTCTTGTTTTGTCCGCGAATTTAACGTAATTTTAGTGTTTAAAATGTGTATTTTATATATAAACAAGCTGTGCCCCGCGGTTTCACCCGCGTTAAATTTTATCGTGCCTGCTGCCTGTTTTATAAACCTACCAGAAAAAAAATGAGTTGGTGTAGACCGAGTTACGGAACTAACAACTCGTAATTTAAAACTGTGAACAAAACTAACTATTTAAAAAATCTCGTTATTAATTTTACAAATCTTAAACTTACATTATGTACGAGTAGAATATGAAATTAATGTAAAATATGAATACGTAAACACAAAAAAAAAACAAAAATAATCAAAACTTATAAACTACAAAACTTTTTCAAAACTTCATTTTCAGTATTAAGAATAATCGGTATAATTTATAGTATTATAATTATCACTGTTACTTATGCCTGCACTTTTAAAACGGATGTTGATGTATGATATGTTTAATGCAACTGAATCCGTGAGGAAAAAATATCCTTCGTTTGTCCCAAAAGAAATTTTTTTTTGATTTCCTAGCTTATACTTTATCAGAAAAACCATAAAATTATTCGTATCATTAAAAATTTACAAAAGAAGCTGACCAACGCATCGAAAGGACATAGTAAACAACATAGTAAATAACAAATGACATCGTTTGCATGGGAAAACATGGGTTTTTATCCTTTGACAAATTTCTGCTGATAGCCAAGACAAAGTAAGAATAAAAAACAGGTGAGTAGTAACCCGAAAATTTTACCTGTAAAAAGAGTGGAAGTGGTAGGAAATGTTTATTAGGGGCAATAAGATAAGGTACAAACAGGGGACATGAAAAATGTGTGGGTGCGTTCTGGTTGAACAGTTTATTAACACGCGTATGTACAGAAGTACAACATGGGGCAGAACCTTCTCTAACATTAAAAACCTTCTAAATGTTTGTAAGAATCTAAATCCGCTAATAAAGAAAACTTAGAAAACCAATTATATAAACCTTAGCTACGAATAGAAGCTATTCTTAAATCCTACAAAAATACACCCTTTTGAAAAAACTATTTCACACTTATATCTATGAGTAGTAGTTAAAATGTAACAGCTTTAACCTGAAATCGTCAAAAGTACGCTCGTCAATAAAAAGTAATAAACGAAATTTATCGCATAAACTTATTCAACATTGTTAATTGTTTGTGTATCTATATTATTACGGTGATCATTTCCCCTATGAAGACCAAACAGAAAAACAGGAGAATTGTCAAATAAATCTCTATAGATCCTAGCATTTATATTGAGAAATAATGACTTTATTCCGTAATGAAATATTTTTCATAGAAATTTCCATACAGAAAGTAACGAATCATATCCAATATGTATCCAGACACTTTGTTGAATTATTGCAATGCTGATGTGCGTCAGCGCAACATTTTGTTGCTGCAGTCATGCGCCAGCGCAACATTTTTGTTGCTGCAGTCATGCGTCAGCGCAACATGTTTATTTGTAATGTAAACTGAGATAATTCGTACGTATTCCCAATTACTCTCTGTCTCTTAAGTTTGAACGAATCAAACATACGTACTACGCATCAGTGTGGGTTGATAACGAATTGTAGCGTCACTGACAATCGTGCTGAAGAGAGAGAGTAATCGGCAACTATATGAACGAAATGCCTTAGCTCTCAGAAGAAACAAAAATGATGCGTTGACGCATGACTGCAGTTAAAAAGCCGACGCACGTCTGAGTTGCACATCAGTTTTGCATCAATTTAAGAATCTTCGATTTTTGCACTTATATATTTACTTTTGGAAGCACCATGATTATATATAGCCTATAGCCTTCCTAAAATAATAGATTACCTAATAAAAAAAAAAATTCAAATCGGATTAGTAATTCCTGAGATCATCACGTTCAAACAAACAAACAAACTCTGTCCCTTTATAATATTAGTATAGATTTAAAATGATTGCTAGCTTTAAAGTAGTTTTGATTCATATAATATAAATTAAATATCGGAAAACCCGCGAAAAGTGTATAAAAGTGAACTTTGTCAGCGGTATGAATTTTCACATTTGTTTGTTTCGGTGAAAAACAAACGCAAATATTCATTAAATTCAGTGTATGAAACTAAAACAGTGAAAAAATATTATTCTTAATAATAACATTACAATAATTATTAAAATAATAATTTTTTGTGATGTTTTGTATATATAATATATATTAAAGCAACATGTAAATTGCTAACAAGAAATAATTTTTATATTCTGAAATCGTGGAAATATGCAACTATTTATATAAAATGTGTATAAATGTATGTAAATTGTCAAAAATATTTTGTGAAATATATAATATTTTACCTGAAATATACTAAAATGTGTTTTTTTATTAAATTTTTCACTTATAAAATTTATTTAAATTTTATTTTTATACATTATAGCTCTTATTTTTTTATTATTTTGTGTTAATTTTTCGTTATGTTGTTTTATATTTCCTATATTTGATTGCTTTTTGTTGTTAATTTGTTAATAACGCACTTTTCTTATTAAATTTTTGTATACCTGAATTCATTTTCCAATATAATTTCATTTTATTCTAGTTTTCAATATGTAAATATATATTAATACTTATTTCTATACAAGTGTTTTCATTTTCTGAAATAAAAACGCTCATTAAATTAGTAAAAAACTGATTTTTATTATAAAATATACGAGTTTTTCAAAACTCCCGCCGTGAAAATATCATTTTTCATATGAAATTTCCTATGAATGTGGTAGTGAGAAAGTCTGGTTCATGGCTTGTTATTCTACAGAGGGTTTTGAGCACACGTATAGCGTGGATGATGCTTTTGGGAAGAATGCATGTATGGTACTGTTTTGCTTTTTGCCTGCAGATATGCAATTAAATGATTATTTTTGGTTTGTGTCCCCAATATATGACATGTTCTAAATTAGTAAAAAATCGAACCAAATGGATCAATCTTCTACTTCGCTCACAAACCAAAAGAATTTACATATAATTGCATTCCTCTACGAAAAACTCAAAATAAAGAAAATACTTATTTAACATTATCATTGGCATTGATCATACGTTCGACGGAATAACCTACCATGTATGCCAAATACGTGCATTCATTACACTCAAACCTAATATCTATGCCAATGATAATGTGAGGGCCACATGCAGCCATATCACAGACAATAGCCATATGTTCATTCTTTTGCTTTTTGCCTGGAAGAAGGCAATCTTTGGCTAATAAAATTGCATTCGTCCAGACAAAAGCCAGAACAATGAACATCTGGCCACAGACAATATGGATGCATTATCACAGACAAATTTATAGCCATCGTTTATATATACCAGTATTTTTTGCTAATTTTATAAAAATATATGCAAATTTTATTTTTAAAAATATGGAAAATCACAATTTTACAGTCATTTCTAGAAAACGCGAGGTTACCTTTCACGAATATTTATGGAAAGCAAGCGAAAGTCTGAATTTAACCATATATCCTAACTTTTGTATAGACACACATTTAAAAAGTTAATTTAGAGAAATATGATATATAGCCAAAAGTTGGGAAAGGACAAAATAATGGAAGTTGGTCATACATATAAACCCACTAGAGTGCTTGATTTAGGCGCTACGAGCGAAAAACTGTTAAAAATTCAAAATCTGAAATTATATCTTATTCCAAACTTTTGTTAAAACTGCAATTTAGTGAAAAAAGAAAAGGTAGGAAATAAAAGTTTGTTTGTTTGTACGGAAATTCCGGGTATATTTTATTTACAATATATATTTCCCCCAACTTCATAATTGAGAGTCAAAACCAAATGGTCCACGGTCCATGTGGTTTATTGAATCGTATCTTCGTCTGTATGAGAGACGGTAAATGCAGCAAAAGCTTTTCTAAGGACTTTTACAATACAACTCAGGGCAATGTTAGATGCGTCGTGTTAATAGTATAACAGTTGACTTTCGTGGTCACTCTGTTGACAACCGTTATGTTGTTCCTTAAAATCCATATCTTTAAGCGAAATTTGATTGCTACTTAAATGTGGAAGTTCTTGGCACAGTTAAGAGCTCAAAATATATGTACAAATATGTTTATAACGGATACGACTGTGCCTCATCGCAGTTTGGAAGAGTTAGTGGTGGAGTTGAGGCCAAAGTTCATATAGATTAAATCGATACCTCTTTGTCCGGCCACTATGTTGGATCTAATTGGCGCATAAATGAGTATCCAATGCATTACCAGTCATATAATATATTATAGTTCGGCTTGAATGTCACTTGCCTCACCGGCAAAATGTAGTCTTTAGCGAAACAAATGTTCATCAAGCTCTTAAAATTAGAGAAGACCAAAATTGACCGCATTCTATTTAGTTTCTACATACAGAGACGCCGATACATTATATTTGGGTTGTCATGACCTGAAAACAAAACCCTTTCTAAGAATTAAAATTGCGACCAAAACAAAGTGTAAAACCATTCACTAACCGATCGATTACACTTATTGAAACCTGCAAAACAAAACTCTTCTTAAAATTAAAATTTAAAACGAAATAAAATCTCGAACCAATCAGAAATCGATAACTGATCGATTACACTCTTTGGAATCTGGAAAATAAAACTCTTCTAAAAATTAAACTTTCGAAAAACGGAACAAAATGTGAAACCAATCAAGAATCAATAACCGATCGATCACACTTGTTTGAAATCTGGAAAACAAAACTCTTTTTAAAATTAAAATTTCAAAACGAAATGAAATTTCGAGCTAATCAGAAATCGATAACTGATCGATCAAAATAGTTGAAACCTAAAAACACATTGTAACCTGAAAACTCAAAAATGTTCTAAACCAAAAATCACCAAAACAGAACGAAATCAAAAAATCAATCGAAAATCAATAACCGATCGATCAAAGTAGTTGAAAACTAAGAACACATTGTAACTTGAAAATTCAAAAATGTTCCAAACCAAAAACTCACCAAAACAGAACGAAATCAAGAAACCAATCGAAAATCGATAACTGATCGATCAAAATAGTTGAAAACTAAAAACACATTGTAACCTGAAAACCAAAACTATTTTAAAACAAAAACCACAAAAAGGGAACAAGAACAAAAACCAATCAGGAATCAATAACCGATCGATCAGATTAGTTGAAACCTAAAACAAACACATTGTCACCTGAAAACCCACCAAAACTGTTTTAAAACAAAAAACCACAAAAAGGGAACAAAATCAAAACCCAATCAAGAATCAATAACCGATCGATCAGATTATTTGAATCCTAAACACCGAAAACTGTTTTAGGACAAAGTTCACAAAAAAAGAACAAAATCAAAAAAACCAATCACAAATTAATGACCGATCGATCAAGCAGGTTACAAAACCAATAGCACACAAAATTTCCAAATCCACAAAAGAATCAAAAGCAATCAACTATGGGACACCAACATTAAAAACATCGATTCAGAAATTATAAATATTTATTAAACACCAAATCAAAACAAACTTAATAACTAACCGAATATGAAATCGATAGCAAACAACCGGAAACATTTGATTAAGAAAATCAATAACAAACAACACTCAAATTGAAATAACGTTAGCGAGCCGTTACCGATCAATCACCACGATCGGAATCAATCACTTGGAAATTAATTAACAAACTGCCGACCGCCTAACCGATATAACACCCGCGACGCGCGACAATAAACTGAAGGCATGACGCCACACGACAACCCATTCCAACGTGAGGAATGCCGCGTCAACAAAAAACTGGCGTGATTTCATACAAGAATGTCAAAAATGCATGGGAACATGCTAAATTTTAAATTTTAAAAAATCCGTTCCCATACTGTTAAGCGAAGGTTACACGCGCAACGAAAACTGACTGCAGGCGTGTAGCCTTGAATACGACGCACCTAGGGACATTCTCACGCTAGAAATTGCTGCAAAAGCAGAAAAAACAATATAAAATAGGGAAACTTGGAATAAAGAGGCAGTTATTGATCAGTCACCGGGAATACGACGACTCTTCGCGTGCCAGAAGAGTCTTGAAGGAAGACATCGCTTCTCCAGACACTTTAGAAGGAAGACATCGCCGCTACCGACACTTTTGAAGGAACACATCACTTCTCCAGACACTTTAGAAGGAAGACGTCGCTTCTCCAGCCACTTTTGAAAGAAGATATCGCCTCTACAGACAGTTTTAAAGGAAGACATCGTCCCTACAGACACTTTTGAGGGAAGACGTCGCTCCTCCAGCCACTTTTGAAGGAAGATATCGCCTCTACAGACAAATTTGAAGGAAGACATCGTCTCCCTGCAGAATTCAACAGAAGAATTCCGTTCTCTTTGGGTGAATTGACCTAGTAGTCAACACCAAAATACTGAAAAGTCCTAGTAGACCTCAGTTTTCTCCGAGAAGGGGAGTTGGTGATGTCAAGTCGAGAAAATTCCAATCTCAAGGAAGCGTTGAAGAATCCGACAGCTGGCCCCAGACCGATTACCATCGAGGAGTATCGTCAGCGTCAGCTAGAACGACGTCCTAAGGAAGTTATACTACCACCAGCGAAGAAACAGAAGTCCGGTTCGGAGGCTTACTTCAAGCGGAAGCTCCAGGAGGCACAGAAGGATCTCATCCTAGCGAGGACTAAGGAAGCCAAAAGAATCGCCAGCCAGAAGATCAACTAGCTGAAAATGGAACGTAGAAACTACCGACAAATGAAGAAGTCCCTCAAGCAGGGAAGGATGTAAGAAAGAGCTCGGCAGCATATTAACTTGTCCGAGAATATTCCCGCCATTGTAATAAACATTAAAGAAAATAAACGATATGCACCATTATTTCTTAATATCACTTTGAAACGTCCCAACCAAATCTCGATTTTTGTGAATAATTTTATGACTATTGATCGAAACCCCAGAAAACCCCAACATAATTTGGCGCAGCCGATATACGAACCTACCTTCCAAACAAAGAAGTAGGAAGACAAACATAGCTAGAGAAACAGATATATGGCCTACTCAACCCCAAAAATCCCACTACAAAAGAATTTATAGGATTTTCTGGTACGAATTAACTCATTTACGCTGGACAATCCAGACCCAATTTTTGAAGCAGATAAAGAAGAAATTGTCACCGATCCAGTAAACAACCAACAACAAGATTTAGACGACGAAGTTTTCGAAGGATCAAGCAGCAAACAAGTGTCTATGCAAAAAGAAGACAACGCAAATTCGTCCGAAGAACCAGGGGAAGATATAATAGAACTTAGGAACGGGAAACAATATATAAGGACATACTCTGATTCGGGTATATTAATCAACAAAGGTGACAAAAACAAACCAAAGCCAATACCAAGAGTCCTAAGAAACACTTTAACAAACGGGAATACCTCAAGTTACCAGGACACATACGAGATTAAAACCAAAAAAAGGCAAGTATAGCACTAGTAAATATCGTTCTGTATAACAATGTCCCTATTCTAACTGGGGAGGAAAACCCTCGAAAACAGAGCGAGATCAACGAATTTATAAATTGTGCGCGTCTGGGTTACGAAAAACTCTCAGAAGCACAAGACAAGGCCACTTTTGTAAGGCTTTTGCCAACAAGATTAAGAGGTCGAGCCCTAGAAATCATACAAGCAGGACAAAACGACGCTTTGGAAGATATATTTACCACCCTTAGATCGAATTTAACACAAAACACTTCTTACTTAACATTAAACACCCAATTAAGAAATGTACAACAACTACCTACAGAAACGTTATTGGGATACTTCAATAGGGTAAACGAGTTGATTAATAGCTGCAAGAACGCAGCAGATGTGCAATATACAAATGGTGGAGATGGATTAAAGACCGAAATAGAGGAAGCTGGACTTCACTGTTTCAAAATGGGCATCATTAACTCAAACTATAAATTTTACCTACTTCAAGACGCCGATAATACGTTGGAAGGAATCAAGAATAAAATATTGAGACTAGAACAAACAGAGCAATGTATGCTGCAGAGTGGAATCGTACCCAACACCTCAAATAATCAGACTCCGTTCACGAACCCAGCACCAAATGTATATCAGAATAACTATCAACAAGCTAACCAATATAACAACCCACGAAATAGATGGCAAACAAACCAAAGGAACAATCAAAATCAATACCAACAACAGCGCCCATATAACAATAATAACTACCAACAACGCAGAAATCAGCCTAATTATAATACAGGACGCGACAAAAGTCAAATAAGATGCAATTTCTGCAGCAAAATGGGTCACATAATGGCGGAATGTAGAACAAGACAAATGACCCCCTTTTGCTCCTCATGAAGATCCTATGGTCCCACAACACAGAACTGTAACACACAAAGACCTAGGAATCAACAAAACTTCGGAAATAACCAAGGAAACAGGAACGAACCGCAAACTCGCCAAGTAAATCAAACAACCAGAAGCAGAAAAACCAGTAAGTGCAATTTCTGCCTGGACGATACTCACACGGTAGACAGATGTTTCCTACGAGAGCGATGGTACAGACGACAAGATGAAGAAAGGACGAGAAATGTGGAAAACTCCACAGAGATCGCACCGCGAGTCGTCAGTAAATAACAATATGGATAGGTGCGACAAAATGCCAGCTATTCCAATAGTAACACTCCCGCTTAATATAGTTGAGACACAAAAACCCAAATTCATAATAGATACAGGATCAGAAATAAGTTTAATAAAAGAAAGCGAGATAAAAACTAAGACTATGAAAGAAATAAACAGAGATGAGAAAATAACGCTCAATACTATTTCGGGAGAAGTAATATCCAAAGGGACGATAGCAGGAGAACTACAAACACCACGCATTTATCCCTGCAAATTCCATATAGTAGAAACAATAAATACCACAAATGTAACTGGCATAATTGGTAATGATTTTGTAACTAAATATTGCACTGTGGAAGGACCAACGAGGAAACTGGTATTTCCTGACATTAATGAAAAGGAAATAATCACAATCCCGTTTGAGGAGGATCCATCACTTGAAAATATTGTCGAAACAGACGCAAGAGACAAGAAGGAAAGCCAAAGCGACATCCTCGCATGCTCCGGAGTGTCAAATACCTTCGAAACTGGAATGTCACACAGGACACAAAGTAGTCTCGCTAACGTCAACAGACAATGAAGAAGTACTGCAGGATCTGACGCTCCTCTTTAACCCTGGACAACAAGAGGAAGAAGAAATTCTTACTATCCATTCCGACGAAAATGGACCAACTTGCAAACACCATACTCGCAAATATGGTGATCAATTTGGAACCATTGACTCGCAAGTCAAACAGGATGGAATTACCTCAGAAATAGAGATGTCCACTAGTGAAAAAGAAGACCAATTCCAAAACCATAACGAGCAATATGTCACAATATCAGAGAGAAAAACAATCCTAATACCACCAAGAACAGTGAAATTTGTGGAAATGTCGTCCCATGTCCAAGGGGAACAAATAATTAAGGGAGAAGAAATAACTTCGGGAACATACATCAGCAACGCGTTAGTGGTACCAATGAATGGGAGAATAAAATTTAGTATATTAAACGTAAATAACCATGAAATAATAATAGATGACTTAAGAATAAAAATTGAAAGGAATCATGAAACAGATTCAGAGATTGACAAGAGCATTGAGCAAACCCAAATGAATTATGGGATAGTAAAAAAGGATATAGGAGTTCACACAGTAAATAAGGGAAATAGACTAGAAGAAATCATGAAGATAATAAACATAGATTCAAATTTGAATACGGAGGAACAAAAATCAATAGATGAGGTTATAAATGAATTTCAAGATATCTTTCACTTACCAGGAGAAAAATTGGGACACACAACGAGCGTTCAGCAAGAGATAAGAACAAAAGAAGACCAGGTACCCATAAAATGCAAAATGTATAGACTCCCTAAAACCCAAAAGCAAATAGTTACTGAAGAAATAGACAGACTCTTGAGTGAAGACATACTGGAGCCCAGTTGGAGCCAATGGAATGCACCATTGATAGTAGTCCCAAAGAAACCGGGACCTGATGGCCAGAAGCGATGGCGAATAGTAGTCGACTACAGAAAACTCAATGAAGTAACCGAGGGAGATGCATACCCACTGCCAAGGATAGAAGATATCCTAGACCAGTTGGGAAATTTACGTTACTTCTCTGTACTAGACCTCGCCAGCGGCTACCACCAGGTAGCGATGAGAGCAGAAGATCGAGACAAAACCGCATTCAGCACGCCATATGGGCACTATGCCTTCAAGAGAATGCCTTTTGGACTGAAAGGCACACCTGTAACATTCCAACGACTTATGAACCATGTATTAACGGGGCTCCAAGGACTACATTGTTTTGTATACCTCGACGATATAGTCACTTATGGGAAAAACCTAAGTGACCATCAAGGCAAACTAAAGGATATACTACAGAGACTGAGAGAGCACAGACTAAAATTAAATCCTGAAAAATGCAATTTCTTAATGAAAGAAATAGTCTACCTTGGTCATAAATGTAGTACGGATGGCGTAGCTCCAGATCCCGCCTTATTAGAATCCGTAAAAAACTTCCCAGCCCCCAAAACTGTAAGACAGGTGCAATCATTCCTGGGTTTAGCCAATTACTACCGGAAATTCATAGAAGGATTTTCCAAAATAGCGGCACCAATTAATAACTTGTTAAAAAAGGACGTCAAATTTAAATGGGATGAGAGATGTTTAGAGACTTTTAACACACTAAAGGAGAAACTAACAACACCCCCGGTACTAAGATATCCCAACTTCGATGAACCCTTTAAATTATACACACACGCTAGTGGAGAAGCGTTAGGAGCGGTACTCGCACAAGGACTAGAAAAGGAGGAAAAACCAATCGCATACGCCAGTCGTACCCTAAATCCGGCTGAAAGAAACTACTCCACTATTGAGAGAGAATTATTAGCCATAGTATGGGCAGTAAAAAATTATAGAAGTTATTTATATGGAAGACCATTTACAGTATATACTGACCATAAACCGCTAAAAGGCGCAATAAGAATTAAGGATCCTACTAATCAAATATTAAGACTATGGCATAAATTGTCAGATTATACCTTCGATATCAAATCAAACCCAATGCACCAGAGGAAAATGCCAACGAACCAAGGGAAGAAACGGAACAAAATGATGATACGGAAAGAATAATAAATGACAACATAAGAATATTAACAAACCCTCAGGACATCAAAACAATTTTAGCAGACTGCCACGATGCACCATTAGGAGGACACCAAGGAGTATTTAAAACATACCGACGGTTAAGACGGGAATCTACTGGAATCTACTGGAAAGATATGAAAAAAGACATAGCAAAATACATAAAACAATGCAAGAAATGCCAAATGAACAAAAGATCCAGAGAGCACAAGGAGCCAATGATAATAACCGACACAGCCAGTCTACCGTTTGACAAGGTATACATGGACATTGTTGGGCCGCTGCCAGAAACGGAAAAGGGTAATAAATATATTCTTAGTTTCGAGGACGATTTAACCAGGTTCATGGATGTAGTCCCCCTTACAAATATCGAAGCAACAACGGTAGCTCAAGCCTCTGTGGACGAAATCTTAAGTAGATATCGAATCCCTAAAAAACTAATCACAGATCAGGGAACAAACTTCACGTCCGACATGTTCAAACAAGTGTACAAACTATTTAAAATACGAAAACTGGAAACCACTGCCTACCACCCACAATCCAATGGAGCTTTAGAAAGATCACACCGGCCCCTAGTGGACTATCTAAGGAGTTTTGTCGACGAAAGCCAAAACGATTGGAACGAACATCTAAGAACAGCAATGTTTGTACGTAACAACAGTATACACTCCACGACTAAGTTAACACCAATGGATTGCCTTTTTGGATTCTCAGCCCCATTGCAAAACAATTTAAAAAGGGAGCCGCAACCAGTATATGACCATGAAAATTACTACCTGAAATTGCGAAATAAATTACAGAAAACATACCAAATTGCAAAGCAAAACTTAGAGGAAAGTAAAGTCCATTCTAAGGAATATTATGACCGGAATACCGATCCCATAACGATGATACACGTTGGGGACCAATTTCTATTAAAGAATGCCGCGAGAAAAAATAAATTAGCACAAATTTGGTCGGGACAATCAAAGTGATCAAAATAAAAAGCCCAGTTAACACGACGATACAAATAGGCAACAAAAAACCTCGTGTTCATAACAACAGATTAAAACTGTTTAATTAATAAGCCCCATCCTCTCCTTTCTAGACAAATGCTCGCCCTAATTATCAACATAATAACCATCTCAAATGCAGCAGAAGAACCGATTGAATCCTACTCACTCAAGCAGCAGGAAATAGTGTTCGAGCCCATTGGAATAGCCCAAATATATCATGATCATTGGACCATAACAACCAGGATAAAGAAACCAGACTGGGACCTACACCTACCATACATAGAAAAAAGTAAGCAAGCCATCAATAGAGTATGCGAAGGGACTATCGGAGCCTTGAAGAACGAAATATGCCCCACTGGAACCACACGCTCCAAAAAGGAACAGCAAAAATACATGAGCTAATTGAGAAAATTGAACTGACCACCAACACCCACCGAAGAACCAAGAGAGGCCTATTTAACTTGGGTGGAAGAATAATGAAGACGTTATTTGGCACCATGGATGATGAAGACTCGGATAAAATTCACCAAAAGTTGGACGAACTGGAAGCCGAAAACCAACAAAGTTTTGAACTAGCCAAACAACAAGTAACCATTATGCATAGTTCCATCAAAACTATGAACGAACCCAACATAGAAATGACCCGAAGGTATAACCAACTGGTACAAAAAATAAACGAAATCCAGGAAAGAAGACGGCAAGACTACCAGCGATATACAGAACTATTCCAACAAATACATTTTCGGGCAGATATTAACGAAATTATGGTCCTAATCCTAGAGGAATTGCAGCAAATATACCTGGAAATTACAGATACATTGATATTGATGGAAGCAATCAATCGAAGGGAATTAAGCCCACTACTATTGCCAGCACACCAACTACGAGAATTATACGCTAAGGTAACCTAAACGCACTATGGAAAAGAGACCAGGGTGGATTTCCCAATTCTACAAAAAATAACTAAAGTGGATTGTGAAAATCACGAACAGGGATTATTGGTCCAAATACGATTACCATTAACGGATAACCAGCAGTATACCGTAAACCAATTGTATATGCTGCCAATACCCTTAAAACAAAAGGAATTCTATATATATGACCTACAGGCCTCATACTTCCTCAATACCAGTCGGTCACAGCTTAATTTCGAGATGAAGGATTCCGACTATCGATCCCAATGCACCTCAATTAACGACACGTATGTTATCTGCAACCGGAACCAACCCATACCTCTAAGTCCCGCCAGAGCTACCTGTCTCGAAGATTTATTCCAAGGACAAAGGGAAAAAACTCCAAGATGCCCAGTACGTATATTCAAGGAACCTAAAAACCTGATCGTACCAATGCACCAGCAAAATGTCTGGTTATATTGGTTACACCAGAACACAACAATTATAGCCCAGTGTGATACTATCGAGCAAACTAAGACACTTCAGAGACTGGGAGTAATAAACCTAAAAATGAAATGTATGTACCACGTGGCAGGATATATACTACCTAACAAGGCCAATGAATTACACAGCCTACAAATACAACAACCAGGAGACCACATTGGACATCAAATTAACTTTGATCGATATCAACCCAGAAAACTTACAACAAATAGTACCAAAGCACTAGAGATCCTGCAACCAATCACATACAACGATCAATTAAAAAATGATAGTGAGTCTTTAGAAGCATTAGAAGCAGAAGTGGCAAAGGAGGCACAAAGGAGACAAGTACATGCCCAAGTACATACTACGTAACTACTAGCAGTCACGGTAACTATACTACTCAAGGTGTACCAGAAATACAAAGACCGTCACCATGAGGTGCGCCACGAACCAATACCAGCCGAAAGATGAACAAGGAGAAATATCGTAGCCATCCCGGTAACAATTCCACGGAGACATGAAATAATAGGCAAAAGAAAGGGGTTAACCCGTAGTAAAAGTACGACAAATATAAACCAAAGAGCTATATAACTCCTAAAGAACCCTTTAGCTATTAGACGTAAGCGGTAAATAAACGTACTATGCTAGTTATAAGTAATATATAATAAGTCAAATGTAATTAGCTATAAGTAATATGTAAAAAAAAAACAATCAATAAATGGTAGAAAAAAAAACAATCAATAAATGGTAGAAAAAAAAAACAAAAAAAAAAAACCAATAAGTTATCCAATCAATAAAGAAGTAAAGAGTAAAAAGCGATCAATAATTAACAAAAATAATCAATATCGATCGATTCAATGATCAACAATGTTATCAATCAATCAATTTATCAATAAGTTATCCAATCACTGAAGAATGATAAGTAAAGAGTAATAAGCAATTAATAATTAACAAAAATAATCAATATCGATCGATTCAATGATCAACAATGTTATCAATCAATAGTAATGACCAATCAATAAAATAGTTCAATTACCATTATATTGAATAAACTGATGGAATTAGTTCATAGAAGTAATCAAACCAATATATTCCAACAAACTGATTTGAGTTTTTACGTTATAATTCAACAATTATCGATATTGGTGATCAATGACCGACGTAATGATCATTATTGATACCCAGTCCATAGTAGACAATCAATCAATGTAGTGAATCAATTACTCTCATATTGAATTCACTAGGTAATTTAGATAACAGAAGTAATCAAACTAATAGTATATCGAAATATCTCAACAAAATCAATTGCCCAGATAACAAGTTTTCAATTGATTAAGTTTTTCAATACGTTTTTTTTAATAATAGCCAAGAGTATAAAACAACAAAATTCGTGTTAAGAGAAAAATTGAAATATCCAAAATATTAAGAGTAATTTTAAGGAATCAAGAATAAAAATTAAGAGAAAAAGATTAAGAGAAACATACCCAAAGGAATAGCTGACCTCAGCTGTGGAGGTGTATAAAACAGACAGCATCCCAGCCGAGCCCTCATACGAAGTGTGCCAAGCTACAATGAAGAGGGTCAAGCCTAGGATAACCTACATGTAGGGGGAGATGTTCCTCACCAGCCAACAGATCATGAATCGCCCGACAAGCACCCCAGTGGAACAATACCAGATAGGTTTGGAAATCCGCCGCATGATCCGGGACGCGGAACGTTACTTCAAGGAGAAATGGGCCGCTGAGGAACCCCAATGTGAACAGTCGGAGGAGTCTGAGGACTGGACAAGTTACCGGACCATTGATCAACCACCCATACAAAAAATGCCTGAGGAAGTACCAGACGAACTGCCACCACCAAACTGCTACACCGAAGTGCTCAATACCAAAAAAGAAAAATAACAAAACAATGAAAAATGAAATGGAAAAAAAAAAAAAAAAATTTTTTTTGTAAACGCAAATTCAAACAAACATATTCAATAAAATGTAATCATTGTAAAATGTAAAATTCAATAAAAAGGAAAATTCCTTAAAACTGTACATATGCATCTAATAACTGAAATAATAATTAAAAAAATGCAAGGCATATGACAAACTGGGCAAATTCCTAAATACACAACAAAAAAAAAAAATTATAATAACAAAAATGTATCACATAAATAACTAAAATGTAAACCAACTAAAGATACCTAAAGATATATGCCTATGATAAAATATGAGAATCAAACGAACTGAAACTTATACTCGCATTTACAAAAAAAAAAAAAAAAAAAAAAAAATGGGGGAACCTCTCCAATGGAGGGAGGAATGTCATGACCTGAAAAAAAAACCCTTTCTAAGAATTAAAATTGCGACCAAAACAAAGTGTAAAACCAATCACTAACCGATCGATTACACTTATTGAAACCTGCAAAACAAAACTCTTCTTAAAATTAAAATTTAAAACGAAATAAAATCTCGAACCAATCAGAAATCGATAACTGATCGATTACGCTCTTTGGAATGTGGAAAATAAAACCCTTCTAAAAATTAAACTTTCGAAAAACGGAATAAAATGTGAAACCAATCAAGAATCAATATCCGATCGATCACACTTGTTTGAAATCTGGAAAACAAAACTCTTTTTAAAATTAAAATTTCAAAACGAAATGAAATTTCGAACTAATCAGAAATCGATAACTGATCGATCAAAATAGTTGAAACCTAAAAACACATTGTAACCTGAAAATTCAAAAATGTTCTAAACCAAATATCACCAAAACAGAACGAAATCAAAAAATCAATCGAAAATCAATAACCGATCGATCAAAGTAGGTGAAACCTAAAAACACATTGTAACCTGAAAATTCAAAAATGTTCCAAACCAAAAAATCACCAAAACAGAACGAAATCAAGAAACCAATCGAAAATCGATAACTGATCGATCAAAATAGTTGAAACCTAAAAACACATTGTAGCCTGAAAACCCAAAACTGTTTTAAAACAAAAACCACAAAAAGGGAACAAGAACAAAAACCAATCAGGAATCAATAACCGATCGATCAGATAAGTTTAAACCTAAAACAAACACATTGTCACCTGAAAACCCGTCAAAACTGTTTTAAAACAAAAAACCACAAAAAGGGAACAAAATCAAAACCCAATCAAGAATCAATAACCGATCGATCAGATTATTTGAAACCTAAACACCGAAAACTGTTTTAGGACAAAGTTCACAAAAAAAGAACAAAATCAAGAAAACCAATCACAAATTAATGACCGATCGATCAAGCAGGTTACAAAACCAATAGCACACAAAATTTCCAAATCCACAAAAGAATCAAAAGAAATCAACTATGGGACACCAACATTAAAAACATCGATTCAGAAATTATAAATATTTATTAAACACCAAATCAAAACAAACTTAATAACTAACCGAATATGAAATCGATAGCAAACAACCGGAAACATTTGATTAAGAAAATCAATAACAAACAACACTCAAATTGAAATAACGTTAGCGAGCCGTTACCGATCAATCACCACGATCGGAATCAATCACTTGGAAATTAATTAACAAACTGCCGACCGCCTAACCGATATAACACCCGCGACGCGCGACAATAAACTGAAGGCATGACGCCACACGACAACCCATTCCAACGTGAGGAATGCCGCGTCAACAAAAAACTGGCGAACAGGAATGCACCACGTCAGCTGCAACAGACAACATTATTTGTTTACCGAACAAAACTTACCCACGAGAAATGCCCCTGTCTGCAAAACCTTATCACAACGAATGTCGCATGCCACTTTCTTGAGAATCTACTTCGACCTTCGGCAGAGTCATCCAATTTCATACAAGAATGTCAAAAATGCATGGGAACATGCTCAATTTTAAAAAAATCCGTTCCCATACTGTTAAGCGAAGGTTACACGCGCAACGAAAACTGACTGCAGGCGTGTAGCCTTGAATACGACGCACCTAGGAACATTCTCACGCTAGAAATTGCTGCAAAAGCAGAAAAAACAATATAAAATAGGGTAACTTGGAATAAAGAGGCAGTTATTGATCAGTCACCGGGAATACGACGACTCTTCGCGGGCCAGAAGAGTCTTGAAGGAAGACATCGCTTCTCCAGAAACTTTAGAAGGAAGACATCGCCGCTACCGACACTTTTGAAGGAACACATCGCTTCTCCAGAGACTTTAGAAGGAAGACGTCGCTTCTCCAGCCAATTTTGAAAGAAGATATCGCCTCTACAGACAGTTTTAAAGGAAGACATCGTCCCTACAGACACTTTTGAGGGAAGACGTCGCTCCTCCAGCCACTTTTGAAGGAAGATATCGCCTCTACAGACAGTTTTGAAGGAAGACATCGTCTCCCTGCAGAATTCAACAGAAGAATTCCGCTCTCTTTGGGTGAATTGACCTAGCAGTCAACACCAAAATACTGAAAGGTCCTAGTAGACCTCAGTTCTCTCCGAGAAGGGGAGTTGGTGATGTCAAGTCCAGAAAATTCCAATCTCAAGGAAGCGTTGAAGAATTCGACAGCTGGCCCCAGACCGATTACCATCGAGGAGTATCGTCAGCGTCAGCTAGAACGACGTCCTAAGGAAGTTATACTACCACCAGCGAAGAAACAGAAGTCCGGTTCGGAGGCTTACTTCAAGCGGAATCCAGGAGGCACAGAAGGATCTCATCCCAGCGAGGACTAAGGAAGCCAAAAGAATCGCCAGCCAGAAGATCAACGAGCTGAAAATGGAACGTAGAAACTACCGACAAATGAAGAAGTCCCTCAAGCAGGAAAGGATGTAAGAAAGAGCTCGGCAGCATATTAACTTGTCCGAGAATATTCCCGCCATTGTAATAAACATTAAAGAAAATAAACGATATGCACCATTATTTCTTAATATCACTTTGAAACGTCCCAACCAAATCTCGATTTTTGTGAATGATTTTATGACTATTGATCGAAACCCCAGAAAACCCCAACAGGGTAGATAAAGAAAATAAATGGGACAATCGTCAAAGAAGAAGTAGTAGAGTTATTGCTAGATTATTTTATATTGTATGTTGAGCTCTTTCATTTGAGACTACTTTTGCTTCATGTTCGAGGTCCCATCAGGATTTGGGTACTGTTGGGAACATTATTTAGTCCACATTTTCAGCTGCTGCACATGCACGAGTTTCCCATGAAATGATGGAGAGTGGTGTGAATATTTATTAGAAGTAAAAGAGTGTAAGTCCTCTCAGCAGTTAAGAGAGTTAATTTCCATATATTATTTGTGGTATGAACGTTCCCACAAATGCTTTAGATTTGTGGAATGAATTCAAAATGTTCATGTGTGAAGACTTTTTAAGAAATTCTTCAGAAAATGATTCATATAACCGTGCTTTATTAGCTATTGAGGAAATTTTGTTCAGTAATAATTTGTCACGTGAACAGCCAGACCTCCCAGTACCTCAATCTTTATCAGCTATTATAACAGCTGTAAATGCAGATTCAGATAGAAAACAAACAATTTTTGACGAAATTTTCCAAAGTGCAGCGATCCGCTATTGATTTAGTTTTACAGTAAATCTTAAATTATTACCAGTATTACGGTTGCAAAATTTTTCGTCGTACAGCTCATGCTGGTTCTGGTAAGACTTTTGCCCAAACTGCAATTCTCCATAAATTCAAATTTTTGAAAATCCAATGTATTGGGTGCGGTTTCAGTGGCATTGCATCTACTCTAACTTTTAATTCAAAGTCGAACTTTTCCCACCGTTATCAAAATACCTGTACCGATTTGAGAGAATTCCTTATCAAAGCACTCTGTAAATAGTGCCCAAGCACAGTTCATAAAGTCTGCATCTATCACTCTCACAGATTAAATTTCAATGTGCCCGTTCAATGCTCTCAAATTAATTGACCATTTTTTAAACGATTCATTCGGTACTTCAACTAAACTTTTCGGAGGTAAAACTATTTTACTCTCTGGAGATTTTTGACGAATATTGCCAGTTATATCTCACGGTACACGTGTACCACTTATTGACCACCTCGTGATGAAGCCAAGCATGACTCTCGCTTTACTTATCACGAGGTTTAGATGTTCTTGAAAAGAAAGCTTCGAGTCAAGGAGGACTCCCAAGTCAAGAGTGAAGCTTACTGAGCTAACCGCAATACCATTGATGTCAAAAGAGTGAGGCACATGGTGACGCTTTCGACAGAAGGAAATTTGTTCGCACTTGGAGATATTGAGAAATAGATTGCCTTTGAAGCACCATGTTGAGAGCCGATTGAGTTCCTATTAAAGCTCGAGAAAGTCGCATACGAAAGTACTACGAAATTGCGAATGACTTTGCAGGTATCGTTTGTAGAAACAAAAATGAGAAGCGGGCCAAGATGAGTACCTTGAGGAACTCCGCTGGTAGACGTAATGCAATGGGAGAGGGTTTGAAGCGAACCCGATAATTCCCGGTGGATAATCAGGAGCTGATCCAACTCAGAAAGGAGTTTGGACAGCTGGCCAATCAAAGTTTAAGTAGAATAAGAGGGTGTGAGATGCCATCAAAAATTTGCTCATGTCAGTGAAGATAGCTTCAACAGCTTCGCTACGCTCAAGAGCATTGATGGAGAAGGACGTAAAGTGGATGGCGTTAGATACGGTAGATCTACCTTTAAGGAACCCATGCTGGCGGCCAATAAAGGAGCAAAGGAAGGGGTACAATTTGCTGGAAGATAAAGGTGAGACAAGGAGGGCCGCACATTACTTGAGAAGAACAGGTGGGATACCATCATTCTGTAGCAATGATACATTCTGTGACGAGCCGATTGTTAGGGTCACCGAGGAGACGTTCTTTCCGGAAGAGAGTATCTTCATGGGCAAGGAATTCATAATCATAAATGTTGGAGCAGAGCCAAGTTTCTGTAAGGCAGATAATGTCATGAGGTAGGGAATGGGAGCAAAAAAAGGTTGAGTGTGTCTCTGTTCTAAGACCTCTCACGTTTTGATAGAAGATGGGGACGTTATGGAGTTTTCTTGTGGCAAAGATGGATCGGGGGAGGTGACAGGGATAATATGAGGAGCCTTATCAGAGAGACCGAATCCTCCTGGTGGCCAGTTGGGTTAACTCAGGATACGGTCAAAGAGAGCAGAGTCGACGATGATCTTATAGGAGGAGCATTTACTCTTGGAATGTTTAATTACCTTTATTTTATTGGCGGTAACATTCAGCCCGATGACGTCAGAGAATCAATGTGTAAGGATGTCATTCGTTGACGCAGCAGGGACAAATTCATTCACAGAGACCGACCTCGTCTTAGAAACTGTCCTCAACAAACTTTGGGACAACCGTGAAATAAAAGGGGGTGTGTTGTGTCGTATGGGTCGAGTGTCATTAGAAGGATAGGAGTTGGGGATCACCGGGACATTAACAGTAGTGTTTGTGATTGGCTCAGGAGGAATAAGCGTGGATGGAGGGGCCCCAGTTAACAGGAGGGTATCTGGGTGATCGGAAGGAGGGGTTGCTTTTGGGGACCATTACCCTTGTTCGAGGAAATATCTAGCAGGCTAATGTTGGGGGTAATGTGGTGCTCTGAACGAGAGGGAGCTATAGTGGCGGGTTGAGACGGTTTGGACATGCCAGTAAGGGGATTGTAAGGTAAAGGAGAAGGGTCAGGGCATGATAGTTTAATGTGGTTGTCCAAAGCTAAGGGTGAGAAGATCATGAGGGAAGGACCTTGAGGCAATGATGTGGAGGATTTATGAGATCTAGTAATCCTGGTGGAGGCGGTAGGATTGGATAGTGTTGAGGGAGGGATCGTGGAAGTGCTACGTCGTGATTCAGGAGGGGGGAGGGCCCAAGTCCCTTCAAGGTATGAATTGCTGACAAGAGTGAGGTGTGGATTGTGGACGCTTCACTTATGATCGAACCAATTGTATGTAGGTTCTTTTATATTTCCGGAAGATGAGAAGAAAGGGCACGCAACGTGAATTTACGGCATCGCGAGCAATACCAATAAACTCCAGACTCCTTCGATTCAATCGTGTCAACAATAGAACCCGTAAGACCCACGCATTTTGGGTGGAAGCATCCACCACAAAGGCCATGACATGAAAGGAGCTTATTAGAGTTCCTGTCCTTGCGAACGTGAACGTAATGGGATTCTGATCCGACAACGTATACAGTATTACAAAAATCGATTAGTTATAGAAAGTAGAAAGTTAAACAGGAAAACAAATTTTAAAAGTAACAAATAGGTTGAATAACAAAAACTCAAGCCTGGCAAGTCCTTAGTTGCTGAGGCTGCTGTCAACGGTTTCGTGACCCGGTATTTGAGAAGAAAAATTTCAGACTGACATTATCCTGCTGTTACAGCTGCTGACGTCAGTTCCATTGGACCCAAATAGTTAAAGATCCACAGATGAAACCGCTAGGCAGATATGATTGATTGTTTATCAATGACTTTGAGTTTATGTAAATGTTAACTTTAACGTGTTGACAATTGACAGTTCAATTGAATCAAATAACTTTCTCTTTCGTTCAATTACGTCGCAATATCTCATGCGGAATCACATTCGCACACACTTTGACACTGCGATTTTAGGGAATTTTTTAAGTTTAGCTTATTAATACAAAAAATGGTCGCGTTATTAAAGTACTCTACGGTACCACGTTGGATATTCCTCTGGTTATTCTTTTTCTGATGTTCATTCTCTGATGTTAGCTTGCGCTCCTCTGTCGTTTGTGTTAAGCATCTAGCTTGCCTTCGCATTCTGTTCCTTTCGTGCCTACCCAAGTATTCAGGCGCGTTTCCAATGCCAGCTTGGGGTGGATTGGATTGGCTTACATGTTCTGCTCGTTACATCTGCACTTACTCCGCCATATGTGCCTTTCGTGCAATCTGGGCTCAGCGTGGATCAAAAATAGAATATATTTCTACTTCCACGCTGGAGTGGCGAAAAGATGTGTTTCGGACCGATTCCAACAGGTAGTCGCGGCGAGATCGTTCGAAGCGTACGACGAATTTTTGTATTTTTTTGGTAAAATTAGGTGAAAATGACAAAAACATTCAGTGCTTATATATTATATTATAAATAAATACACCTTTCTTCTTCTAATTCTTTATTGACGTGAAAACGTCTTTTCTTCTCGTTGTAATACATTGGTAGCCAGTCTAAATTTCTTGAGTTACAAAACACCGTCATTTTCCAATCGCTAATAACTACGAGACTAATAATGCGATAACACCAATTGAGGCCACAGTGGATGGAGCACATTTGTACGTATTTATTGGTAAGTTTTGCCAGTGACTTCATCGGGCTAACGTAAGCGCCTACGCAGGATGGTTGTTTTAAACGTTGCGTAAAGTTATTTATGAGCGTAGTGTAAGAACGCGTTTAGCTAGGATGTTGATTTTGGTATCATTGTACAAAGCACAGAAAAGGCTACTAGGACCTAAAGTTAAACAATAAAAATATTCTCCGAAATATTAGCAAAAATCGGCCTGTATTTGAAAATAAAAAAAAATTGAAGATATCGTCTCATATGAGTCGTTAATATGCACCGAATTGTAAAAACCTCAAATCGGAGAAAACTCGCATTGAAAGGAATTTAAGAAACCAAAAATGCCCAGTGTCGAGTCATTGTCAGAGCTGTGGCGGCATCGAAGATGAAATGAAAAAAAGCTGGGGTGTGGCTGTGTCATGGACACGGCCGTGTGTTAAACGTGAATACGTTTATGTAACGGGTAATATTTCTTGAATAAAATATTTTTATTTATGTACTTAGGACAAAAGCAAGGAAACAAATCATTATTTTGTTACAATATAACTTTATTAATAATAGGTATGTGATACGAAAAGTACGACAGAAATGGCATACAAGATACATCCAGATTTCTGGTAAACGTTAAATCAATACAGGTATTACCTAACGTTGTTGGAGAAGATTCAATATAAAACAAATTGAGCTCGCTGAGCATGAGGGCATTGAACAGTTTTGTGAGACATCAACATTAAAGTCTCCAACTATCATAACTGGTGTAGTAAGATCAGGCTCGTAAAAGGATATAATTTTAGCGATGTTTTTGGAATATTTTAACAACGATCGTATCATTAAGAGTTTAATATCTGCTAACGCTGTGCCCGGGTGGATATACACACACCCGAGTATGAATTTGAAGATGCCATTGTCCTTTATGTTTACTAGACAGACATCACCTGCTTTTGGGTCTTTAATTTCCAAATAAATTTCCGAAATGTCAATGTCAACTCTATTACAATCAGTGAAGCTATTGATGTTGCGATATTTGACGACTCCACCGGCTTTGACTTGATGATGATGATACCGCTACCGATAAAGTAGTAGCAATTTGTCTGTTCTTAGCGGTTTTACAATATGAAGTCAAATCAAAGCCAGGCACCGAAAAATGGGGATTTTTCAACAAATTTTGCCGATTTTGAATTTCAAAATCGAATTCAATCAACCAGGCTGGCAGAATCGCCAGCAACACAAAAATTTCGCCACGGCACAAAATTGTGCAAAAAACATTGACCATACGGTGACACCCTACAAAGGGAGCGTGTGTGACGCTCGCATGTGTTTGTTTCGATGAGAAACAAATGCATGCGGGCGCCAGACACACTCTCTCGGTGGGGTGACACCGATCGTTGACGTTCGGTTGCACAATCACATGTACTGGCGAAATTTTTGTGTTGCTGGCGATTCTGCCAGCCTGGCTGTTTGAATTCGATTTTAAAATTCAAAATCGGCAAAATTTAATACAAAATAACCCCATTTTTCGGCGCTTCCCCCTCCGCCGCGCGCGATACGCCACTGATCTCGCTTATCCTAGTGATTTCTTTGATCCTTTATCTATCCAGTGGTATAATTTAATTTCGGATGTAGTGCAGAGATTCGAAGCTACAACGCCAAACTGTATCCCCCGATTTTATCATTAGTTTTTTTGGATTGCCCCCGTATGGTAACAAATTTAAAGACGTATTCACGTCAAAACCGCGCTAAACAATAAACTTGTGATTTATCTATTCTGTAACTCTACTACTATATGTAATGATTGTATTTAAGAGATTCATATATAAAGAACATATTAGTATGAAACACTTGTTATAATTTTTTGTCGTGAAAACGTCTGTTGGCGCGTTAATTACGCTGACAGTCAAACTTTCTTGCGATAAAAAATACAGTCAATACATTCAATCGCTTATAACTACGACGCTCATAATGCGATAAAAACGATCAAGGACACTATGGATATAGCATGCTTGTACGTGTTTATCGTGCGACGTTTGTTTTGCCCGTGTAAGCTCCTACGATTGATTGTTGTTGCGTTGGGTATAACTATAAATTAGTGTAGCGTAAGAACGCGTTAGGGCGTAGATTTGGTTGTCATTGCAGAGAACTTTGGAAGAGGTATAAGGACCTAAAGTAAAGCAATAAAGATATTTGCCGAAATCCAAGTAAAATCGGTATAAAATTGAAAACAAAGAAAAATTAAAAATCGTTTTGTACGTTTCATAAATATGCGCGGAATTGAGTTAAACGCAAATGAGAGAAAGCTTGCATCAAAACGAATTTTGCAAACTTAAAATTCCCAATGCCGATCAAGGGTCAGTGCTACGGCAGCATCGAAGAAGAAATGAAAAACGGCGTTAAATAATAAACTTGTCATTTATCTTTTCTGTCACCATACTACTCTCTACAACCATTGTATTAAAAGAAGTGATTTAATTACATACTAATGAGAAACACTTATTATAATTTTATCGCGAAGTTTTCACGGAAAATCTACGGCGGTGACCATGACTACGCCTCACGGTTTTATTGAAGTTACCATTAACCACTTCAGACCAACCATTTCAAATACAATTTTTTTGTGCCTTTAGCTGAAGGTCTGTAACTGTTTCTAATTGAATTTTTTCCACGCCGACTGTTTTTATATTTTCCTCAAAAATGTTTAAATAAGTGTTGTGAATGTTGTCAAACTAAAAAGAAATAAAATGAGAAATAAGTTATAAGCTCTTCACATTACCCACCATGCCCATAACAACACCTAAATACATATGCAAACCTAAAACATAACACATAAGCAATCGAACAAAGGTCACTGTACTCATCACCAAGTCACACGGGAAGGTTATGATGTTCAGCATAAGCAAATCTTGAAACCAGAAGATAAATGTAATCAATATTTCAATGATTGCAAAACCAATCCTTACCTGAACATGGGACACTGAAAACTTATGATATTCCGCATAAACATTAAATACACGATTTCACAACACTTCTCTGTCATAACCTAATCTGAACGTCAAAGTGAAACACATGTTAAAACAACTCACGCGATCAGTTCTAAAAAACTTGGCTGGTCGCTGGGAGATGTCGCCATGGCACACAAAGTGGATTTCCTAAACACATGGAAACCACGCAAAAACGGAGCAGTCCCGGTTCCATGGAATATAACGAGAGGAAATTTTTGAGAAATATTCAGTAGCAGCTGGATCCCGAATTGACACTCATAGGTGTGACCGTGACTGGACGCAATTCTATCGGTGTACGAACAGCACTTAGAGTTGAAAGTGGCTCTTGAAGCCCACCAACTGCGGTTCCAAGTGAAATTCCATACCGAACACGGTTCACGAAACCGATCCATGTAGGAAAGATCTGCTAGTTGGAAGTGGTTCCTGTAACCCATTAACTACGGTTCACATGTCAGAGTATTCACGGGCGCTACTCGAAGTGACCCTCCAGGACTCGAGGGCCGGTCCTGAGCCCATTTCTCTAATGAAGTGTTTTAGTGATCTTCAGTAACAATTGAAAGGCTGAGCGCACAAATGCCAGTAGAAAATGTTTAACGCACGACTGCGGCAGTTTTAAGAAATTGTATGTTATGTAAATAGATCATTATAGGGAAATCGTATAACAGTTGTAGAAAGGTTTGATAATCATAATTAAATGAAAGAAATCGTTAGTAACAAACGGTAGATGTCATATGAATTCTGATTTGGTTTGTATAAAGTAATAGGTATTAATAACGAATTTATATTGGAAAATGATTGTAACATTCTGGTTAGTATAAAGTAAAAGGTATTGATAAGGACATTATATTGGAAAATGATTGCAACATTTTGGTTTATGTAAAAGTATTGCCCAATCACTAGTTGTATGTGAATTGTATAATCAAAGAGTAAATAAATGGTTAAGACAACCTACAGATATTGGTTTAAACGGCCTACTTTCAACATTTGGATTCAAGAAATAAGAACAACTCACAAAAAATAATATATAACAACTGGCGCAGCCGGTAGGTTTCAAACTGGTGCAGACGCAATAAGGATCCTCAACGCAAAGAAAATCATATTGAGGAAAATTAATCAATTTAAATATAAGACATAATAAATGAATGTTTATTAAGGAATATTAAGGAATTCGTGAATTGTTATAAGCTCCAAAAAAGGAACGGAAAAAAATATATACGAAATTAAAAAAGATACACAAAAAGAAAACAACTATATATACATTAAGGTGCTGCTTAACAATGGACTTCCAAAAAGTCATTGTCTCATACCGCCATTAGGTTCTACTACCCTGATTTACATATACAATTTTTTATTATTATTTTTTTAAATGAATTTTAGGGGTCGCTACAGCTTGATGAAGTTTTGAATAAAAACAAGTAGGCAGCGATAAAATATGTGTACAAAAAGACACCGTTTTGTATTCGTTTTAGTGGGCATTACCGTTTTTAGTTCGCATTTGACTGTTGTCGGGGAGTCACGTTAAATTGTGCGGTTTCCAAAAAAGTATCACCATGGCGTCGTCATTGTTGACTAGAATAAAAACTGATGTGTGGCTGATAGGCCAGCCTTCGTCATCATTAAATAAGTCAAGGTTACCATCCATTCAGGAGGTGCTATGTCTATTTTGGCATTATAAATTAGAAATGAAGAAATGTGTCAACGGTTCTGCTACTTCTACTGCTGAAGAGCTTTCGAGTGTGTGGGAAAAGGCCGGAATTCCAACCAAGTGGAAGCAGCACGTCATCTCCAAGATTCAAAAGTATTTTACTGAGTGGCAAATGCTGAAAAAAAAATAAAGAAAACAAAGCAAAACGCTCTGCAACTGTGATTGCTAGAGAAAAAAGTTGGAAAGATAGTTTGTCTAATCGCTTTGACATTGCCCATGCAGATGCATTGAAACTAATTAAAAATGAAGAGGACCGACGATTTTTGCTGAATCAACGAGAAAACCGTCGTGGCCAAATTTGTTCTATAGATAAGGCCAGTGTCAAGAAAGAAGCTGAAAAGAAAAAAAAGTTAGCCAGGGTTCAGCAACTGAAGGAAAAGGAATCAGCTGCAATGCAGGCCCTAACAGAAAAATGTCCACTTTCTTTGTCGGCAAGCGATAGCAGTGCGAGTTTGAATACGACTTCTGACGATATTTCAAGCACAATTAATTCAGAAACACAGCAACATACTGAAAAATTACCGCCGAAAAGAGGTAGAAAAAAATTAGTTTCTGCTGATTTGGCTACAAGTCTAGATGCCGCTAAGTTGAGTCATAGAAAAGCTGCTGTTGTGTTGACAAAAACTCTGAAAAGTTTAGGAAAATATCCTTGAGAGTACAGCTTGAATTATGCATCTATTCAACGGCTGCGAGTGAAACATCGTAAGGCTGCAGCGTCAGACTTGAAAAAAGTATTTAAGCCTGAGGTTCCACTGACTGTGCACTGGGATGGGAGATTAATAGAAGACATTACGGGACACCAGCTGTAGATCGTCTATCGATTTTGGTTTCAGGTCAGGGTGTTGATCAACTCCACGCTGTGCCAAAGCTTGATCGAGGCACTGGGGAGGCTTGTGCTTCAGGTGTCCACGAAACTGTTATATCGTGGAACTTAGAACAAAAAATAAAATGCCTTTGCTTTGATACCACTGCTGTTAATACAGGTTTAAGAACTGGAGCCCGCATTTTGCTGGAACAGAAAATGCAAAAGGACATGCTTTGGTTAGCTTGCCGCCATCACATCATGGAAATTATGTTAGAGGCAGTATTGAGTAAAGCTCTTGGGTCATCAACTGGACCGGAAATACTTCTGTTTAAAAGATTCAAAGCAGCTTGGCCTCAGATTGACCAAACCAAGTATGATCGTGCACCATCCAGTGCACAAGACAAAGCCTCTGATATCATGGCTTTTCCTCAAGGCCAACTGAACAAATTCCAGCCACGCGATGGCTATAAGGAATTGTTGGATCTGACTATTGTCTACTTGGGGGGTGTGCCTTCAAAGGGAATTTCCTTCTAAGCTCTAGCTGGACTTCACCATGCTCGGTGGATGGCGAAAGCAATCTACTGCTTGAAAATAATGTTATTTGCACAACAGTTCAAACTAAAGAAGAAAGAAGAATACAACTTACAGCAAGTTTGTGCTTTCGTAGTCACGATTTACGTAAAGTTCTGGTTCAGCTGTTCTTCTGCGTGTTTTGCACCTAAAAATGACTTGCAAATGCTAAAAGACCTCAAGGAATACCAGCGAGTTGACAAAAGTGTGGCTAAAGTAGCCATGAAAAAGATTCTGGGCCATCTTTGGTATCTGTCAGAAGAACTGGTGGCACTTGGGTTCTTTGACGACGACTTGCAGCCTGAAATAAGACAGAAAATGGTATCTGCTCTCCAGAATGATGGAGTAGAACATACACCTAAGAGAGTGACGTTGTCATCAACCGACATGAACCTTATCAGTGAGAAAGAGTTACATCATTTCGTAACGAGCAACACGATACGAGTTTTTGAAATTTTGAACCTCCCGACCAGCTTCTTGCAGCGCAACGTAGAATCGTGGTCAGATTACCCGGAATATAAAGCTGCCAAAGATATAGTCAGTTCAATGAGGGTCGTCAATGATACAGCCGAAAAGGGTGTGGCATTAATGAAAGAATTCAACAAGCTAATTACCGTCAATGAAGAACAGAAGCAATACCTTTTGTTAGTTGTGAAAGACTTCAGAAAGAAATACCCGAATGCGAAAACATCTACTTTAGTCTTATAAAAATCGTATTTTTAATTTACTTTTGCTTATTTGTCATAATTTTCTTAGATTTTAATAAAAAGATTTGAAATTTAGAATAGTTTCCTTTAATTTGTTTTTCCAAAACTTTGACAGCTGGTAGCGGCCTCTAAAGTTATTTGAAAAAAAAAAATAAAAAAAACTAGCATCAGTTTACAGGGGTAGTAAGACAGAATGGGGGGTGAGACTACAAGATTTCAGACTTTTTTAGTTTTTTTGCCAAATAAGCAACACCCTAATATACATATATACAAAAAAAAAAATATAATATTTCTAATAGTAATAATAATAATAAAGATGGTGAGACAATGATAAGCAATGTTGTATGGCTCATGCAACTCCAAAATCAACACTAACTAGAAGATTTACGAGGTTTTTTGAGAAACTAGATCATTTTTCAATCGATAATCCGGATCCAAAATTTTCTACCAGTCAGAGGACGCCGAAATAGGCGAAGATTCCAGCGCGAACAAGGGCAACTGGAGAATATAGGGAAGAGGAACCAGTTTGAATGTCAGGAAATCAGGAATATCCACACATAAGAGAAACAGAAACAGGCAATCAAATTGAAGAATACATAGAAACAGAAGAAATACAACAAACAACAGTGGAAGAGAATCCACAAAACCCAAGTCAACCAGAGGAAAACCAGCGAATAACAGTAGAAGAAGTTCCGCTCCAACCAGAAACGAAAGAAAACCAACTCATACAAGACGTTGTGCAACTGAGACACCGGAGAAGGTACTTTAAGACAAATTCAGAACCAGGAAAATACGATCGCGCGAACAATAAACCACAATCAACAATAAACACACCAACTGAGTCCAGGGGAATAGAAGTTCAAGAAACTAAAGTAACTGAGGATAAGAAAATTGCCAACGTACAATTAGTAAACATCGTTTTATATAACAACGTACCGATACTAATGGGAGAAGACAGCCCGCGAAAGCAAAATAAGGTGAATCACGCGAACGCAGCAAACGAGATATGCAACTTCTTTTTGGTAGGTGGACATACCGGTGCTTTTTAAGGGAGAGATGGAAACGATTGCAGCGAGAAAAACAAGCGGCAATCATATAACTGCGGAAAACTGCGAGGAGATGACTGGGCACACCGCGAGTCGTCACTAACAGAAAAAGAAAAGCGGTGTGAAATATGTCCAGACTTCCCTATAGTAACTTTACCCCTAAATATTGCAAGAAGTAACAGGAATAAATTTATCATGGACACAGGAGCCGTAATAAGCCTCTTAAAGGAGGAAGTAATTAACGAATTGATGAAAAAAGACATAAACAGGGAGGAGATAATCAGGCTCAACACCATTTCGGAGGAAATTTTCTCAAAAGGGACCATCACAGGACACATAAATTTAGATAAGACATATCCATGCAAGTTCCATATTATTGAAGCTCAACGAAGGTCGTATAACGGGCCTGCTGGGCAACGACTTCTTGTCCAGACATTGTAACATTGAGGGCCCCGCGAAGAAGCTCAAGTAATGGGCAAAGAACAGTTATTAAATTCGAAGGAACCCAAAACCGAAGTACGAATGACGTTCATTTTGTGGACATAACAGCAGCTGGTAAAAAAAATCATGAGCGTAGTCACGCCAAGGAGGAACACAACCGAGAATTCCCAAGTAAAACTACTATGGGGAGTGATAAGAAACCTGTAATACTGGGACAGGAATACGCCGAGCAGCCAAAGGAATCCAGACAAACGGAGAAGCCAGAGAACATTACCAACGTCAGGCAAAACTGTCCGAATATACGTGATAGTACAGGGGAAGTAATGCCTACAGCGGAAGTGTTGAAGGATCTGGGAAAACTCTTCGAGACAGGCACAACGCATGAAAACTACGAGAGTGGGATGTTTACCGGGGAAAGTAATTGAAAATATTTTCCATTCCATACTCGCACGTATGGGGAAAGCGAAGAAAGCTGCAAAGAAAACTGCTCAAAGAAGGAATTTGTATCCACATAGCCCGGGAACATCATAATACCAGCAAGGACAGTGAAATGTGTGGAAATGATCACGGACAAAGAAGGACAATATCTAACCGAAGGAGAGGATATAAAACCAGGAGTATATATTATTAATGCGCTCGTGCAGATAACAAACAGGAAAATAAAACTGAGCATGCTAAATGTTAACAACTACCAAAGAGGTTAAAAATGTGACGGTTAAACTGAGAAAGTACGAGGATATTACAGCACCGAACAAAAAAAAACGCTAAAATCTCTGAACAAAAACTCGTCTACTGTACCAGCACGGACGAATGGAGACCAGGAAAGAGATAAACCCAAATATAAAAACTAATAAGCTTGGAAACCAACCAAGGTCTGCGCCGTAGATTTTCCGTGAAAACTTGAGGATAAAATTATAATAAGTGTTTCTTATTAGTATGTAGTTAAATCAATGTCTCTTATACAGTGGTTTTACAGAGTAATACGGTGACAGAACTGATAAATCACAAGTTTATTTTTTCGCGCCTGTTTTCATTTCTTCTTTAATGCTGCCGCAGCTCTGACATTTACTCGATACTGGAAAATTTAGGTATTTTTGAATTCGATTTGATGCAAGCTCTCTTTGGTTTGCGTTTTGTTCAATTCGGCCTATATTTACGACTCATATGAGCAGATATTTTAAATTTTCAATTTAATACTGATTGTTACTTATACTTCAGCGAATATTTTTATTCTTTCACTTTAGGTTCTTATAGCTCTTCTCAAACTACTAACAATGACATCCGTATGAACGTCCTACATGATCGCGTTCTCACGCTACACTGTTTTTTAATTTTACGCAACGCTTATTAACAACAATCATACGTAAGTGAACTAACCCGATGACGTCACGCGCAAAACCAATGCTACACGATAAACATGTACAGAAATTCTCTATCCATTGTGACCTGAATAGTTGTTATCGAATTATTAGCCTCGTAGCTATTGGCGATTTAAATCTGACGGTATGTTGTACCGCAAGAAAGTTTGACTGGCTATCAGTGTACTTACCGAGCGAAAAGACTTTTAACGTCAAAAAACTTAGAACAAAATGTTGGTACTAATATGTACTCTAATTATCAAGCTATTAATTACAACGGTTATGGAGAGTAGTACGGTTACAGAATGGATAAATCACAAGTTTATTTTTTTCCGACGTTTTTTTATTTCTTCTTCGATGCCGCCGTAGCTCTCACACATGCTCGGCACTAAACATTTTTGGTTTTTATAATTTGGTTTGATGCGGGTTTTCTCCGGTTTGAGTTTTTTACAATTCGGTGCATATTTACGCCTCATATGAGAAGATATCTTCCATATTTTTTCGAAAAATACATTTTTTTTACATTTCGGAAAATATTTTTATTGTTTCACTTTAGGTCCTGGCAGCCTTTTTCATGGTTTTTACAATGATACCCTTGTCATCGTCCTAGCTTAACGCGTTCTCACGGTTCACTCATAAATATCCTCACGCAACACTAAAAACAACAATCAGGCGAAGGCGTTTACACTAGCCCGATGACGACACTGGCAAAACAAACGCCAGACAGTAAATACGTACAAATATCCTCTATTCACTGTGACATAAACCGTTGTTATCGCATTATCAGTCTCGTAGTTATTAGCGATTGAAAAATGACGGTGTTTTATAACACAAGAATGTTAGACTGGCTACCAATGTACATACTCAACGAGAAGAAAGACGTTTTCACGTCAATAATTGAAGAATTCCAAGACATTTTTCATTTACCGGGAGAGAAACTTGGACACACAGCTACAGTGTAGCATGAAATGCGGATACAACCAGGGAAAAAACCTATCAAGGGTATGATGTACCGCCTGCCAAAGACGCAAAGGGAAGTAATAACGGAGGAAATACAAAGACTGCTCGATGAAGACATGAACCAGTCTGGCGAATGGAACGCACCACTACTAGTAGTCCCAAAGGAATGGGGACTCGATGGACAGAAACGATGACGAATCGTAGTCTTATTCGTAGTCGACAATGTCACCGAGGGAGATGCATACCCACTACCCAGGATTGAGGATATCCTGCACCAGCTGGGAAATTCTCAGTATTCCTCAGTACTCGATCTCGCCAACGGATATCACCAAATTGCAATGAAACCAGAAGATCGAGACAAGAATGCGTTCAGCACCCCTTACGGACACTTCGCCTTTAAGCGTATGCCTTTTGGGCTAAAAGGAGCTCCAGCAACATTCCAGCGTCTCAGGAACCACCTGCTAACAGGTTTTGCAGTGTCTTGTATATCTAGACGATATAGTTATGTACGGCAGGAATTTGGCTGATCATCAAACAAAGCTACGGGCGATACTACAACAATTGAGAGCGCATAATCAGAAGTTTAACGCAGACAAATGCAATTTTCTCAAAAAAGAAATTATATATCTTGGAGGAGTGGAATTAGATGGAGTGGAGGAGTGGAACCAGATTCGAGCTTGGTGGACAGCGGCTAAAACGATACGTCAAATACAGTCCTTCTAAGGGCTAGCCAATTACTACAGGAAACTCATAGCTGACTTCTCCAAAATAGCAGCATCAATCAATAAGCTTATACGGAAAGATGTGAAATTCTATTGGTATGAGAGTTGCGCAAGAGTTTTCGACACCCTCAAGGAGGAATTGATAAATCCACCGGTTCTTAGATACCCAAAGTTTAAAGAACCATGCAAACTATACACGGATGCGAGCGGAGAGGCACTCGGCGCCGTACTAGCGCAAGGTCAACCCAACGAAAATCAATAGCTTACTCTAATAGGACGTTGAACGCTGCAGAAAGAAATTTCTCTACCATAGAACGGGAACTCTTGGCCATAGTATGGGCAGTTTTTGTGAAAAATTTAAACTTTCTATATATAGTGTTCCTAAACATGTCAAAACGACTATTCGTATTAGAATTCTCCTTGCAGCGGTCACTTAAATCATAGAGAACAGGGTAGGGCACGATTACAGTTGAGCGTTCATCGTCATTTTTCAATCGCTAATAACCACGAGACTGATAACGCGATAACAACGGTTAAGGCCACAGTGGTTAGAACAAATTTGCACTGGGCCTTTGACTGGCCTTTCGGAAATTTTTTAACTTATATTACACGTTCTGAACAATGAAATAAACTGTTGAAAAATTTCAGTATCCAATTCCATGAAAGCTTCTTGCAACTACTCTTCTGCGCATTTTTGACACCAATTTCACACTCGATGCGCCATTTACCATGTTTAGCAATTTAGAACATGAAATTTAATTGGTAAAGCATAGTTTCTCACTTTTAAAACCATCAAAACAATTAAAGAAAACATTGAATTTCACTTTCTTCAAAAATGAAATGCTCTCATCCTGTTCAAAATAATAATGAAAGCAGCTCTTTCCAAACCGGTTCGTGTTTTCATTTTTATTAATAATATATTCCATGAATGTGACAATGTTACGCTTCAAAATCGGTACTATCACTTCACTGCACTTAATTTTATTTTATTGTGAAGAAATTATTACTTTTTACCACAAAAATTATTTTTATCTTTTAAGTTATTTTCAAGAACAAGTAAAAATAAAAGCTTGTTTTAAAACACGTGTTTTTTCTTTTAATTTTATTATTTTCTCCAAAGTTTTGACTATCCTTGTTAAAATTCCTTCAAGGACTTACTTTTTTAGTTCCGTCGGTTTATCCTTCATGCAAATTCTCAAACCTTCTTTTTCTGTTTTAATTTCTCTTTTTATTTCTTACTCTTTGCCTTTTACGTAGAGATATGTATATTTTTTTTTGTTTTCATCTATCCATTATTTCTCTTTAACTTTTGTTCATTAGTTGTACCCTTACATAATTAACTAGCTGTACCCGCCAGCTTTGCTGGGCATTACGTACTACTGCATATTTCTTGTAAACTGTATATGTTGATACTATATATGTTTTATGTTTGTCTTTAGTATTTGATTTTTAGCAGTTATGTTTTGATTGCAAAAATCTTTAGCTATTTCAAAAATGTTTTTATTAACGTTTGGCTACAAATTTTCGCCGTAAAATGGATAATAAATTGAAAGTATGAATAGCGCTCAATAAGAGAATGAGAAATAAACTTAAAACAACTAACCTAGCACTCTTTCAAAAAGACACAATTTTGAAAATATTACTACAACTTACAACCTTTAATTAACCGTAAAGTTATAAAAAATTTAAATATACATAGTCATTATAAGGAATCGAAATTTATCCTATGTTCGTGACAACAGTGAAACAAAAAACCGAAAGTCCGCGCCGTATATTTTCCGTGAAAACTTGGGGATAAAATTATAATAAGGGTTTCTTATTAGTATGTACTTAAGTCAATATCTCTAATAACATGGTTATATAGAGTAATACGGTAACACAAAAGATAAATCACAAGTTTATTTTTTCGCGCTTTTTTCATTTCCTTTTTAATCCTGCCGTTGCTCTGAGATTTACTCGGCACTGGAGACTTTAGGTTTTTTTGAATTCGAATTGATGCGAACTCCCTTTGACTTGCATTTCGTTCAATTCGGCCCATATTTACGACTCAGATATTTTAATTTATTTTTTAAATTTTCAATTTAATACCGATTTTAACTTATACTGCAGGGAATATTTCTATTGTTTCAGTTTAGGTCCTGTTAGTTCTCCTCAAACTCCTGACAATGTCACCCGAAAGAAACTCCTCGATGATCGCGTTCTCACACCACACTGATTTATAATTTTACGGAACGCTTATTAACAACAATCATGCGTAACTGAACTAACCCGATGACGTCACGCGCAAAATGAATGCCGCACGATAAACTTGCAAAGGAAATCTCTATCCATTGTGACCTCAACAGTTGTTATAGCATTATAAGCCTCGAAGCTATTAGCGATTGAAATCTGACGGTATATTGTACCGCAAGAAAGTTTGACTGGCTATAAGTGTACTTAACGGGCGAAAAGACGTTTTAACGTCAAAAAGATAAGAACAAAATATTCGTACTAATATGTTCTTTAATTATCAAACCATTAATTACCATGGTTATGGAGAGTAGTACGGTTACAAGATAGATAAATCACGAGTATATTTTTTACCGCCGTAGCTCTCACATTTGCTCGGCACTTAAAATTGTTGGTCTTTAATATTTGGCGTGATACGGGTTTTCTCCGATTTGAATTTGTTGCAACGGGTTTTCTCCGGTTTGAGTCGGTGCATATTTACGCCTCATATGAGACGAAATCTTCCATATTTTTTTTTTTTGATTTTCAACTTCGTACCGATTTTTGCTTTTATTTCGGAAAATATTTTTATTCTCTCTCTTTAGGTCCCGGCAGGTCTTTTTATGCTTTTTGCAATGATACCCGAATCAACGTCTTAGCTTAACGCGTTCTCACGCTACACTCATATGTATATATCGAGAGAAAATATAAAATATACATTTTCACATCAATAAGGATTTAAAGAGTGCCGGTTGAAACTCAAACACAACTGGGTAACTTTTTACTTAAAGTTCGGTTAGTGCCGACTACTTGTCTAAATTATCTTAACTTGCATACATTTTCTGAACGTAAATTTTTTATGGCACAGTAATATTTGAGGGGTTAATCCGATCCGATCGGCCCCATCAACGAAACGCTCACGTTAGCCGTGTAAATTTATTTTCTGCGAATTTGTTGAAAAATATTCCTTTCGTCTACTTAAAAAAAATTAAAGTTTAATCACAAACAAAATAATTTACCAGATGTCGTGATCGGTATGTGACTCGGTACCCAATTCTTTCCAACATCACACACGTTACAGCAGACAAAAGATGCATGGGCCGTATGTGCCTTTGACCGGCTTTGACGTTTGAAGAACATACAGTGCGCGAAGGGGGCTGAAACAAAATTTCGCGGATGGAACACAATGTACATGTACACACAATTTTGATGTTCTGAAATTTGCACAAAACAAACACAAACGAAAATCGTTCATATGTGTATCATTGGAGTGTACAATTTACTCCCGTACACGTAAATAAACTCAAAAATTTTTGATTTCTGTGTACAAAACGGAAATTTTTGTGTGTAATAGTATTTTTTATTTATTTGAAGAAAAAATATTCAAATTGAATTTCCAATATATAAAACATTACAAAATTTTTCCGCAAAACGCGAGATTTTGCATTTACGAACTTTAATCCGAATTTTATCATATATCATAACGTTTGTTTGGACACACCTTTAAAAACTCAATTCAGAGACAAAAAATGTAGCAAAAATTTAGAAAATTTTAGAATAATGGGGGTAGGTCATACATATGAACCCCGTATTAAGCTTCGTTCACCCGGCAGGAGCAAAAAAAAGTTAAAAATTCAAAATCTGAATTTGATCAATTTTTCAATCTTTTGTATGCACACCTTTAACAACGCAATTTAAGGAAAAATGATGTATGAAAGGAAGGTAGGAAATGTCACAATAGTCGCGGTCGGTCATACACATAAATCCCGTAGGACGCTTTGTTTATCCTCTACGGGCCAAAAACCGTTGCAAATTCACATTTTCACCGGAAGAGTACCCTTAAAACCGGAAGAAAATTGGTCAGCTTGGGATTCCCGGAGACTATGATGTCCTACGATCTGGAATTCATAAAACTATTTACTATTTTTCACTAATTTGAACAAATCCATCTGCTACGGGTTGAATGAACCAAAATTGTATTGAATAACCCGACCAAAATTTGTAGAAAACAATTGAAACCGGCTCTACGGGAATTCTGAGTGTCCAAGGATAGAGATTCCTTGAGAGAGAGCTTTTGTTCCGATTTGCAAGAGCGAAAAGTAACGGTTCCCTCATACGCAAGTGAAGGTTGACGTTTTCGTATTCGAGATGGACATAAGAAAATCCAAAACTAAATCAACCTCATTTCCCAATCGAAAACCACATGACATGAAGTCGTATCCATCTCTAGTATGAACCCATTGACAGATATCATATCAAGAGGAAGTGTACTTTGCTTCTTAAATCAAATGAAGAAAGATCGTGAAATCAACAAAATGCCGAAATGTTCTCTCGAATACGTCTCATACTTAAGAGAGAGGGAGTAACCGTTAACGAAGCGATATATTAATTGCACGATCTCTCTTCATTTATTGACCTTAAGCTTAAGCACTAAAGTCGACTTTCTCTTGGAATGCAAACTGTGAAGACTTTAAATCTTAAATATTTCCAAAAGTTTGTAATTAATTTCTTTAAAACTTTACACAAACACTCTCCTACCGGATAGTAATCTTCGTGCCAAATTTTTTTAAAATGGACTCGGTAGATTCCGAGTTTAGCCGCGACAAACATTTTCAAAAAGATATCTTTTTATATATAACATGAGATCGGAAAAATAAATTCTCACAAAATTTTCAAAACTTCTACGAGACTTCTGAAATTGGCATATCTCATGTATATTCAAATACTCATGTCTCTAGTCTTTTCTATTGGCCTTAAGTCCGTGCTACTCAGTGCCCAGGTACGGAGTAGCTTAGGATTAATATCACTCAAGTGTACTGCCGGCCTCTCCCGTTTTTAGTTCTAAAGTTTAGATTAGTGTTAAAATGTAAAAATTTATGTCACTTAGGCCGTCCGCACACGAAGCTACCGGAAAGCAACTGATTAGTGTTTCGAATCAGCTGCCAGTTTCCTTTGAATCACTTCCCATATAAATACATGGGATGCCACAGACAGCGCTACTTCTTGCAAACTGGTTTTTGATTCCTGGAAACCCGTGTGAAATCAGTCACCAGTGGATTGGCCTGTCGAATTGCTTACGACAAATTTAACGACAGATTTGTTTTGAAATAATAGGATCAGGAATTAAACTTTTTACTTGCGGCGAAAGTTGAAAAATGGCCTGTTTTAAACAATTTTCGGCTTCCATGTTATTCAAAAAAAAAACACGAAACGGATAATAGTATGGTTCGAGAGCGCCAATATAGTAATATTAGCAGGTATGTTAGAAATTTTTCTATATGTAAAAATAATTTAAACAAAGAGCAGTTTTTTGGACTTAGATACTGGACTGGTAAACTCATGACGCATATTTCCACTGCCCGTGCAGAGAAGCTTGCGGGCTAAGGAAATAATTCGCTAAATATCCTCTGAGATCTGCTGCACGGGAGTTGTTGTGTCTGGTCAGATGGTGTGGTAGAGGCTGCACCATGACATGATCATTTACTGCAGCAGTTGTGTCCCTTGGTATGAAGGGAATTTCCTCTCGTTTTCCTACAAAGTTTTGATGGACGGAAGCTGCTTTGATGACGAGTTTAGCACAATCATCCGTTTGAGTGCGCCTAATTCTAAGTATGCCAAAATGTAGACATGTATTAGTAAAGGCACATTCAATTGTTTTCCTTCCACGACTCAATGTGTAGTTGAATATTTCTTTCACGTTATTCAGTATCCTTGACGAGTAGGTTCTCATCAAACATCTTGTCAAGGGAAATGATTCATCAGCAACAAAGTAATAAGGAACTGGACTGAAATGTGTATCGCATTTTAGTTGTGAAGGAGGAGGGATTCCATATCCGTCGTTTTGAATCCAATGTTTCATTGCTGATGCGCGAAATATGCCCCCATTATTGTTTCTTCCAAAGAAGCCTCTTTCAATCATTGTGAAAACACCAACGGCATCGCAACAAGCCATTAGTACTACTGGATAGTACTGCATATATCTGTATCCACTGGCCTCTTGTTGGAACAGCCATATATGTTCGTTGCAGTTTGTGGCAAATCATTTTAGCTGTCTCAGCCATGATGCGACCAACTGTGGTCTCTCCTATAGCGAAGTAGAGAGCAATCAATGTAAATCTTCCATCATCTCTCAAATATTTGTAATATAAACAAGCAAAACACTTTAATTATTCTTGAATTATTCTTATGATTATTTTTATTATTATTATTATTATTATTATATCATTGGACTCATGTAATTTGTTTTTCAGCGGCAGAGTGTAAAGAAAGATGGAAGAACATAAGAGCTGTTTTTGTTCGACACATGAAACTCCTCAAAAGTGGCGCAGGAACAAAAGGTAAGAAGGCAAACTACCTTTTAGATGCACCGTGGTTTGCAGTTCCTCATATTAAGGCACTGGAGAACCGTTTAAGAAATCGGTCACCCCCACCACAAGTGCAGGAAGAAGAAGAACTAGTCGAAGATGGAAAAGGCATTGTGGAATACCTGGAATTAGAAGCTTCTTCACCTTCCTTCCTAATAGCACAACCATCGTTGTCATCCCTATCACCTTCATCATCGTCATCAGGCTTCTCAACTACAACTCAGTGTCAATGTCAATGTCGTATAGCAAAGAAAAAGCGAAGAAGTGGTTTAAAAAGCTCCGCTGTGGGTAAATCATGCCTGCAATATTTGAAAAATAAAAACGCCACAACGTCAAACAAGGAACAGAACGTTGCATAATATTCGAGAACATAACCGTTGAAAATGTTCCTTCTCAGTATGCCGCCAGATCTTCAGAAAATGAATGCCCTCCATCTTTATCGCCATCAAGAGCGTATTCTTCCCCTGCAGGATTGCTACAAGCATTTGAAGAGATTCATCCAACCACCGCTGATAGACAGAGGTGCTCTAACTCACATGAGACTGCTGATGCCAATTTTTCAACAATTGCACCGTACTACTCAAAAGCTTTTTAACAAAGACACTCACGGCATACTGATTGTTTTTGTTATTTTCTGTAATAAAAACTTCTTCTCTTTTTTTTTAATCTTAAAAATTAAAATCTGGTTATGTCTGGTTATCTGGTTAAAAATTAAAATCCTTCATACGCTTTTTATTATTTTTATATAGGTCATACAAATTTGTTTTGACAACTATATGTTGCCTTCCTCAGCGGCAATTTACAGCTTACAGTCAAAAAAATTTTCAGCTTACAGTCCGACTTCCTTTCTTACCTGTGTGTCATTAATAGCCCTTCCGCAGCTTCCAGAGACTCCCTCATATTAGTGTTCTGATTCTGGATCGCACTAATCTCAACAGTTTTAAATAACATTCTTTGGACAATCTGTAGAATGCAGCAAACTATGCATCTGAAATTTCTAATTCCTTTGCAGCAATACACAAACCGTGGTGAAAATTCCTCTCAATGTATGGGTAGACCCAGAACCTTTTTCTGAACATTTTCCTCATTCTCGTATATGAATATATCATGATTATTTCATCATCGCTGGACCAATCTTCTGAAGTAGAAAATATGGAAACTTCAGTTCAAACTGAATGTGCATTTAAATTTGAATTCGAGTTTTGGATGCGTAGCTTCGTGTGCGGAGCCTGGCCCTTAACAAGTCGGGAAAATATTTGTTGCGCAAGTTACCAAACAGTTTAGTTTGTTTTTAGTAAGTCCGTGTGCGGAGGGCCTTAGTGTACGGAGCGTCCCTCATTAAGGAAACAGCACGCTGATAAGAGTAGCGTCAGCGTCTGTTTGTAGCCTTCCGCTTTCGGTTGTGCTCATATTAATCTTCAGTCTTTCTTCACGCCTCTGGCAATAACTTAGTTTGATGACCAACGCTACAATTAGAAATCTTGTTCTAAATTAAAAAAAAAACATCCGCATAAATTAACAAAGACTTTTTGAAACTTAGGAACTTACACCTTTTATATCTCAGGATAAATCCAACGTGTTTAAATTATCTACGCCATTATCACGAAGGAATAACGTGTACTCTGTTTATATAAATAAAATTCTTTTCCTTCCGTATTGTCATTTTAAAACTACGTTTACAACGTAATATACTGAACTTTGTTTTGTGCTTCAGAGTTTAAATAAATATCTGTTGTTTCCTTCCGTGCTGTCGTTTTTGATAAAATAAAAAATTTACGGTCTTTGCGAATGACGCAAACGACGGTATCATTGAAAATTATTTTACAATTTTTCTATTTGTATAAAATATAAAAACTACAATATATCTGATATAATTTTATTAATTTTTTTTTGCTGCAATTTTATATTCTTAAAAGTAAAATGCACATTTTGTTACAATTTTCCTTCATCATCACTGCTGTCACTGTCATCAGAAGTATCATCTTTTTGTTTAGTTTTCTTCGGTTTGCTAACTAACGATAGATATATTGATTGCGGCACTTCTTCAGCTTTTATTTGTTTTATAATACTACAATCGATCGATAAATCCAACGAAATACCAGTTTTTGTAATTTTAAAACCAGATAATTTTATTATTTGTAGAGAATGCATATACCCTGGTTTGAATGCATATTCCACTAAGTCGTCTCCTTTTAGTTCAATTAATGGTGCTTCAATTTTGAATGGTGGAACTTAATTGGAATTTAATTGTATTTTTCTTTACACATCCCTCCAAATATCAAGATTTATGTAATTTGTGTCTTTTAATATTTACATTTAGAGCATAATCGTCGTCTAATTCTCTTGGTAGTGCTGTAACCCTATTGTTAACATCTACTGGAACATTAATTATTTGTCCAACTAATCGTTTTGCTCCAGGAAACCATCGTATTTGACGTGTTGTTAAAAAAGGCAATCTAGGAGAAATTAATCTTTCTGTTATTGGATCCAACAGTGGAAGATCCTTTGGAATTGGTGGATATTTAAAACCATTAATTTTGGCCATTAATGGAACTTTTTGTAATTTACACGACGCATAACAAATTTTACATAAAACATAACTTTCATTTATATTTTCTTCAAGTCTATTTATAAATGTCATAATTTCAACAGACAATGTTACTGTAACAACATCAGATTTCCACCACAATCTATCATACACTTCACAAACACAGTTTAATTTATTGTCATAAAATTCAGTTTGAATATATTTTTCTAACCATTTTAATTTGTTTTCATTATTCTGTATATTTTTTTCCAATCGAACTCTATAATTTTTTTGTTTTTCACGTTTTTTGTTAGCAATCAACTCTCGCTTTTCCTCCATTTAATTAATTAATAACAATGTTACAAACTGATCTTAAGGTGCCTACAGACGATCATAGAAAAATACATCATATTATAGGACATATTTGTGTCATGTCAGATCTATGACATGTTATATGATGAACTGTACACACACGTTTTTGAAAATATGACGAAAAATATGATGTTAGTTTCCAATGATGAATAAATATGACAAAGCGATTTTTGCTGTACACACGACACAATTTCATATGACATATATTTCTAATGTTCTGTGAAGTTGTCAAACGCTTATTGTATTTCAAGATTGTATCGAAGATTGTATTTCAAATAAAATGAAAAATGAACTAAATGTTTCCTCCCATAAATATTTTACATAAAAGATGAAACCGAAAATTTAAAATTTTTCTGATCCTTCAAGTGTTTTTCCTTATTACCACACTCCTTTTTATTTACCAAGAAATTACCTGATGCATGACAATAATATAATTTTGTCACACAAAGAAATATTCAAGTGAAAAACTATTTCCAAAAGACAGATAAAATTTGAAACTGGCGCTTCTTTTCATTATATATTTTCGTCATACTTTTCTTTTCTATCGAAAATGGAAAATAAAAATATGACAAATTTATATGTCATTTATATGATGAACCGTCCACACGATCATATAATATGAAATATTTTTATGTCATATAAATGATGAAACATCATAGAAATGTGTCATATTTTTTCGTCATATGCCGTGTGTACAGCTTCATCATATTTTTTCGTCATATATATGATGAAACATCATAGAAATATGATCGTCTGTAGGCACCTTTATGCTAGGTTTTCCTTTCCTATGCTCTTCATTATCATTTACACATTTAAAATAAATACGTAAGACTAACATTTAATCACAGTTAACCGTACAGTTTCGGGCTCCCGCCGTCGTTGTATTTTGACTACACTATTCAACGTTTAAATGTGTAAACTTAGCATAAGGTCACTTTGTAACATTGTAATTAATTGTTAGGAAAAATGATTGTAAAAGCTATCTCCAACTCACGTCTTTTATGTTACAGGCTTGATAAGGGTTACGCATAGTGACCGAAACGTTGCCAATAAACACGATTCATTGTAGTTGGTTTCTTATTTAAATCCCATGGTATTCCTATTGGCCATTCAACCACGAAAATTGAATTGAGAGGAGAGTATTAGGTATTGAAAATATATATATTATACATCGGGCAAAACAGTACACCATGACTCAAATTCTACGAGCGATAGGAGACGAGTACGGAGATGAGATGAGGGGGGCGGCTGCTGAACTCTGGAACACATGAAATGAGATCGTCCGGGGAAGACTTCACAACGAATTCCTTCTCAAATGCATACGCAACGGTTTCCTACCGAAACACCTCAACGAGATGACGCAGAGTGTATCGTTCGCAAATGACAACACAAACCGAAAGTTCAATGAGCTCCTTCGAACGACCAAAAACAAACTTCATAGCTTAGAAATCGATGACAATTACGAGACGATACAAAGACTTAGTTTGAAAATTCGCTCTTTGAAAAATACCATCGTGTGTTCACTGGATGAGGATGTCTAAAATAGTTTTTGAAATTTGCGAAAGCAAGAAAAGGAAAGAGAAAGTTAAGCTTAAAAGAATTTTGAATAGGAAGTACGTAAACATAACGAAAAGTCAAAAAAGTGTATATGATATTTTTAATTCGTTCAATTTTGAAAAATGGATTGTTAACTTATCAGGCGTCCATATTCCGGAGGATATCTTAAGGTTCCTTAGCCTAGGTGATAGATTTGGTGTTCCGTATGACAACAACTTTTTTCCAACGGACGAGATTATTAGTGACCTTGAATCTAAGATCTCTGAAGTTGAAACAGAAGAACAAAATCATATTCGATCAGATGTCGCGAATATCATTAAGAACTCCAAACGTGGATATAACCTATCGCCTATGGACAAATTCATTATGAAATTGTTCAGGAAAACGCGCTATTTTGTCAAAAGCAACTCTGATAAATTGTTTATTTCTAAAGCTGATAAAGGGAATGTGACAGTCATTCTCGACAAAAACACGTATATTAGTAAGGCGAATATCTTGCTTAGTGACATCGAAACCTATGTACGCGTTGAGAAAGGCCCAACGTTAACTTATCAGAATAAGTATAACGGCCTTATAAAATTTTGGTTTAGCAAGAATTATATTGATGAGATCCAAAAGAAGAGACTTGTATGCGAGACGGGTACAATACCTAAGTCTTACGCGCTTCCAAAGGTTCATAAGCCGAACATTCCACTTAGGCCTATCGTGTCAGCGGTTACCAGCCCAAGTTATAAACTTTCGAGGTTTTATCAAGACATCTTAAGGGAATTCCTCGGGTTTATCGATCGTGAACGGGTACACATGCGTAGTAAATTAAACACGCAATTCGACGAGGAATGCAATTTGATAAGGAGCATGAGCTACTTTTCTTCAGGATTTCGAAAAACAATTAAACTTTCAGTATGAAGTAGAACGTATCAAGTAGTGGTTCGGTTTAGCAATAAAATTAAATTAAATTACTGTGTGTAACATGACCGACAAAAGAAAAAAAGTTGTGTTAATTATTCAAGAGAAACTTGAATTAATAAAAAAAATTGAAAATGGCGCATCTAGAAGACAAATGAGCTTGGAGTATGGAATAGGAGAATCAACAGTCAGAGATATTCTTAAGCAAAAAGATAACTTAATGCAATTTGCATCCTCATCGAAGAACTACACATCAATGAAAAGAGGAAAATCATGAAAGGAAGCACTTATGAAGAACTAGATGCGGCACTTTTGGATGCGGCACAACGCCACGGAATAAGGGAAATTGGACTTTACGGCGAGAAATTAAGCGGTGACGAACAGGCTGCTGAAAAATTCAAAATGGATTTCGAACAGGTACTACAGTCGGGTGGGATATCATACGAACAAGTCTACAACGCTGACGAGTCAGGCCTGATGTGAAAATGTTTACCCAGAAGAACACTAGCATTTGCAAATGAGAGGCAAGTTTCAGGACATAAATCCAGTAAGAAGCGCATTACAATAATGACGTGCGGAAAAAACCAAGGTCCTTTAAAGGAACAAGAGTTGAAAATCTACCAGTACACTACTTCAACCAAAATAAAGGCTGAATGGATCGACAAATTTTCAAGGAATGGTTTGAGAGGAAGTTCATTCCAGAAGTCAAAGAGCATCTCAAATCGAAAAACTTGCCCCAGAAAGCAATTTTACTGCTTGATAATGCCCCATCTTACCCAGTGGAAAATTTCCGTTAGCTTTTTACCTCCTAAAGTCACTGCTCTTATCCAACCAATTGACCAAGGGGTAATTGCTTCTATGAAAAATAGATACAGGACGACCTTGCTAAGAAAAAGGATTGAGGAGGGGAGTGATCTGCAGAGCTTCTGGAAAAATTATTCGATACTTGATAGCATTTATGACATAAGCGCTGCTTGGGAGTCAGTTAAGCAATCTACACTAATGAAGTCCTGGAGGAAAATTTTACCAAATGTCGAAAATACATTAGTAGAACCTACAGAGGAAGAATCAGAAGATGTCTCTGCTAACGATTTAGCTAATTTAGCAAATTCACTTACTGGAAGAAGTGACATCGATGGAGAAACCATTGATAAGTGGATAAATTGCGATGCCAATGATCCAGGCTTTGAACATCTTAGTGATGAAGACATTATAGCGAAAGCATCCGGTGTGGTTTTGGAGGACAGTGAGGAAGAGGAAGAGGATAAAATGAAGAACCAAGTAAGCCACGACGCAGCCCTAACACACATTGAAGCAATCATCCAGTATCTGGAGGAACAGGATGATGCATCACTGTGTGACAAATTGGTCTTAAAAAAACTTTGACAAACTTAAAGATAAAGATCCAACGGTGAACAAATCAAACGCGGTTTATTCAATACCTTGTAATAATTGTGATAAGACTTATATCGGTGAAACTAAACGTTACATCAAGAACCGAGTTTATGAGCAACAACATAACAAGAAATTGCATCCAAACAAATACACGTCCTTAACAAAACATATGATGGACTATGACCACCAAATAGCTTATGCTAAAATAAGAGTAGTTAGACACGAACGTAATTATAAAAAGAGGTTAGTCTATGAAATGACCAACATTGCAAAACGTAAGAACACTATGAATGAGAGAACAGATGTGGATGGTCTCAACGTGATATACCATGGTTGCCTGCGATCGTGACGTTATCGATGATGAGCACCAACTGGCTTAATGCGAATTGTTTCTCTGGTCAACACACCTCATTTCTAGTCACAACGTTGAATAGTGTAGTCAAAATACAACGACGGCGGGAGCCCGAAACTGTACGGTTAACTGTGATTAAATGTTAGTCTTACGTATTTTTTTTAAATGTGTAAATGAGAATGAAGAGTATAGGAAAGGGAAACTTAGCATAAGGTCAGTTTGTAACATTGTTATTAATTGTGAGAAAAATGATTGTAAAAGCTAAATCCGAAAAAAGGAAGGGTAAAGACCACGAAAAGAAACAAAAAGGGAACCATGGCGTAAAAATTAAATATTTTAATTTAAAATATGAAAATTTCAATGTATAAGATATCTTTACATATTATAAAATAAAGTCGCTTTTCGTGTCTTTCTGTTTATCCGCTAACTCCTCCTAAACCACGCAACAGATTTTGATGCGATTTTCGCCATCGTTTAAATAATTTTTCCCGAAAGGTTTATATTAATTAAAAACCAAAAACAATATATTACTTAACACATGTTGCGACCCCATGTGTGACCCTGCGGATGTGTTTCTGCAGACTTTAACGCTTTTGCAATTTGGAACAAGAGCTTCCTCTCAAAAAATCTCTCTAATTTCACACTCTGTATTTCCGTAGAGCCGGTTTTAATAGTTTTCTACAAATTTTGCTCGGGTTAAAATACTATTTTGATTCATTCAGCCCTTAGGTATTCATATGTATGGCCGACCTCCACAATTTTAAAATTTTCTAACTCTTTTTTAAGCATTATCTTTCACTAAATTGAGTTTACAAAAGTGTGTCCATACAAAAAATATGAAATATGATAAAATTCCGATTTTCCCGCGCTCTGGGAAATAATCGTAAAGGCATAATCTCGCGTTTTCCGCAAATGTACGTAAAATTTGTGATTTTTGAAATTAAATTTGTACATTTTTTCATCAAATTAACAACACTTCAATTGAGGCATTAGACAGAGCAATGCTCGATTTGAGAGGTACGGACGCGACCATGGGTGCATGCACGATATTGTTCACTGGTGACTTCCGTCAAATCTTACCAGTCGCAACAAGAGGGACACATCCTGATGAAATCAACGCTTCCTGTAAAAGATCTTTTCTCTGGCTGTGTATGAATAGATTAGTACTCAAAACACATATAAGGGTGCCGTTGCCAGCACCGGCATTTTGCAGAGTGGTTGGTCAAAGTAGGAAATGGGCAGATGTCTCAAAACAATGGGAGTGCTAATCCATATAATTAAAACCTTTGAATTTTAGTAAATGATATTCAAGAATAAGCCAACAACGTTTATCCAGAAATTAATAATAAAAGTTCTAAAACTATAACTAAGTTTAAAGAGGGAGCTATTTTAACACCTACTCACGATCAAGTAGGTGAAGTGAACCACCTAATTATCTCTAAAATTAATACACAGGCGCTTACATACTACTCTTTAGACAACGTGTTGGACCATCAAGAGACTGTATATTTCCCAATAGAATTTTCCAATTGCTTGCAGCCATCTGGATTGCCACCACATAAATTGGTTTCAAAAGAAGGGTCTTCTATTATTTTATTGCGAAACCTTAATCCACCCAAACTGTGCAACGGTCCACGTCTTCAGGTTAAACGTCTAAAAATTTTGATTGTAGAGTGCATAATTCTGACCGGATAAGGAACCGGAGAAACAGTGCAAATTCTCCAGATTACATTGATACCAAGGATGTCTTCCATTCCAATTCAAAAGATTGCGGTTTCCAATAAAATTGTCATTTTTTATCACTTTTAACAAATCACATAGTGTAAGGATCACTGTAAATTACTAAATTAAATTACTGTAAATGACTTACTTACTGTAAAAACTAAGCACCCTGTAAATTAGTTAAGACAACTTGCACGTATTAAACTAGCATAGACACTTAAGTTTAGTACTAATGATCAGCATAGACACACTGGTAAAGATAACTTACATGTTAGCACAAATGATCAGCATAGATTACTATGGATGCGTAAGCAGAGACCAATATGAAATGTAAACATTAGCACAAATATGAAATGTGAAAACAAAGACACTTATATAAAAGCATAGAAACTTACCTGTGCCTCTGAACTTTATTGAGGGCGAACAATCGATTGCATAGATGTTCTAACTAACTTTTATGCTGTAAACACAACACGGGCTATGAATATCGAAAATATATTATAGCTGGTAGCCAGCTATGGCGAGCTAAAAATTATAAACACAATTATAGCGATAAATGTAGCTTGACGTCACACTAACAGTTGTCAAGACACGTGAAAATGAATTTGAATTTTGAACTTTGAATTTTCCACCAAAATATAAGTTAATTATTTTAATATAAAAAATATATGTTATCTCTAATATATAAAAATATATCCTTTTGAAAATGTTTGCCGCGGCTAAACTCGGAATCTGGCGAGTCGATTTCAATAAAATTTAGCACGAAGATTACTGTCCGGTAGGAGAGTGTTTGTGTAAAGTTTAAAATTGGTTCTAAACTTTTGCAATTTTTATGATTTAAATTTTTCACATTTTACTTTTCAAGAGAAAGTCGACTTTAGTGCTTAAGCTTAAGATCAATAAATTAAGAGAGATTGTGCAATTATCGCAACGTTAGCGGTTACTCCCTCTCTCTCTTAAATATAAGACGTATTCGAGAGAACATTTCGGCATTTTCTTGATTGCACGATCTCTCTTCATTTATTTTTCTTAAGAAGCAAAAAACACTTTCTCTTGGTATGAAATCCATCCATGGATTCATACTAGAGATGGATGCGACTTCATGTCATGTGGTTTTCGATTGGGAAGTGGAGACTGATTTATTTTCGGATCATCTTATGCCCATCTCGAATACGAAAACAGCAACCTTCACTTGCGTATGAGTGAACCGTTACTTTTCGCTTTTGCAAATCGGAACTAAAGCTCTCTCTCAAGAATTCTCTATCATTTGGCACTCTGTATTTCCGTAGAGCCGGTTTTAATTGTTTTCTATAAATTTTGCTCGGGTTATTCAATACAATTTTGGTTCATTAAACCCATAGCAGATGGATTTGCTCAAATTAGTGGAAAACGGTAAATATTGTTTTTGAATTTCAGATCGTAGGACATCATAGTTTCCGGGAATCCCCAGTTGACCAATTTTCGTACTTGTCCGGTAAAAATTTGAATTTTTAACGGTTTCTTGCCCGTAGCGGCTAAACAAAGCAACCCCCCTTATTTTGACATTTCCGGTCTTCTTTTCATACAACATTTTTCTCTAAATCGAGGTTTCAAAGGTGTTCATTCAAATGATCGGGAAATTGATAAAATTCCGATTTTGAATTTTAAACGAGTTTTTGTTCCTAGCGGCTAAACGAAGCGTCCTACGGGGTTAATACATATGACCGAACCCCATGTTTTTTAAATTGCCGAACTTTGAATCCCAAGGTGACCAATTTTCTTCCGGTTTTAAGGGTTCCTTTCCGGCACAAATTTGAATTTCTCACGGTTTTTTTGCCTGTAGCGGCTAAACAAGGAGTCCTACGGGGTTTATATGTATGACCGACCCCCACTATTTTGATATTTCCTACCTTCCCTTCGTACGTCACTTTTCTCTAAATTCAGGTTTTACAGGTGTGCATTCAAAAGATTGGAAAATTGATAAAATTCAGATTTTAAATTTTTAACGATTTTTTGCTCCTCGCGGCTGAACGTAGCTTCCTACGTGGTTCATATATATGACCTACCCCCATTATTTTAAAATTTCCTAAATTTTTTCGATACTCTTTTTTTCTCTGAATTGAGTTTTTAAAGGTGTGTCCAAACAAAATTTATGACATATTATAAAATTCAGATTAAAATTCGTAAACGCAAAATCTCGCGTTTTTCGGAAAATTGTTGTAATTTTTTATACATTGGAAACTCAATTTGGTTATTGTTTCTTCAAATTAATAAAAAATACTATTACACAGAAAACAGAAATTTTTGAGTTTATTTACGTAAACGAGAGTAAATTTTACTTGGTACAAATTTTTGTTTGTGTTTGTTTTGTGCAAATTTCAGAAAAACAAAATTGTGTGCATTGTGTGTACATGTACATTGTGTTCCATCCGCGAAATTTTGTTTCAGCCTTCTTTCCTATTAGTGTGATCATTCATTCCCTGTTTGACAATCAAACATCAACTAGAAGATAAATTCGCGCACTGTCTGTTCTTCAAACGTTCAAACCGGTCAAATGCATCTTTTGTCTGCTGTTTGATTAATGAAAAAATTGGGTACAGAGTCACATGGGATCGCGACATCTGGTAAATTATTTTGTCTGTGGTTAAACCTTAACTTTTTTTGTAAGTAGAAGAAAGCAATATTTTTCAACAAATTCGCCGAAAATAAAATTACACGGCTAATTTTGGGCATTTTGTTGATGTGGCCATTGTTGATGTGGCCGATCGGATCGAGTTCACCTCTCAAATATTACTGTGCCATAAAAAAATTACATTCAGGAAATGTATATAAGCTAAGATAATTTAGGTAAGTAGTCGCTACTAATCGAGGTTTAAGTAAAAAGTTAACCAGTTGTGTTTGAGTTTCAACCGGCAATCTTTAAATCCTTATTTGTTTCATTGTTGTCACCATAGGATAAATTTCGATTTCTCATAACTACTATATTTCAATTTTTTTGTAAGATATTGAAAAACATAACCCATTCTTCTGACATTCTAGAGCTTCAGTTGGATCTTGATCGTCTCTCTCTATGGTGCTCCAAGAGCAACCTCGTGTTAAATGTTTCTAAATGTGAACACGTTTGCTTCTCTCGTAAACGGAATCGTATTCCTCCTACTTTCTTCCTCAATGGTTCCGCGGTCAGGTCTGTGAACTGTGTTTTGGACCTGGGAGTCCATCTCAATTTTAAAATCTCATTCGACGAGCACCTGAACCACGTTCTTCGGAAAGCTGGCGTTATGTTAAGTTTCATTACCAGATGGTCTAGGGAATTCATAGACCCTTATGTCTACAAACAGCTTTTTATCTCTCTTGTTCGTCCGATACTTGAATACGCTTCCCAAGTCTGGTCTCCGTACCTCAAAATTCATATCGCGAGAATTGAAGCTATCCAGAAGCGTTTTCTTCGCTACGCTCTCCATCACCTTCCTTGGTCCAATCCCATCCACCTTCCCCCGTATACGGATCGCCCTAAGCTCCTTGCTCTCCAGTCCCTCTCACAACGCCGAGTCCTGGCTGACTTGTCCTTTATGCATGGTGTCGTCCAGGGGCAAATTGTCGCACCGGACACACTTAACCAACAAGCTCCAAGAACCTGTGGTAGAAGTCTGAGATCATTTGAACCATACTCCCTTAGCTTTCACCGCATGGAACATGGCAGCATGGAACCAGTTACACGTATGCTTAGGGAATATAACCTGATAGCTCCGCTCCTCTTGGCTGGGAGTGGCAATACAAGCGCTCGTATCATCTTCCGTACCTACGCCTTTGAAAGGTCTGCGTGACGGAGGTGTACTTGCCTGTGTCGGTTTTCCCTGTCTCGGTAGAACACCTTCTTTCTATTCTGGCTCTTACTTGTATTTTTCATTGTTTCTTTTTATGATTATGTATGTTGTCTTCTTGTGTGAACTTGTATTAAGTTTGACAAATAAATAAATAAATAAATAAACTTTAAGGTTAATTAGGTGTTGTAAGGTGTAATAATATTTTCAAAATTGGCTTTTTTTGAAAGAGTGCTCGGTTAGCTGTTTTAAGTTTGTTTCTCATTTTCTTATTGGGCATATTCATACTTTAAATTTATTATCCATTTTACGACGAAAATATGTAGCCAAACGTTAACAAAAACATTGTTGAAATAGCCACAGATTTCTTGGAAGTTTTTGAACTAATGTTACAATCAAAAGATAACTGCTAAAAATCAAAAATCTTTAATTAAAGAAAAACATAAAACAGATATAGTATCAACATATACAGTATACAGTATACAAAAAATATGCAGTATTACGTAATGCCCAGCAAAGCGGGCGGGTACAGCTAGTAATTAATAATTTTGATTAAAATAATTTCCACCGGAATAAATAGTATATTGTTAACCAAGGGTCGAAAGTTGTACTTTTTTACCCGGGTTCAAATTGGCACTCGAGCCGTAGGCGAGAGTGGCATACACTCGGGTAAAGAAGTACTATTTTTGTCCCAAGGTTAACATACGTTTTTTTACCCCATGTCCGCCGGAGGTTTGATAATTATACGAATTTAATTTTTAAATAATTTTATTCCTGACGATTTAATTATAAAATAAATAAAAATGAAAGTGAAAAAAACAATAAAATTTCTAAGGCTACTTTGTTTGGCCTAATAGGCTCGACAGACAGTAGTTAAACCGGCTAAGTTTATTCCGGTTTAGGGAAACTTGTTTAGAATTATCCGGTTTAACCAGATTAGCTTGACAGACTTAATCCAGTTCTACTGTCAAAATATTCATACAAGATGGATCCTGAAGTTGGCAACAAGCCGGTTACAACCAGCTCATCCATTAAATAAAACGGGATTTAGAAAATTCAGTTGCAATTATATCCAGATACGTACAGGCTACGAACTTAAACCGGATAAACGAGAAAATTTGGCTTAAGTTAGGTAATCTGTCTGCGCTATTGGCTGGGTGGAACCGACTTATTGCCAACTTCAGCATCTATTTTGTATGAGTTTTTTTGACAGATAAGCTAGTTTCACTAAACTGTCGAAACAGGGTCGAAAATTTGACTTTCGGCAGGGGTGTGGTAAAAAATATGTTTCATTCAAAGCACATGAAAATGAAACACAAGAAACAACCAAACGTCACTTTCGTTCATTGCAGCCAACAAATTCATAATATTTATGAGTATTAAGTTGGCTGTACCGGCTACGGCTAGAAAATTAGAAAATAGCGCTAAGCCGGCTATAAAATATTTTATAGCCTATAGCTCACGCTGCAGTTTTGTGCACCCCCATTGAAAACTACGGCGGGCTAGTATGCATTATGCAATCAATTCTGATCGCAATCGATTTTGGTTCCCATGATTTGATTCACACGAGGTGAATAAACTTAATTTTACCATGCTAATTTTAGTATAGGTAAATATCCGTAGTGATCGACGAATAAAGTTAGTTTTAATTTCGATCTTCAAAGGGCGTTTTACTTAATCATAGATAATACATAGTACCAATCCAGTGCTCTCATTATATTGCCCCTCACAGACATTATTGGCCGGTGCTTCAAACGAGCACTTCAATATGGTGAGGCTTTAATCCTTTCCTGCGTAAGTTGTATTGATGACGGTGAAGCTGGTGCTGTTGGAGGTACACCTTTACCAACGACAAAACGTGTATCCTAGAGATCCAGTAGTAGCAGAACGGCAACAGTGGTAGAAAAGGAACTCGTTAGAACCAAAAGGGAACTGGAGTTGATCAAACGAGAAATGGAGCTGCTTAGTTGAGAAAAAAACTTACACAGGGAATTAGAGTCGATTAGCGAGAGTCAGACTAGTGTAGGTAGTACAAAGGCAAGACGTGATCAAGCCAATGATGTAAGTAAACCCAAAAACACTTATAATAATACATCTAAATCACAGTCATTAAACGCAAACAAACAATTTTCCAATTTGCAACCTGAGCCCATACCTACTTCCACCCTGCCGTTGCCAAGATCATATCCCCGAGAGAGCAACGGACCACGAGAAAATATTATCTCATTATCGAATTATCAACATACAAATCAGTATAATAATTTAGAACCAACTAGAGCGCAGTTAGCTGTCAAGCAAACTTTAGGAAGAGCCCTATCAAAATTCTTAGGCACGCCTTCTTCATGGCCTACATTCATTAGTAGTTTTCGGGAATCAACTATAGCATGCGGATTTACTGCAAACGAAAATCTAATAAGATTAAAAAGATGCGTATCTGGACAGGCTCTACTAATGGTCCAGAGTCTTCTCACGCGTGCAGAGAATGTTCCCGTTATACTTGAAACGTTAAAGATGCTGTATGGAAGGCCTGAGTTAATAATACATGATTTGAATGATAAAATACGTACACACCCAAATCTCAAAGCAGACAAATTCGATTCTTTGATTTCCTATGCTGTTGGAGTGCAAAATTTAAAAGTTGCACTAGAAGATGAAGAATTTGAACCACATCGACGGAACCCTTTACTAATGCAGGAGATGCTGAGTAAGCTCCCTAACTCCTTACAATTAAAATGGGCTATGTATAGTTCCAATTATCCTGTACAACATGATGTTACAGTAATAGGCAGTTGGCTATTTGAAATCGCCATGAACCTGTGTAGAGCCATACCGACAGTTCATCCATTAGGAGAAGATAAGCAAAATTGTAGGAAAGAAGCTTTAATTAACTATGCCCTTCAGCTAATTGTATTAAAATAGCCGAGTGTGAGGGATTCAAGAAGGCACAACTCAATGAAAAATGGGAATACGTCAAGAGAGCTAAATTATGCAGGAAATGTCTAGAAAAGCACAACTTCAGAAAATCATGCAGATTTTTAATAAAATGTAAAATTCATGGATGCAAAAAGGATCACCACCCTTCGTTACACAATATTAAAAAGGACCAAAACGATCACAAAAGTGAAAAGAACGCACAAACACCTCCAGTTTCCATTTCAAGTTATACGCACAATTCAAATGAAGAAGACATACGTTTTAGATACGTACCAGTAATCTTGAAGAACGGTCAAAAGGAAATCGAAACTTATGCGTTTTTGGACGAAGGCACATCCGTTACGTTGCTAACGACTAAAGTAGCCAACATATTGGCTTGAAAGGGTACAATAAGCCATTATTTCTCTCTTGGATGGATGAAAACGTAACAAGAGAAGAAAATACCTCCGAAGAAGTCTGTCTGAAAATAAAAGGTGTAAATAAAATGGACCAAGAATACAGTTTGAAAGCAAGAACCATTTCCTCTATGACGTTGCCAACACAATCACTAAATCACGAAAGTCTTAACAAAAATATACTCATCTGAAATGACTCCCAATCAAATCATATCATGAAGTGCAACCAGAAATTTTGATTGGGCTGGACAATTGGCAACTGGCAGTACCACGTAAGATCAAAGAAGGTAAGGAATCTGAGCCCATAGCTGTAAAATGTAATCTAGGCTGGATAGCATTCACATTGGCGTAAATCCATTGCTCTTCCATAATAGTAAATGCAGTTGTGATGTAGAACTGTCAGAACAGGTAAAAGGCTTCTTTAGTACGGAGAGCTTGGGCGTACGAACTAACAGAAAAATCGAGTCCGAAGATGAAAAACGAGCGAACATGATTCTGAAAAGGACTTTAAAAGACACCGGCAACAGATTTGAAATAGGTTTGCTCTGGAAGAACGATAACATCAGAGTACCCGAGAGCCGTGAAATGACGAAAAAACGAATGGATGCGCTTGAGCATAGTCTACGGAACAAAATGGATCTGAAAAACGAAATTAGTCGTCAATTAAAAGATTACGTCTAACAGAGGATGAAAAAAATGACAAAACAAATCAAAAATGGTATTTACCAATCTTCCCGGTCTTGAATCCGAATAAACCAGGAAAATACGTATAGTTTGGGACGCAGCGGCGAAAGCAGGTAATGTGTCCCTAAATTCCCTTCTGCTCACCGGTCCGGACTTAACAGTGTCCTTATTGGGCGTATTATTCCGTTTTCGAGAACACGAGGTGCCAGTTGTTGGAGACATCAAAGAGATGTTCCACCAAGTAATTATTAGAGAACCAGATCAACAATTTCAAAGATTTATGTGGCTTGAAGAAGAATATCTAATGAAAGTCATGATATTTGGGTCGAAATGCTCCCCAAGTGCAGCACAGTACGTCAAAAATTGCAATGCCAGTAGATTTGCTGAACGATATCCGAAAGCATGTTTGGCTATCACTAGAGATACTTATGTTGACGATTGGCTGGATAGCTACAAAGACGACCAGGAAGCAATACAAGTTGCATTGCAAGTCAAACAAGTGCACCAAGAAGGCGGATTTACCATTAGAAACTGGCGTTCCAACTCTGCAAATGTCCTCAAAGCACTTTGTGAACACAATGACCAGAAAGATTCGTCAATAAATTTGAATCTAGCGCAAGACTCAGTGGAAAAGGTACTTGGAATGTGGTGGTGCGCCTCCACCGACACCTTTACTTATTCTTTGAAGTAAAGTTAAATGGTGAACAGACACCAACAAAAACAGAACTCCGGCGTATATTGATGTCAGTTTATGACGCCATCGGATTAATTGCTCAATTTACAATGCGCCTCAAGGTTTTATTACAAAGTATCTGGAGATCAAAACTTGATTGGGATGAAACAATCACTGAGCATCAAAACAAGACTTTTCTATCTTGGTTAAAATTGTTACCAATGGTAGAATCTTTGAAAATTCCTAGGTGCTATATGCCTAAGTACGACCTTCAAAATCTTCAATTACACGTATTCGTGGATGCAAGTCAAGATATTAGTGCCGCTGCAGCTTATTTCAGATTTCAAATAAATGGAAAAATAAGTTGTCGCCTACTAGCTGCAAAAAAACACGTTGCACCTTTATCACCATTATCAATTCCGAGGCTAGAGTTGATAAGTGCAGTCTTGGAAGTAAGATTGGCAAAATGTATTAAGGATAATCACTGTATGAAGCCTTCAAGCACAGTATTTTGGAGTGATTCGACAACCGTGCTCCAGTGGATCAACATGACAGACCCAACGCGCCGATGTAAGTTCGTGGCCTTCAGAATAGCCGAAATAAAAGAGCTAAGCGACCCTACACAGTGGCGCTATGTCCCAAGCTCGCAGAATGTAGTCGATGATGCCACTAAATGGACTAAACCACACAATCTCAACTACAATGGCCGATGTAACGTAGGCCCAAGTTATCTATATCTTGCAGAGTTTAACTTGCAAGAATTCGAAAAAGGAACATCGGAAGCAGACATAAAAAATGAAATGAGGAAGGTTGCTGCTACCCATGTGGTAAAGAACCAGCTGATTGAAACAACAAGATTCTCATTCTGGAAACGACTACGAAAAACCGTGGCGATATTGTTCAAGGTTGCCGAAAAGTGCAGAAATAAAACCGCTTCTAACAAACTTAGACTGGAAAACTTCCAAAGTGCTGACATATGGATATACAAAAGAGTTCAATGGGAACATTATCGGAAAGAAATTTAAGCACTGAAAGACGACGACCTCCAAAAGGGAAAAAGTACCATCATGAGCGGAGAGTTAAAACAGCTGAATCCCTTTTTGGGCCGCGACGGCGTGTTAGGGTCAAAAAGCCGCATCGCAAACGCGAAATTTGTTCCAACGGAGACTAAATTCCCAATTATCCTACCAAGAAAATGTCACGTAACCGAACTAATTGTCCACCATTTACACGAGATGTTTATGCACCTACACCATGAGACCGTGGTCAATGAGCTCCGTCAGGTATATCATATACCGAAGGTTAGAATGGTCTTAAGAAGAGTCCGCAGTAATTGTCAATACTGTAAAATTAAATTTGCGAAAGCAGCCGATCCCATGATGAGCCCTTTACCGGATTGCAGATTGTCATCTTTTGAACGACCATTCACTCACACTGGTATGGATTTCTTTGGTCCACTATATGTATGTAACTGTAAGGAGATCAACAGAAAAACGTTACGGAGTACTCTTCACATGCATGTCAATTCGAGCAGTCCATATTGAAATAGCGTACAGCCTGAGTAAAGATGTTTGCATTCTGGCAATAAAAAATTTCATGTCGATAAGAGGACAACCAAAAAAATTTTATTGCGATCGGGGTACAAATTTTATAGCCGCAGAAAGAGTATTACGAAGTGAGATAAAAAATATATCATTCGATAAAGTAGCAGAAACTTTTGAACAAAAACCATTCGAATTCATCTTTAATCCACCGGCATCTGCAAGCATGGAGGGAGCCTGGGAACGTTAAGTCAGGTCCATCAAAACTGCCTTATATGCCATTGTGCCATCACGGAATTTCACCGATAGCTTATTAAGAACTTGTTTGAATGAAGCTGCCTACATAGTCAACGCAAGCCCACTAACATATTTGCCAATAGAAAGTGAAGAAAGCGAGGCCCTCACACCGAACCATTTCCTTCTTGGACAGAAGACAAGTTATGCTCCTCTACCAGTGTCAGATGACGCAACCTTCCTACGTAAAAACTATTTAGCAGCACAGCAATTTGCCAACAGAATGTGGAAAAGATGGTTGATAGAGTACTTACCAGATTTGATACGAAGAACCAAAAATTACCAACCAACAGAACCAATTAAGGTCAACGACATCGTAATCATATGTCATAATACCCTACCAACTAACCAGTGGCCTAAAGCGCGTGTGACGGAAGTATTTATGGGTAAGGATGGCGAAGTAAGGTCAGCGATTGTTAAATGCGGCAGTGGTAGCTACCATCGACCTATGTATAAGTAAATTAGCAAAAATCGATGTATATGCAAAGCAGTGAATTTGTTCACGGGCGGGGGATGTTAGAAAATGAATAAATATTAAATGATTAGTGTTAGAATGTAATAAACAAAGTTGCTATAATGAAAATAATATGAACTAGAACGAATTGTTATAAATTGTTATATAAATTGTTATATAAATATAACATATTGTAAGGGAGACAGAAGAAAAGACAGTGACAGAAAGGCAGCGGAGGATAGCGCGTGGCGTTAAGAAAAGACACCAAATTTTAAGTTTTTTCGTGGCTTACGTTCTTGCTTTCTTCCTTTGAAATTTGGATAAAGTTGTAATGAATAATAAATAAGTGGCGAATTCTTTAAAATTTGTCTTTATTTTAACAGTCTGTTTTCTGTGTAGAAAACGGAAATTTTTGTGTGTATTAGTATTTTTTTTAATTTGATGAAAATATATGCAAATTTATTTTTCAAAAATATACAAAATTACAAATTTTACGAATGTTTCCGGAAACCGCGAGATTTTGCTTGTACGAATATATCCGAAAAACGAGCGAACAATTTTTTGTATCAGCACAAAAACGTAATTTAGAGAAAAGAGATAGGTATATGCCAACAAATTAGATAATGACAAAATAACGGGATCCAGTCATAAATATGGACCCTCTTGGAAGCTCAGTTTAGCCGCTAGGAACAAAAAAGCTAAAAAAAAAAATCAAAATTTGAATTTTGTATTGACACACATTTTAAAACCCACGGCACAGGAAAAAAATGTATGAAAGAATGTTAGAAAATGTAAAAGTAGTGGTGGTCTGTCATACATATGAGCCCCATAGGAGGCTTCGTTTAGCCGCTAAAAGTAAAATGCCTTATTTTTGTTTTCTAAATTCAAATTTTACGCTAAAAAAGCGAAGAAGATTGTCCTAATTCTGATTCACGGAAATTATGATGCAATTTGATCTGAAGTTCAAAGTTAATTTTAATTTTTATTTTATGGTTTATAAAAACATAAAAATATCGTGGAATCGTACAAAGTGTATAATTGCTTCATGTCAAGAATCACAAAAAAATTTTAGGGACAGAGAGTTCTTAAGATTCCCAAACAGGAATACTGATTTGTATAAGAAATGGCAGAAAGTATTTTCGGTTAAAAGATTTTGAAAATTATCTTCTTAAACGGAATGCATATCCATCTCAAGTCGAATATTTCGGAAAACGAGGATGACGATAATCACTTTGATGCATCAAAGCGTAATCGAACCTATGGCCGCAAACAGCCTGGTGCAACTGATATAACTGCCGTAGAATAAAATACGTTGGGTTACTTAGACACATTAAATTCAGAAGAAACGATAGAAATTGAATGCTCAAGATGCATGAAAAACTCTAAAGCCGTAACTTTTTATATGAAATTGGTATCTAAAATTGAAACAAAAAAGAAATATTTAAGGTTCGTATATAAGCATAGATCAAAAGCTAAGAAGGCTCTTAGAATTATATATGGAGATGGAGATTATGTCTGGAGAAACGTTTGCGCAACAGCGGTATCTGTTTTTATGTTGAGGAGTATTATAAGACGATTCAAGCAACCTCTTTATTACAGTGCCAGTCAAACAAACACGCCATCTGAAATCTTACGAAATTAATTATTAAAAATCGTTGAAATGTAATAAAATCTAGGTTTGAATATTCGTGGAGTACGTTCCGATCAATGTCCAACAAACCACAAATTATTTGACACTTGGGGGATAACGCCACCCAATACCTCTTTTGAACGCAAGAATAGAACTCTGTATGCTTTTTACGGCTATCCGCATTTGATTAAAAGCATACGAAACAGACTTATCAAAGAAGATTTGTATGCAAATGATGGAGTAATTAGTTGGAAACTAGTTGCTTTCTTGTACAATTTCGAAAAAACCGAAAGTCTCAGTCAAGGTCCGCGCCGTAGATTTCCCGTGAAAACTTCGGGATAGAATAAGATAAGATAAATAAGTGTTTCTTGTTAGTATTTAATTAAATTTATCTCTTTAATACAATGGATATATTGTAATACAATGTTGTAGCTGAGGTTACAATGTTGCCGCATGTATTTTCGACGCAGTTTATATCAGCTGGGGCTTGGTCGAATTTGGATTGCGGCGCATTTCTTTAAGGCTGGACTGGCCGATTAGGATTTTCTTGTTCCTTGTTAAACCAATTTAGATAACTCTAGAGGAATAAATGTAATAACTAAATGGCGTTGTGTTTTAATACTTTGTTGCCCCTATTTAGGTTGTCGAGGACAACTTATCACTTTTAGGATGGTGAGAAAGAATATGTCTTCAATGGGTGGTCTCGATAGGGACTAGGAGCAAGATTGTTGCGCTTTGTTTGAGCCTTCTTCAAAATAAGTGGTAGGGCAAATTTTGAGGACTATAAAAAGCCATGCATGATCCGAGGACTTTTTAGTCTTGTGAAATAGTTTTATTGAAAGTGACAGTGAGTATTATTTTGAAAGTGACAGTAGGTAATCTTTAAAAAAAATGATAGCTAGAGACGATTTGGATAATTCGTGGTGAGTAATCACTGAGTTTTCTTTTTGGTATTAAGTTGCTCTTTTAAGTTGCTCTTTTAATAAAACTAGGGGGGCGCCCCCTGCTCGCTACGCTCGCCAACCCCCGTTGTTCGCTCCGCTCATTCTAATAGCTCGCGCATGGAGCTATATATACAGTAGCATTGTAAGTAAAAAGGTTAGTTAGTTCAGACTGTAGTAGATATCATTTCAGCTCATTTTGTACGTCAAAGTACATCTATATTGAATGAGGCCCTATCTATAATCTTCAAAAACCTTGCGGGTGTGGTTGCGGATCTTAAAAGATCTTAAAATTTTCTCATACAAAATACTTTTTGTAAAAATTCTTTCATCTTCTGCCAAATGACATTGTCTTTGTGTTTCAGAAATACATATAAACACGCAATCGGTTAAACGATCTAACTCTACTGGCTACAACATACAATTAACAGTGAGAAAAAAAAAGTTATTAAAAGTTATTTTGTGGAATTTTGAAATTTTGGACCATGGAGTAAGGCAATAAGTTGTATCTCAATAAGTGGTACACGTGTACCGTGAGATGTAGGTGGCAATATTCGTCAAAAATCTCCACAGAGTAAAATAGTCTTATATCCGAAAAGTTTAGTTGGAGTACCGAATGAATCGTTTACTGAAAAAAATTTCCTAAATAGCTAATAAAGCACGGTTATATAAATCATTTTCTGAAGAATTTCTTAAAACGTCTTCACACCTGAATATTTTGAATTCATTACACAAATCTAATGCATTTGTAGGAACGTTCATACCACAAATAGGATATGGCAAATAACTCTCTTAACTGCTGAGAGGACTAACACTCTTTTACTTCTAATAAATATTCACGCCACTCTCCATAATTTCATGCGACACGTCGTGCATGTGCTGAAAATGTGCAGTAAATAATGTTCCCAACAGTACCCAAATCCTGATGGGACCTCGAACATGAAGCAAAATAGTCTCAAATGGAACATCTCAACATAAAACATAAAATAATGTAGCAAAAGCTCTACTAAATACTCCCTCTCTACCTCTTCTCTTTGAGGTTTTTCGATTTCTTTTCTTTATCTACCTAAATATAATGTATCGGCGTCTCTGTATATAGAAACTCGGAAGAACTAATTCGATTGATTTCATAGAATGCATTCAATTTTGTTCTTCTGTGAATTGTAAGAGCTTGCTGAACATTTCCTTCCCTAAAGACTACATTTTGCCGGTGAGGCAAGTAACATTCAAGTCGAACTATAATATATTACGTAACTGGTAATGCATTGGATACTCATTCATCCGCCAATTAGCTTCCGTAGATCCAACATAGTGACCGGACAAAGAGCTATTGATTTCATCTATATAAACAATGCCCTCAACTCCACCTCAAACTCTTACAAACTGTAATGAGGCACAGTCGTATCCCTTATTAACATATTTGTGCATATATTTTAGGCTCTTAACTGTGCCAAGAACTTCCACATTTAAGTAGCAATCAAATTTCGCTAAAAGATATGGATTTTAAGGAACAGCATAACGGCTGTCAACAGAGTGGCCACGAAAGTCAACTGTTATACCATTAACACGGCGCATCTAACATTGCCCTGAGTTGTATTGTAAAAGTCCTTAGAAACGCTTTTGCTGCATTTACCATCTCTGATACAGACGGGGATACGATTCAATAAACCACATGAACCGTGGATCATGTGGTTTTTAACTAAATTATGAAGTTGTGGGAAATACATTGTATATTGTAAATAAAATATATCTGGAATTTTCGTACAAACGTACCAACCTTCATTTCCTACCTTTTCTTTTTTCTCTAAATTGAGATTTTAAGGGCGAGCAGACAAAAGTTTGGATATATGATATAATTTCAGATTTTTAATTTTAAACAGTTTTTGGCTCGTAGCGGCTAAATCAAGCATTCTGGGGGGTACGACCAACCCCTATTATTTTTGCATTTCCCAACTTTTGGCCATCTATACTAATATTATAAAGAGACAGAGTTTGTTTGTTTGAACGCGATGATCTCAGGAATTACTAATCCGATTTGAATTTTTTTTTTTATTAGATAGTCTATTATTTTAGGAAGGCTATAGGCTATATATAATCGTGGTGCTCCCCAAAGTAGCGAAGTAGTAAAGATATAAGTGCAAAAATCGGAGATTCTTAAATTATTGCGAAACTGATGTGCAACTCAGACGTGCGTCGGCTTTTTAACTGCAGTCATGCGTTAACGCATCATTTTTGTTTCTTCTGAGAGCTAAGGCAATTCGTTCAGATGATTGCCGATTACTCTCTCTCTTCAGCACGATTGTGAGTGACGCTACAATTCGTTGTCAACCCACACTGAAGCGTTCAAACTTAAGAGACAGAGAGTAATTGGGAATATGTACGAATTATCTCAGTTTACATTACAAATAAACATGTTGCGCTGATGCATGACTGCAGCAACAAAAATGTTGCGCTGACGAATGCCTGTAGCAACAAAATGGTAATTTTGGTTCATTCAAACCGGAGCAGGTGGATTTGTTCAAAATAGTGGAAAATGGTAAATTTTTTTTTTGAATTTCAGATCATAGGACATCATAGTTTCCGGGAATCCCAAGTTAACTGATTTTCTTCCGGTTTGAAGGGTTCTTTTCCGGTAAAAATTTGAATTTTTAACGGTTTTTTGCCCGTAGCGGCTAAACGAAGCGTCCTACGGTATCCATATGTATGACCAACCCCCACTGTTTTGACATTTCCTACCTTCCTTTCATACATCATTTTTCTCTACATTAAGATTTTAAAGGTGTGCATTCAAAAGATCGGAAAATTGATAAAATTCAGATTTTGAATTTTTAACCATTTTTTGTTCCTAGCGGTTAAACGAAGCGTCCCACGGAATTCATACGTATGACCCACCCCCATTTGTTTTAAATTTGCTAACTTTGGATCCCAAGTTGACCAATTTTCTTCCGGTTTGAAGGGTTCTTTTCCGGCAAAATTTGAATTTTATACGGTCTTTTGCCCGTAGCGGCTAAACGAAGCGTCCTACGGGGTTCATATGTATGACCAACCCCCACTATTTTGACATTTCCTACCTTCCTTTCATACATCATTTTTCTCTACATTAAGGTTTTAAAGGTATGCATTCAAAAGATCGGAAAATTGATAAAATTCAGATTTTGAATTTTTAACCATTTTTTGTTCCTAGCGGTTAAACGAAGCGTCCCACGGAATTCATACGTATGACCCACCCCCATTTTTTTTAAATTTCCTAACTTTGAATCCCAAGTTAACCAATTTTCTTCTGGTTTGAAGGGTTCTTTTCCGGCAAAATTTGAATTTTATATGGTTTTTTGCCCGTAGCGGCTTAACGAAGCGTCCTACGGGGCTCATATGTTTGACCGACCCCCACTATTTTGACATTTCCTACCTTCCTTTCGTACGTCATTTTTCTCTAAATTGAAGTTTTAAGGGCGTGCATTCAAAAGATCCGAAAATTGATAAAATTCAGATTTTGAATTTTTAACGATTTTTTGTGCCTAGCGGCTAAACGAAGCGTCCTACGGGATTCATACGTATGACCAACCCCCATTTTTTTTTAAATTTCTTAAATTTTTCAATACATCTGTTTTCTCTGAATTGAGTTTTTAAAAGTGTGTCCAAACAAAAGTTATGATATGTTGAGATAAATTTAAAATTCCCGCCTTCTCTTATCGTACTATTCACGTAAAATAAGAGTGGCAACACTTTTAAATTTAAACACGAAGTAACTAACTGTAATTAGTAGTAGTTCAGTTTTGTACTTGAAGTTGCACTTGTCGATAGGAGTTTCCTGAGAAAAAATAAAATCAATTTTGATCCGTGCAATCCAGTTTAATTATTGAGAACTCGATTAATCCGTATAATTTACAACAGGTTATGGGCCCAGTTCACCCTTAATCTGCCGATAAAAGGAAAAAATCGAAATAACACGTGTAGAAAACGTTTTCTGGTGAAATATATTTTTTCGCGAATTTCCAATTTTTACCACGTGAAGACCAATTATCATAAAATTAAAAATGAACAATACAATAATGTCAATCCCGAAACTCACGGGTAGAGACAACTGGACGAGCTGGAGTTTTGCTGTTAAGGCATACTTGCAACATGAGGATTTATACACATGTGTACTAACGGAACCAGATGCAAGTGATGCTAACAAAATGAAAAGCGACGTGAAAGCTAAGTCAAAGTTGATATTATTAGTAGATCCAGTTTTGTATGTACATATTCAAGATGCAGCAAGTGCAAAACAAGTATGGGATAATCTCACTATGGCATTTGAGGACAGCGGATTAACTAGAAAAGTGGGACTATTAAAAGACTTAATAAATACAACACTAGAAACAAGTGAAAGTGTGGAAGCTTACGTGAATAAGATAATGTCATCAGCTCATAAGCTCAGAAACATTAACTTTAAAGTGGATGACGAGTGGCTTGGAACTTTGATGCTTGCTGGGCTGCCGGAGACATACAAACCGATGATTATGGGCATAGAAAGTTCTGGGGTAAAAATTAGTGCCGATATGATAAAAACAAAGTTGATACAAGAAATAAAAACAACTGATACAGACACTACCGCACTTTACACCAAGAATAACAAGTTCAATAAGTCAAATAACCTTCAACAAAGTCAGCGAAAAGGGCCGAGATGTTTTAACTGCAACCGTTACGGACACATAAGTAAAAATTGCAGATCTAAGAAAAATGCAAAGGAACAAACGAATAAAAATTCTGGATATGTAGCTGTTTTTTCTGCAACAGCAACGAATGATGACGGGTGGTACATTGACTCTGGAGCGTCTATGCACATGACGATGAGGCAAGATTGGCTTTATGATGAAATGCCTCCGCCAATCACAAGCATAAAAATAGCGAATGACAAAATGCTCCCAGTTAAGAGTTGTGGAAAGGTAGATCTAAAAGTTGTGACGAAAAATGGTCAAATTCAAACTATTCAAATAAAAAATGTACTATATGTACCAGAATTAGTAACTAATCTACTGTCAGTTAGCCAAATAATAAAGAATGGATGCACCATACAGTTCACCGATCATGGCTGCAAAATATTCAACCACAGGAATTCTGAAATAGCAGCTGCAAGTCTCATCTGCAATATGTACCGGCTGAATATCAACACGATTCAAGCATACAATTGTAAGCAAAATGAAACAGAGCACTTATTATGGCATCAAAGAATGGCACATTTGAATTTTAATGATTTAAATAAACTACCAAACAGTACCAATGGCGTGAAATTAGTTAAAAACAACGATAAAATAATTTGCGAATACTGTCAAAAGGGAAAACAGTCGAGAATGCCGTTTCCAGCTGAAGGTTCGCGAGCAGGAGAACCCTTAGAACTTATACATTCTGACATATGTGGACCACTGGAAGTAAAATCAATAGGGGGAGCTAGGTACTTTCTCACATTCACTGACGATTATACGAGGAAAGTATTTGTATATTTTTTAAATAACAAATCAGATGCTTTCTCTAAATTCAAGGAATATAAAGCATTAGTAGAAAACCAGCTTAATTTAAAAATAAAAAAATTACGTACTGATAATGGAAGAGAGTACTTGAGCAACGAGTTCTCAAATTACCTAAAAAAATCGGGAATTATTCATCAAACATCGAATACATATACTCCTCAACAAAATGGTGTGGCCGAGCGAATGAATCGCACACTAATGGAAAGAGCACGGTGCATGCTAATCAATTCTGATTTACAAAAACAGTACTGGGCAGAAGCAGTAGCTACAGCTGCCTGTATCACTAATAGATGTCCGACACGTGCACTCTCATATAGTACACCTGAAGAAAAATGGACTGGAAGGAAACCAGATGTGAGCCACTTAAAAATTTTTGGATGTGAAGCAATGGTTAAAGTACCGAAAGAAAAATTACAGAAACTGGATCCCAAGGCAAGAAAAATGACATTTTTTGGCTATTGCGATACTACAAAAGGTTACAAGTTGATAAATCCAAAAACACACGAAGTAATAATAAGTAGAGACGTTATATTTTTGGAAAATTCAATCAAACAAAACCACATAGTAATGCCTCTAACTACAATCGAAAACACCAACACAACTAGTGATAAAGAGTTTTCAATAACTAGTAAAAAGACAAATGAAAGTTCATTTGATAATAATCAAACGAAGGATAGAACTGATGAAATGATGCAACCAAATGACACTACTACAATGATGGATGATGATGAAACCTTTCAATCTGATGAAAACTCTCTTGATAAAAATTCTTTGTATGTTCCCGAAAGAAAAATTGATTTAGGACAACCTAGTCAAATTATAACCAGATCAAAGAAGTTACAACAAAACAATGCTTACCTCTGTGAAAGTAAATTCAAAGGTGATCAAGACGTACCGAAGACATACGCTGAAGCTGTATCATCACAAAACAGAGATGAATGGAAACAGTCAATAAAGGATGAATTAACGGCACACGAGCAAAATGAGACATGGACATTAGTTAGACAACCTCCAGGAACTAAAACAATTGGGTGTAAATGGGTCTTCCGCTTGAAAGACGAGCCATCAGGACTGATCTACAAATCAAGACTTTGTGCCAAAGGGTGTTCACAAAACTACGGCATCGACTATAAGGACACATTTTCTCCAACAGTAAGGTATGACTCTGTTCGAATATTACTTTCAGAAGTATGTCAACATAACCTAAATATGATTCAATTTGATGTAAAAGCCGCCTTTCTCTATGGGGACATCTCAGAAGATATATATATGACCCCACCTGAAGGAATAGATGCCCCACCGAACTATGTATGTAAACTAAAAAAGTCTCTATATGGCCTCAAGCAAGCTCCACGTTGCTGGAATAACAAATTTAAATCAGTACTAAAAAAATTTGGTTTTACAAATAGCCACTCCGATCAATGTGTCTATACAAGTTATACAGATAGAACCAAAGTATACCTCTTACTTTATGTAGATGATGGGCTGATAATATCTAAAGAAGAAACTGTTGTTAATAAAGTATTAAATGATCTCAGAGAAAACTTTGAAATAAGAACAATGGAGCCAGAAAATTTTGTCGGTTTACAAATAGAACGAACAAATAACAAAATATTTATTCACCAGCGAAAGTACATTGAAAAGCTACTTATAAAGTTTAACATGAATGATGCTAATGGAATGAGTACTCCAGTAGATTCTCATATTACATTGGAAAAGTCTACGTCAGCGCCTGAAGAGAAAATACCATACAGAGAAGCAGTAGGCTCTCTTATGCACCTTGCAATTGTGAGCAGACCAGATATCATGTTTGGAGTAAGCCTGATAAGTCGATTTCTGGACTGCTATGATGATACACACTGGACTGCTATAAAAAGGATACTGAGGTATTTAAAGGAAACCAAAGAATATGGGATACTTTATTCTACAATGGAAAACAATATTGTAGAAGGTTATAGTGACTCGGATTATGCCACTGATAAAGATACAAGACGGTCTACCACTGGTTATGTCTTTATAAAAAATGGTGCAGCTATTACATGGGGAAGTCAACGACAGCAAAGTATAGCTCTATCTACTACAGAAGCAGAATACATGGCTGCATGTGCTGCCACAAAAGAAGCCTTATGGATAAAAAGACTACTCACAGATATTGATACATACAATCAGAATAATATTTGTTTGTACGTAGATAATCAAAGCGCAATATCAATGATCAAAGATATAGATTTTCATAAAAGATGTAAGCACATTGATGTACGATATAAGTTCATTAAAGAAAAGTTTCAAGAAAAAGAAATAGATGTAAAATATCTATCTACAAACGAACAATGTGCTGACATGTTTACAAAAGCTCTTCCTTGAGTCAAATTTCAATATCTTAGAGATAAAATAGGCATAGTATTAAGTAAACAATAATTCATTAATATTGTATATCATTATAATAAGAAAAGAGAAGGCTAGAATTTGGAGGGAATGTTGAGATAAATTTAAAATTCCCGCCTTCTCTTATCGTACTATTCACGTAAAATAAGAGTGGCAACACTTTTAAATTTAAACACGAAGTAACTAACTGTAATTAGTAGTAGTTCAGTTTTGTACTTGAAGTTGCACTTGTCGATAGGAGTTTCCTGAGAAAAAATAAAATCAATTTTGGTCCGTGCAATCCAGTTTAATTATTGAGAACTCGATTAATCCGTATAATTTACAACATGATATATGACAAAATTCAGATTAAAATTTGTAAACGCAAAATCTCGCGTTTTTCGGAAAAATTTTCTACTTTTTTATATATTGGAAACTCAATTTGTATATTTTTTCTTTGAATCAATAGAAAATACTATTACCCGGAAACAGAAATTTTTGAGTAAATTTTACTCTCCAATGGTACACATTTTTGTTTGTGTTTGTTTTGTGCAAATTTCAGAACATCAAATTTTTGTGCATTGTGTGTACATATACATTGTGTTCCATCCGTGAAATTTTGTTTCAGCCCCCTTTCCTTTTATTGTGATCACTCATTCCCTTTTTGACAATCAAACATCAACATCAATTCGCGCACTGTCTGTTCTTTAAACGTTAAAGCCGGTCAAAGGCGCATACGGCCCATGGATCTTTTGTCTGCTGTTACGTGTGTGATGTTGGAAAAAAATGGGTAGAGAGTCACATGGGATCGCGACATCTGGTAAATTATTTTGTCTGTGATTAAACCTTAACTTTTTTTGTAAGTAGAAGAAAGCAATATTTTTCAACAAATTCGCCGAAAATAAATTTACACGGCTAACGTGGGCGTATTGTCGATGTGGCCGATCGGATCGGATTAACCTCTCAAATATTGCTGTGCCATAAAAATTTACATTCGGTACTAATCGAAGTTTAAGTAAAAAGTTAACCAGTTGTGTTTGAGTTTCAACCGGCAATCTATAAATCCTTATTTGTTTCATTGTTGTCACCGAACATAGGATAAATTTCGATTTCTTATAACTACTATATTTCAATGTTTTTGTAACTTTAAAATTAATAGGTGCTGTAAGGTTTAGTAATAATTCCAAAATTGGCTCTTTTTGAAAGAGTGCTTGAATAGTTGCTTTAGGTTTATTTCTCATTTTCTTATTAAGCACTATTCATACTTTCAATTTATTATCCATTACACGGCGAAAATTTGTAGCCAAACGTTAATAAAAACATTGTTGAAAAAGTCAAAGATTTTTTGGAAGTTTTTGAACTTATGTTACAATCAAAAGATAACTGCTAAGAATCAAAAATCTATAACTAAAGAAAAACAAAACATATATAGTATCAACATATACAGTATACAAAAAATATGCAGTATTACGTAATGCCCAGCAAAGCGGGCGGGTACAGCTAGTATATTATATTTCTCTAAATAATGTTTTAAATGTGGGTCCATACAAAAGTTGGGAAACATGATAAAATTCAGACTTTCGTTCGCTTTCCATAAATATTCGTGAAAGATAACTTCGCGTTTTCTAGAAATAACTGTAAAATTGTGATTTTCCATATTTTTTGAAATAAAATTTGCATATATTTTTATCAAATTAGAAAAAAACAATGGTATAAGTAAACGATGGCTTTAAATTTGTCTGTGGTAATGCATCCATATTATTGTCTGTGGCCATATGTTCAATGTTTTGGCTTTTGTCTGGAAGAATGCAATTTTATTAGCCAACGGTTGCCTTCTTCCAGGCAAAAAACAAAAGAATGAACATGTGAATATTGTCTGTGATATGGCTCCATTTGCCCCTCACATTATCATTGGCATAGAAATTAGGTTTGAGTGAAGAGAATGCACGTATTTGGCATAAATGGTTGTTTATTCAGTCGAACGTATGATCTATGCAAATGATAATGTTAAATAAGTATGTTCTATATTTTAATTTTTTCGTAGAGGAATGCAATAATATTTTAATTCTTTTGGTTTGTGTCACCAGTAGAAGATTGATCCATTTGGTTTGATTTTCGTCTATTTTAGTACTTGTTATGTATCGGGGACACAAACCAAAAATTCACATATGGTTGCATATTTCCAGGCAAAAAGTAAAACATTCACACTCACACATTCTTCCCAAAAGCATCATCTACGCTATAAATGTGCTCAATTCACACATACTATCCCATTGAATTTTTTAATTTCAATTTAAAATTAAACTAATTTATAATTAAATTTAAGAAAAACAATTAGGTGATGCACATAGAGGAAAAACTAAACTTCCGAATGGTATAATTTTTATGCTGGTAAGTCCATCTGGTTTCCTGTAAAAGGGATAACAAAAAAACGTGTCGCCTATTTATATATAGATGATTGACCTCACGTAGTTTCATTAGGTTGCAAGTAAAAGTGGATCTTTTATTTGAGTGATTATCTTCAATGAGTTCCTTTAGTTTGTTAGTCAGAATTGATGGTTTTATTTGTGTGATCATCCTCACTGTGTTATTTGGTTATCAAGATGATCGATTTCTTAGAGTGAGTATTCTCACTGAGTTTGTTAAGTTGTGCAGTCACCTTGATTTTAAAATTTGGGTAGTCGAGTGTCATTTCATCAAAAATAATAAAGCTTCTTCTAAAGATCTTTGTTGAGTTCCATTGTTTTTTAAAATAGTGATGTGCAGTAGCAATTAGCTTCACTTATGGGCTACTTCTTCTGGTTCTTGTAATAAAGTTGATTTTTGCAGTTGATTGAGTTGGGGATTGAGAAGTATGCTTCGCGCGTTAAATTTAATTTTTAAAGTAAACCGATTTTTAAATAAATAAAATGAACGATCCTCGGGTAGTTTGATTATTTGGCAGGTGGTGGCGTGGCGGTCCGGCTCCCCTGTGTATTTGGATGTGTGGCGTGGTTGTCCCCCGCATCTAGTGTTTTGTTGGGATATGTGGTGAAGTTTACCCACATATTCGAGTTTTTAGTTTCCGGATGTGTGGCGTGGTTTTCCCCCACATCTGAGGGTTTATTTGGAAAATGTTGAGTGGTTGTCCCACATATTCCTTTAATGATTGGGAATCGTTCGTTTGGCTGAAGTTCATTGAACCAGTAAAATTGACTTATTTTGAGTTCGCGAACTATACTTCTTCTGAGAGACCAATCACTGAGGAGTTGATTAAACTGTGAGGCGAGGTTATCCCCTCAAAAAATTAATGATATGAATGAGAAATAATATCAAAGAAACTCATGGTCGTTTTTAAATATCTTTACAGGTAGGGCACACTTTGAGACCAGACCGACGTCCTGACGGATAAGTTTTTAATTATTTAAAAAAAAAAATAAAAATAGTAACGTTTAATATATTGTACTATATTATAATATGGAGTAGTACGGTTACATTACTTCGATCCTGCCGTAGTTATGACATTCGCTCAGCGCTGGACGTATGAGTTTTTTTAAATTCGTTTTGATGCGAGCTTTCTCTGTTTTGCGTTTTATTCAATTCGGCGAATATTTACGACTTATGAATATGAAACGATATCTTGCAAGTTTTATCAGTTTTCAATTTAATACCGATTTTAAATTATATTCCGGCGAATTATTTCAATTGTAGGCTTAGTGGTTTTTCTCAAACTCTGTACAAAGAAAACCAAAAAAACGTCCTAGCTAAACACGTTCTCAAGCTTCACTAATTTATAGTTTAACACAACGCTAATTAATAACAATCACGCGTAGACGCTCACACCAGCCTGATGACGTTACGGGCAAAACAAACGTTGCACGATAAACACGTACAGGCATGTTCTCTCCATAGTGTTCTCAACCGTTGTTATCGCAACATTAGTCTCGTAGTTATTAGCGATTGAAAAATGACGGTGTTTTGTAACACAAGAAACTTAGACTGGCTACCAACATACAAACTCAACGAGAAGAAAGACGATTTCACGTCAAAAAGCAATAGCACAATAATTTGTCCTAAACTGGCATACGCACATGTGGACCCGAATAATTTTCAAAAAATGAATGTTAAAATAGCGATTTGCTAAGCAGTCCTGAGTGCTAAGCAGGAGTGTTGCAGTCGTCAAAAAAATTATAACAAGTGTTTCATACTAATATGTACTTTAATTATTAACCTCTTAAATACATACAAATATTTTATATATATTATATATATTTTTTCACTTAATACAAGTACAGGCGATACAAAGAAAAAGAACAATACAAAAGAGCTTATAACCTAAAAAAAAGTAAATTATACAACAACAACAGGAAAAACTAAAAGAAAGTAATAATAGCATTAGAAAAAGATATTTCACAACTAAACAACAACATGATGCATTAAATAGCAGCACTACTAGAAATTTATATTAGGAAATGAAAGAGTGCTCACCGGAAATATTATCAGCGCAAACACGAAAAATCAGACGGGGATTGTTTGCACGCCCTGCAGGAAGGGAACAGCACGATTATAAAACCTAAGCATGCGTGAGATAGGCTCCATCCGGCCAAAGTCAGTGCAGTGGAAGCTTACTTCGTATTTGTCGACCAATCTAAGGTTCATGCAGTTCCGACGACATTTTATCTGGTCGCGGATGTACGGAGCCAAGATATGACTCTGGGTGGCACCATACATGAAGTTCAGATCGGCCAAGACTCGGCGTTCAGACAGGGATTGCATGTTAATGAGCTGAAGACGGTAGGCAAAGGGAAGGAGGCGCAAATGATCGGACCAGGGGAGACGATAAAAGGGCAAGACGAAGGAAGCGTTTTTGAAAGGCCTCAATACGCCCTATGTACACCTTATGGTAGGGGGACCATACTTGAGAGGCATACTCTAAAATAGGATGGACAAGGGAGGTGAAAAAGGTTTTTAATACGAAAGGGCCAGTTAGTTCCCTAGACCATCTGGTAACGAATCCTAACGTGACCCTTGCTCTCCTTATCACGGTATTGATATGGTCGTGAAAGGTGAGCTTTGAGTCAAGGAGAACTCCTAGGTCCAGGACGGAATCAGCTGACCTAACCGCAGAAACATTTATGTAGAAGGTGTGGGAGACATGGTGACGCTTCCGATGAAAACATATGTGTTCACACTTTGAAGTATTCAGATTCAGGATGCTTTTAGCACACCAAGTTGAGAGTCGATAAAGGTCCACTTGCAATTCTATATAGTCAGAAGGATGAACAATATTCTTAAAAAGCTTGGTATCATCATCATAGGAGAGGATAGAGGAATTCAGGATAACTCTACAGACATCATTGGTGGCAACAACGAAGAGGAGGGGGCCAAGATGACTCCCTTGAGGGACTCCGCATGTTGAGGGAACGGTAATGCAATTGGAAAGGGCAGATCTGAAGAGAACACGATAAGTACGACTGCATAAGTAAGAGGAAATCCAGCAGAGAAAGGAGGCCGGACAACCAGCCAATTTAAGTTTAAGTAAAATCAGGGAGTGTGGGATGCTGTCAAAAGCTTTAGACATATGAGTGAAGATAGTTTCGACAACTTCATCACGCTCATTAATGGAGAAAGAGGTGAAATGGACAAGGTTGGTGACAGTAGATTTCCCTTTAAGGAATCTATGTTGGTGGGGACCAATCAGAGAAGCTAGGAAAGGGTAAATCTTACTGACAAGAATTTTTTCGAAGATTTTAGGTATAGAGGATAATTTGGCGATCGGTCTGTAGTTAGTTGCAAGCGACTAACTTGTGTATCGGAATTAGGATACCGGCCTTCTAGGCGTCAAAATATCTTCGTCTGGATAGAATGGTTAAAGAGTGTTGTAAGAGGAGGGGCAAGTAGTGACACACTTCTTTTAAGAAGAATAGGCGGGAAACCGTCAGGCCCGGGTGAAAAATCATCCTTCAAACCTTGGAGCTCGGCAAGTACTTCCTCCTCTGCGATGTGGAGGTTTGGGAATTCTGAAGATAAAGAGGGAGGAAGGAGGAAGAGAAAAAACCTGCAAAGGAGGTAGCGATGGATTGCGGATCATGATGATCAGTTCCGAGATAGGCAATAGATTGAGGGAAAGTATCACCTGTGCTTTTCCTTTTGGAGTTTACAAACGAGAAGAAGAGGTGTGGGATCGAGGAAAGGTTATCTTTTACCAGGGATAGATAGTTATGATACTGGATGTTAAGCTGCTTGGTAAATTCAGCACTTAGTTTACTAAACTGGACATAGTCACGGAGGGATCCAGAGCGAAGGTATCTGGCCCAAAGGGAGTTCCGCTAGTTCCTCAACGCCTTGACTTCTCTAGAGTACCACGGAGGGGAGAAGGCAGTTGGGGAGGGGGTAGAAATTGGTGTGGACGACAAGATAGAGGCACGCACAGCGTCATAGAGTTGGAAGATGGAGATTTAAGGAGGGTTATTTACGTGATAAAGTTCTTGGATAGAAGCGCACAGTGTCGTAAGAAGGATGTGGAAGTCGGTTTTATGAAAGTTAAGCCTGGGCAGATATTGGAGGGGTTTAGATGTCGAAAAAGTGGAGTGGTACAGGCAGATAGTAAGAGGTGGGTGATGAGGGTCGATGTAAGATAGGACATTCGTCGAAGGAGGGACAATCACATTAGTCGGGCTATTGATGAAGACTAAGTCCAGGAGACGGTGGTTAAGGTTTTTTACGGGATTCATTTGGAATAGGCAGAGGGAGGAAGTGGAGTCAATGAGTGTTCATTCAGAGGGAGAGGTTAGATTCGTTGCAGAAAGACTGTTCGCATCTAAATCAGCACACCAGTCCAGATAGGGGAGGTTAAAGTCACCAATAAGGAGCATATAAGGAGTCAGCCAAGGAACTGAACAAGGAATCTAAGACAGTGGAGAGGTGAAGCAAGACGCTAAAATCCGATCGTGGAGGGATATAACAGGTAATACGGAGAAGGTTGTACTTAGGGAAGGTAACTTTCACAGAAATGAGTTCAAGGGGCTCACATGAGGTATTTGGTATAGAAGTCGCATTGAGCGAGGAGCGTACGGCGAGAAGAACTCCGCCACCTCGACGGTTAGGATCGCCGACGGAACGGTCTCTACGAAACAGAGTATATTCACTATCGAAGATCTCTTGGTCATTGATATAAGAACAGAGCCATGTTTCAGTAAGAGAAATTATGTCGTGAGGAAGGGTGCGAGAGGAGAGGAAGGTGGTGTGAGTCTTTGTTCTGAGACCTCTCACGTTCTGGTAATAGATAGAGATCGCGTGGAGTTTTTTTGAGACGTGGTTTTGTAGGGCAAGGTAGCAGAGACAGGAGAATTTTAAATAATTGAAAAAATATTTAAAATATCGGCTCATATGAGTCGTAAATATGGGCTGAATTGAATAAAATGCACATCAAAGATATCTTGCATCAAATCGAAATCAAAAAAACCTAAAGTGTCCAGTGCCGAGTAAATGTCAGAGCTACGGCAGCATTAAGGAAGAAATGAAAAAAGGCGTGAAAAAATAAACGTGTGATTTATCTTTTCTGTCACCGTATTACTCTATATAATAATTGTAAAAGAGACACTGATTTAAGTACATACTAATAAGAAACACTTATTATAATTTTATCCCCAAGTATGCACGGAAAATCTACGGTGCGGATCTTGACTGGGTCTTTCGGTTTTTTACCATGGTATTGATTTCCACTGGAACATTTGGTACTGGAACACTGGTAGTTTGACCATAAATGCCATACTGACCATGAAAATGCCTAAGTCTTCTGATTAGCATACAAGGAATTCTCGGTGAAATAAGCCGTTGCTTGATAAGATTTAATATTGGTATTGAATTGTTTTTTGATCTAAAGATCCTTCACATGTAGAACAAACCTCACCTCACCGAACCTTAGAAGGCTTTTTTCAATCGTTCTTCCACCATAGCCTGTCGCAAATTGCACAAGTATGACCAAACGTATTATTTTGAAATTGATGATTGAATTCTAGATGAGCATGGCTACGTTTGTAATAATCTGTGTAAGTTGAATTCATGAAATTCGACCTTTCAATTTCAACATCATTTTCAAAATTAATTGAAGTTCTTTTTTCAACGGTTATTCTACCAGATAATTCATAAAAAAGACAATCTTCATTTTGCTAAGAGTCAATTCTGTTGTCCAGAACTATGATGTACGGTATAAAATGTGCATCACGGAAATGAAGATGCAAAAAATTTATTGAACCATTCACCTTAAAATAGCAGAAACGAACAACTTCTCTTTTTGTATTATTAGTAAAATAATGAAAGTGCACGCATAAGTTGTGATTGTTTGTTCTGGAATTTGTAAACAAACAAGTTACCTTAATAATTCTAAGTCAAGCAGCCCAACCTTAAAAACGATCAATGGTGCAAAACAATCGAAACGCATAGTAGGAACGGGTGCGAGCCCCATAACATTAACTTCCCGATTAAGGAAAATAATAATACAACACACACACACACTACTGAAAATGCAAAATCTTCTACGACGATGATTGAGAGTAAGTTGAGTCCCATCGTGGAACGTTTTGAGGTGAGCGTCCCGAATTAACAGTAAAACGAAATACGATTCGGAAGGTAGTACACATTAAAATAAAAATACAAATATTTTCAGAATACAACATTTAAAATCAGAAACAATACAAATCTATATTCATTTTTCCAAAATATCACTACTGTTAATTTTTTACTTTTTTTAAAAAACAAAAAAAAAGTGAATGTATCGATTTTTCCCAAATTTTGACAGTTTTGTACAAAAACAAAGGCTCATCGATCGGCATCAAAACGAACATGATATCCCCCTTAGTTTTCTAGAAATCGCGAATTCATTGTTTTCACAATTTTCTGGAAAACTCAAAAACCGCTGAACCGATTTCGCTGCAAATCTAATCAGCAGCAAATTATGGCAGCACGCATCGATAGCTTCCAAAACCAATTCCATAGCTTAATTGTGGGGCGAGAAAATGAACACGAAAAATTTTCGCACATACGTACGCACGCACACACACACACACACACACCCAGAGTACATTCTAAAAAGTATCTAGGATGACTCAGGACACCTGGAAACGTAAGGATATTAAGAAATTTTCGATATCGAAAATCGAGGTGATTACTATAACTTCCTTAATCAGGAAGTTAACAATCTAAATCTGCATACTCTAACTCACTACTAAGTATTTCTCTTGCGCTAGTTGGATTTTGACATTCACTCACGAAGGGTTAGTCATGAACAGTTAAAACAGTAAAAGAAGAACAAATATATATGTTGCTTATTCCCATGAAAAAAATATATCATACCTGGCGTGTGTTCAATCCAACGTTTCACTTTGTTGTATCCTTTTTTGATTGTGCCGGAATATCTGTTGACGTTGAGCATTGGTTTTTTGAATTTTATTTTGTATTTTATTTTCACCTTGATTATTTTCGATTTTTTTGCGTTGTCGTAATGTACTATAAACGAATATAAACAGTAAATACTTGTATGAAGTTATACAATAACATATACTTACTTTTCTAAATTTTTATTACACGCATTTACTACAGTTTCCATTTTTGAAAACCTAATTGTAATAATGAAACAATAAAACTCACGTATAACTAAAACTACGAATTTTTGGTTAATAATTCAAAAAATTATATTATTTAGAAAATTTTTTTTTCTTTTACTTTTTTAAATTTAAAAAATCACATTTTAGATAAAACTTCAATCAAACTTGAAGGATAATTGTTCATTATATAATAATAAACACGAGTACAAATATATCATTAAATAACTTAAACTATCAAAATTGTGAACGATATATACATATAAGTAGTAGTAATATTATTTATTAAACACGACCTAAATCACACCATTTATTTCATTTCATTTGATTTCAAAATATTGTTTTTAGTTTCTTCTTTAAGTTTTAACAATAAGCTTAATAGTCTGTTACTCTTTCTGTTTCTGTTTCTAGTAGAAGCAAGAAGAACACCTACACGATTTATATTATAATGCACACCTATATGTGTAAATAACATCATCCACTAAACATGGCAACCAAAATATTAGTTAAACTACACTTAAAACAATTCCCATTGCAGTGAGTTATAATGCTTTATACTCTAACGCATACATATGCAGCATACTAAATTTTGTTGCGTGACGATTTATTTGAAGTCACATCCCCCGTAAGCCGCCGCAAATTACATGAAGAACCACTCTATTATTCTACATTTTCTCTAATATCCTAGCCACAAGTAGCCCACAGGTACTTTTTGCACCAGATTTTTTGTTCCTCCTACTCAAGGAATAGGAGCGCAGAAAATCATGAAAATCATAACAATGAATCCGATCCGATTTTTCCACCCAACTGGATGTTGACTTTTGTCATGTTCATTCATGATTTTCTGCGCTCCTATTACTTGAGTTACGCGATTCTGAAGAGAAATGTACTATTATTTATGTTTTATAAGTAATAATGCATACCCTGCTTGATACTCTCACGTTTTGTAAGTAATGTTTGTGTTATGTTTTATAAGTAATAATGCATACCCTGCTTGATACTCTCACGCATACACATGCAGCATACAACATTTTGTGCCGTGACGATTTCTTTCAAGTCACATTACCCGTAAGTCGCGTTAAGGAACTTCGTTCCAAAAGTTTAATCAGGATCATCTTGAAAATTTATTTGGGCAAATTAGATCTAGAAATGCATTTAAACCAAATCTAACCATTTATGAAATCGGATGGCTGTTCTATCGATAAAATTGTTGTTTCATTCCAGGTTTACAAAGTATGAGTATGATGGGGTATGGCGATCCACCAATCGTATGTGGTGATCCATTAGTCTTTCATTTAAGCCTAAAATGAAACATAACTAAAATAAACACCAAATGAAGCCGAAATCTTTTGGTCCAGTAGAGCAGAACTGTCAAATCCCATACATTTATCGAGAACAAATTGGCTCTCGGTAATAACTGGGTTTAATTAACACCGCTGGATAAAAAGTTGACCTATATCTATATCTATAGTTGAAATATCTAGATGGCGATATGGTTCATATTCCTTGCCGCTAACCTACCTTTTTCTTTAAATTCCACAAAACTACAATTTCATTTTAGTTAATTTCATCTGAAAATTTAAATTCAAGTAATAAATTGGGAACTTGTTTAATAGAGGGCATAACAAAATAAAAAAAAGTCGATGGAAAATCATACAAATGTAAACTGGATTCGGTTGAAGTTTGTGATCTATTGAGTGCAAGTCCGCGCTGTTCTCTTGCTACTTTCGATTTGCTCTCGATAGCGAAGACCAAAAGAATACGGCCTGAGATACTTACCGACTACATGACGAATCTGTCAAAATGGCACTACAACATTGTGTTGATAGTGATACAATGTTAGAACGTCGCGGTATTACCGCACGATCGCATTAGCTAGTATTAAAACTAGAATTACTAGTCACCGTCAGATAGCTCCATGGTGGACAACGTTGTAGGAGAAATGACCCGTACTCAGAGCTCTGAAGCGCAGTCAAGTTCAGGCTTGTTACTGTGAAATGGGATTTTGACACCTGGTGAGCGAAACACGTGAACAAATATAGTTGTTTAAACAAATTAATAAATAGATTGTTTGAATTCTGCCTACATACACATACTCATCAATAAATTCACAAGCAAGATCCAACATTCCTACAATTGGGGACCCCGACAACTAGTTAATTGGTGAGTTAATTAACTAAAAGTAAAATTTGGTGTGAGAATTCAAGATGGCTGAAAAAGGAAACAAATACTTTCAAAGCGACACCGCGTCGGTGTTGTTGAGAGCAAAGATAGCGAATTTCAACAAAGAATGCAAATGTTGGCGCTGAACGCAGTCACAATAACAAAATTACCGAAATTTATCATGTCAGAACCCGAAATGTGGTTCGACCAGATCGAAGCATGATTATGCGATGTGAACGGCATGACTAATACAAATTCTAGGTTTCAACACATTTATGCGTGTGCTAGTCAAGCATTGATTCCGTACATACACGCAATATATTGAGATGACACACCATTTTGACCAAATGAAGATAAATATGGTATACTGCGAAAACGGGTCAAAAAAGCTCCTTCAGAAAGTGTGCTCCCTCAAAAGTGGTTGGGGAATCCCTTAAGTAAGTGGCGACCTAATCTTGATTGGGTAACCCACATAAGGTTTAATGCACATGAAAGCTGAGCCTGGACAAAATGTCTCCGAGAAGGCCTTGAAATCATTGTTTTTGGATAGAATGCCATAGAGATCGTCCATTAATCACGAGAGGCTCGCAAGAGGGGAGAGGGGTTCGTCAAAATATCACAAGGAGGGGGGGGGGAATATAATGAGATATCACGTGTATTAATGTCTCGCTAATCCGTGGTCCGAGGACAATGTCCATTAAAAACATTCAATGACAAATATATGTTTGTTTTACACTTTCGTTTAATATTTTTATGCCAGTCAAAAACAACCTGCAACCTGCATGTCTCTCTGGACATTTTTATCACGATGCTTAGTTTTACACAATTTATTTGGATAATGTTCTGAAAATTTCAATATAATTTCTACAAAAAAAATACACGTGATTTTGGGTGGGGGTGGGGGGTTAGTTTCCAACCTCATCACATATCACCAGGGGGGAGGGAGGGGGTTAAAAAGTCGCTTAAAACCATCACGTGATTAATGGACGCCCCCATAGAGAATTTGGGGAATACTTGTATCTGTTGAAAACCAAACTATTGACAAAATAAGGGAGATTGCTGATAAAATTGGAGAGATAACACGATTTCCGTCAGAAGCTGTGGTAGTTAAAATTAAAAGAACGAAACTTGTTGAATATTTAGTAAACGGCTTTGATGAAAATGCTTCGGTACGATCACTGCATAAGAAATTAGATTTATTGACACAAGAGATTCAAGAGTTGACCATGAGGCAGCCTAAAGAAACAGCTAGCTATGGAGACCATAGTAGGCGGCGTTCAAGATCCAGAAAAAATTGTAGCAGCATGAATAATCGAGCTTGACATTATCATGTTATATACGGCTAGCGAGCGAAACGATGTATCAAACCATGTTCGTGGAGCAATCAAGATTATCAAACCATGTTAGTGGAGCAATCATCCACAAAAACCAAAAAACTAGCTAAGCCCAAGAGCATGGAGGCGGTGTTCAGGGGCAGTCAAATTTTGAGGAATCGCCTTATAATAAACGACAGATTAACTAATATTAATTTTTCAATAGATACAGGTGTTGAATCGTCGGTTCTACCTGAAAGCTTTGCCGTCAAGGGAGCAAGTCACAATGTCACATTATATGCTGCAAATAAAACAAGAATTTGGACAAACGGAAAGCGTCAGTTATCTTTCGACTTAGGTTTGGGACACCCTCTTATATGGAATTTCTATGTCACAGACCTACCACAGCCCATTTTAGGGGCAGACTTCCTTAATAAAAAAAAGTTATGAGTAAATATAGAGGGTCAGTGTTTACGTGAAAAACACACGTAGCCTTTGCAGTAGAAATCTTCATAGTAAACAAAGAATCAGTAAGATTTAGAGAATTTGTACGGAAATTACCGAGAGTCCTTGCTTTTAAAATTAGGTCAATCAATAGGAAATTAGGAGTTGAACATAACACCCCTACAGTTGGTCGACCGGTAACAGAGAAGTTTAGGCCGCTTAATTTGCAGAAGCTTGGAGCACCCACAAAGGAAATAAATTATTTATTCTCAAAAAAATGGATGAGGAGGTCATGTAACTTATGGGCTAGCCCCATACATCATTGTTTTATCCCAGAAGCGTTAAAAGGGAACGGAACAGGGAGTGCTTTCCCCTATGGGCGAAGTTCACCTGCACCCGATCAGGGGTTGAGTTTGCGGAAGGTCTCAGAAAAAATTCTCACTTAAATTGAGTTTTATTTATTTTTCAGCAAATTAAGCACATTTATTTCAATGACATTTTAAAATTAACCATTTTTTTGCACAAAACTAAACGGTATTGTGGCATAGTATTTGATTACTTTAACTTCAGTTCAAAATTTGGAATTTTCACGTTTCCACAAAATCAATGTAAAGTTTCTTCTGTCACTTTCATCCATCCAATTCATTTGTCAATACAATTCGTCACAATTCGCAATTTTCATTCACGTTTTCTCCAAATATTAGTGAAGATTCTTCTGTTATTTTCATCAAAATTGTCTATTCGAAATTTTATCAAAGTTTTCTTTCTTTTCACAAACTTAAATATTTAATTATATTTTTTTTTCCCATTTCACAATTAGGAATTTTCATTCACGTTTCCTCAAAATATTAGTGAAGATTCTTCTGTTATTTTCATCAAAATTTGTCTATTCGAAATTTTATCAAAGTTTTCTTTCTTTTCACAAACTTAAATATATAATTATATATTTTTTTTCAATTCACAATTAGGAATTTTCATTCACGTTTTCTCAAAATATTAGTGAAGATTCTTCTGTTATTTTCATCAAAATTTGTCTATCCGAAATTTTATCAAAGTTTTCTTTCTCTTCACAAACTTAAATATTTAATTATATATTTTTTTCAATTCAAAATTAGGAATTTTCATTCACGTTTTCTCAAAATATTTGTGAAGATTCTTCTGTTATTTTCATCAAAATTTTTCTATTCGAAATTTTATCAAAGTTTTACTTCTTTTCACAAACTTAAATATTAAATTATATGTTTTTTTTTTTTATTTCACAATTAGGAAATTTCATTCCCGTTTTCTCAAAATATTAGTGAAGATTCTTCTGTTGTTTACATCAAAATTTGTCTATTCGAAATTTTATTAAAGTTTTCTTTCTTTACACAAACTTAAATATTTAATTATTATTCCCTTTTTTTTTTATTCACAATTCGCAATTTTCATTCACGTTTTCACAAAATATAACTAAGTTTGATCGACTGAGTTCCTCTTTAACGAAATTCCGACCCCGTATCTGGCCGGTGACCGTGCGCGAAGTTAGTTGGTGCCAAATGAGGAAAAACCAAGAAGGGAACTGAGGAGAGTAAGGGTGACGGCGACGTATCCAGTCACCGGTCAAAATCACGACGGAAAATGCGCGTCAGTTTGGGGCCCTTAAATCCGGACACAAAATGCTGATGCGCATTTTCATTAGGTCGACGGTGATGAAATCCGATCAGAGTGATAAAACTTGACCGCAACGGGAAATTTAACGCGCATGATTATTTATTCTGTCGCGATCAAATTTCATCTTGGTGATAAGGCTTGATCGCGACAGAATTTCGCGCATGAGAACCCAAAATGCGGCGTCAGCATTTTGGGCTGGGAACGGACGGGTTCCCATGAAAGATTTTTTTTTTCTTTTTCCGTGGGGGGGGGGGGGGGCTAGGGCAAAAGGGGGAGAAAGAAATGGAACATGTGTGACTGGGCCCAGGGTCAGTCACAACATTCCACCCCCCTTAGAAAAACCAAAATTTCGGGGAAATTTTTGTTGTTGCGGTGGCTGGATGGCGTGAATTTCGAAAGAGGTTCAAAACTATGTATGTTTAATCAGGACCGTTCTATTGTTTTATCATTGTTGTATATTTATTATATTATTATTTTTTTATTTTTTGTGGGAATTATTAACTATGTGTGTATATTCTATTATGTTCTGTCATTTATACTTTTTCTATTTCTTAATGTTAGGTGAGTACATGTGTCCCTTTTTTCTATAATTTATGATAGATACAGGCAGATACATATTTTCCATATATATATGTGTCTATATATGCCTTACATCGGTATTAAATTTTTTTTTGCCCCATTGAGGCTTTCATTTCTTTTTGCTTATATACTCATATACATTTTTTTTTTTCTTAATGTTATGCTTCATAATGTTATACCTTTTGAGAGCCTTATCGTCTTTTACTTTATTTGATCTTTGGGATATTTTTCATCCTTTTCTTTAATCGGCCCTTGCATGAGCCATAATATGTAGGGTCATATCACATCTTATATTCGGTCGGGAAAATCGCAGGCTTGGTCAGCGGAGGAAGGTTGATACGAAAAGGGGAAGAAGGATTGTAAACCTAGTGTGGGAGTGTAGTTGGCTTGGACTTAGGAGAATTGAAATTATTAAAATGACAATAGGATAAAGAAGTGAGTTGGAGATTGGGGGTACTGTGGTGCTTAGGTCGAAGGGGTAAATTAAACTATGTATGTGCAGTTTGATCGAAAGCCAAGAGAGTAAAACATCAAAAGGAGGAGAGAAAGACAAAAGGGGTTTTGGTTGTCGAGTGAGCAGTTTGACGGCATGCCTGGGACGAATGAATGGGGCGAGAGATTTCAAAGAATAAAGAGAGAAAAGAAGAAGAAGAGAGAAGAAAAAAAAAGAGGAGACAAAAAAAAATGGGATTTCGATAATGCAGTTTAACGTCATGCTTAGGACGATGGGGTACGTTAGACTACGTTCAGTTTGATCGGAAGCAAAAAAACGCAAAACCACAAAAAGTGGAAGAAAAAACAAGAGGTGTAAGGAGAGCAGTTTAACGTCGTGCTTGGGGCGATTGAAGCGTGGATTTGAAACAAAAAGAATTACATTAGGAGACAAGTACAATCAAGTAATTCCGCATCTAGACGCAATTTCTACGGTTCCACCATGCATTATGGAAGGGCCTAACCGACAGGGCAGGCATGTACGCAAGGTATTAAGAAGATTGCTCTCGACGATTTTAGAGTACCAAGTACCACTCATAAATATTCGAAACCGGGGAACTCAGATTCTAGAACTTCATTCTTTGAAGTTTCAAAGGAGAGAGAGGGAGAAAAAATAGGCGTAAAATCCAAGGTGGAAAATTATCAACAGGGCAAGAATGGATGTAGGTTGAAATGAGAATATTCTAAATCCCGACATAAACACCACAAAAAGATATGAAGGAAAAAGAGTGGACTATCAAAAAAAAATGAATCGTCAATCGAAATCCATAGAATATTCCAAGGAACAGAGAGTAGAGAGAGTGAAAGGAAGGAAAGGGAGAGCAGTTTAACGTCATGCCTGGGACGATGCAGATCGTTGGACTGAAATCGTTGGGCTGCTCACGTTACGTATAAGAAAAAGGGAAAAATAAAACTGTATAAAAAAAGGGGGTAGAACAGGGGGCAGTTTCACGTCGTGCTTAGGACGAGCAAATGGGGCTGGAGAATGGAGATCGAAAAGAAAAAGAGGGTTAACGAATTTAACGAAAGGGGATGCAGTTTAATGTCATTCTTAGGACGATGGAGATCGTTAAACTATGTTAATTTCCGATGAGATGTTAATTTGGGATGTACAGAGAAAACTAACGGTGGAGGATAAGAAGGGAACAAAAGAAAGGGGGGTTTTGAGAGAGACAAATACGTATTTAACGTATTCGAAAATAAACCGGAGAGAAAGGGAGAAGAAAAAAAGGGGGAATTATACGGAGAGAAAAGGGCTTTTATTTTGTGAGAGAGAGAAAAGATTTCAACATCATGGCTGGGATAAACGAAAAGGGTCCTTACTGAGAGGTGAAGGACTTGAAGGGGGCAGTTTAACGTCGTAGGACGTAGGACGTCGTAGGCGAGAGAGGGAAATCCAGTAAGAAGTACGCTCGGTACACGTAAGTGAGACTGGGATGTATCTACGCCATTCCTAATAAGGGCAATATCACATTTGAACGGGCTTGACTGAGCATTAAAAATAGGGAATTTCGCTCGGCAGAAGAATTGAGAGGCGTTTGAAGATAAACAGTCGTGAAAATCGCTAATTCTAATTTCATAAAAATGCTCCCGGTTAAGATCTATCTACCCTTCGGAAGAGGGTTGAATATAGCATAAGGAATCGTTGTAGGTTGCGGGTAATGGGAGAATCCTGAAAGTTTGGTATGTATCTCCGAATGGTAAGGGTAATTTTAATTCAATGATTAATTTAAAGTTGATTATTGAAGCAGACATGGTAGAGAGCTTGTAAATTTGCCAGATCACGTTGGAGAGAGGATCGAACGGTAGAGTCCTTTGACGGTCCGTTTCCTGTCGAATGGTAGAGAGAAGGTTTTCCATCTGGGAAGGGGTTATAAATGTAGGGTGGAATTTTCCTTGTTTTACATCCGATAATAGTTCTATTTAGTCGTATTGAGTGGATTGGTACTGGTTTATAACTATAAGAACTAGCCCATTCATTCACATGTATTTGACTCTCCACTTTGGTGATTTTGGATTCAAGAGTGGTTAATTTGGAGAAGATCACGGCACGATTATTCGGAATGCTTTTCTGGATTTTATTGGTTGGGTTGATAGTCGCGTCCAAAATAGAAGTCTGATTTTTTAATAGGGAATGTAAGTGGAGATTATTTTGTTGAAGGTTCCTGATTTGCTCGTCGTATCTTTGTGCATCGTCCTCATTAAGGATTCTAAAAAGGTGTTTGGTAATCTTCCCGACAAAATTAAAAAGGGACCTAGTTTTTCTAAGTGGGGGAAATATAATCCTATTTTTGTTTTCTATCGTTTCCTCCAAGTTATCTAATTGCGCGATAGAACAGAGACAGATCGATTTTAGGGGCGTCTCAGAGGCCAACTGGCTACACATTTGCTGAAGCTTACCCGTGATTCTTAATATTGAGAGGTATTCTTCCTGGAAGGCCGCTAGGTCGTACTAAGTTATTATCTTCCATTCGCTTGTGAACAGTCTCGTCCTTCCTATTTCTTCGAAGTATAGGCCGACCGTGGAGGTGAGAGGAGTAATTTAGATTCCCAGCTCCCGGCGAGAGAAAGCTGAGACGGTAACGCACAGGGCCGTGAACAGATAAACCCTTGCCCTGGGAACGAAAGGAAGAGGTTTTAGTTTTGAGAGAGAAATTAGTTGAGAAATTATGGATGTATGAATTTTTGAAGGTCGTTATTATGAACGCGTTTTTCCTTGTTTTTTATTTTTATTGTTGAATTTTCAGGGGTATTCACCTGAGTTAAAACGTAAGAGCCTTGCCATAAGGGTGAGAATTTGATGTCTTTTGTTCTCGCTTTTAGAAGGACCAGATCTCCGATTTCAAAGGATTTTTGTTGTGTTCCCTTGTCGTAGTATTGTTTGGATCGCTCTTTATTTTCTAACGCGATTTGTTTAGCGATTTGATGACAGTGCCGGAGTCGTGCCTTGAATTCATGGGCATAATTATCGTAATTATACCTAATTTCGGGGGAGGACTTTAGATGGTTTGGAACCTCGGCGGAAAAACCATAAAGGAGTTCGTGCGGGCAATAATTGGTACTGGAGTGGGGAGTAGTGTTGTACACGAACATGGCGTAAGGAACCAAGGTGTCCCACGACAGGGAATCCTTTTCTATGTAAGAACGGAGGTATTCCGCTAGAGTTCGATGACATCTCTCTAGGGCTCCGTTAGACTGAGGGTGGTAGGGAGTTGTTTTTAGCCTCTTGATCCTTAGGAGTTTAGAGACTTCCTGAAACACTCCTGCGATTAGGCTAGCACCTTGATCAGTCAAGATGCTTGCAGGTATCCCGTGTCTACTTATGATTGTAGTAGTCAACGCTTCCGCGAGGGTGGTTGATTCGGCATTGGGAACAGGGATTGCCTCCGAAAATTTTGTTAAATCATCCTGGAAAGTTAGGAGGTATTTATTTCCTAGGTACGAAACGGGTAGTGGCCCCATAACATCTAAATAAACTCTTTCGAAAGGCTTGGAACTCACTGAAGTTATTTTCATAGGGATCTTAGGATTTCGCGATACTGTATTTATTTGGCACTGTTTGCAGTTTCTAATAAATGTTACAAGAGCTTGGGTCATTGCTTCCCAATAAAACTGTTTCTTGATCCTCTTCAGGGTCCCAGATCCACCTTGGTGACCTCCCGTGGGTAGCAAATGGAAATCTTTTATTATTTGCTCCCTTTCCTTAGGGTCATCTAAGTACCTAATTGTTTCGACATGGAGTATTGTGTCGATTTTAAACGCCTTACGAATTTTGTCCTTAAGTGTCATTAGGGTGTGTAGTTCCAGTTTCGGAATACTTATGTGTATGATCTTCAGGTTTCTTTCTACGGCCAGGGATACGAAGTTGGAGAGGGTACTGTTAAGGTTGTCCTCATCCTGAGAGGTACGAAGGCGAAGTATTAGTCTTTTGACAATGAAATCGGATTCTTTGAAAGAGAATATTTTAGGTTCGAGGGAGAAATCGATTTCGCTCAAATCGATACTTAGCATGGCGGCTAAACGCCGTTCAAGATTAGTGTCCCTTGTGGGCAAAATAAAGAATTTGGCACGGACAGATCTAGACAGTAATAAAGAGTCGTCAGTTTCAATAAGGGGTGATAAGTAGTTGTCATTATTGGTTCTGGCCTTCTCTTGTGCATCCTGGTCCAGGTTATCAGTGACCTTGGCTTGGCTTCTTGTTATCGCGTATAGGGAGGTGGTGTTTTTAGGGTCATTTCGTTTTTCCGATTTATCGGTCTCAGGAGAGTTCTCTTGTGCTTTCGCGGTTACTCTACTTAAGGCATCGGCGTTTGTATTAAGTTTCCCAGCCTTGTGGGTTATCGTGTAGTCGTACTCTTCTAAACTGATTCTCCATCTCATCAATCTTGACGAGTGGTCCTTTAGATTCATGAGCCAAACTAGAGGCTTGTGGTCATTGATAATGGAGAACTTCCTTCTATATATGTATTGACGAAATTGTTCCACGGCGTACACGATAGCAAGTAGTTCTTTCTCTATTGTCGAGTAACTTGTTTCGGCGCCGTTTAGAGCACGACTCGCGTATGCAATGGGGTGGTCTCCATCTTCGTCCTGCTGCGAGAGGACAGCTCCTAGAGCTATGTCACTGGCATCTGCCGTGACGTAAAATTGCCGCGAAAAGTCGGGATATGACAAGATGGGAGAGGTTATTGGCCGTTGCTTTAAGTTCGTAAAGGCTTCGTCACAAAGGGCATCAAATTTAAAGGGTACGTCCTTTTTTAAAAGGTTGGTCAAGGGTTTGGCGATCTTAGAGCAATTTGGAATAAATCGGCGGTAATACCCGATAAATCCGAGAAAGGCTCTGATATCCTTTACCTTTTTAGGTCTTGGATATGTTTTGACTGCTGTTATCTTCCCTGGATCTGGTTTGACACCGTTTTCCGTAATTAAGTGTCCCAGATACATGATTTCCTTCCGAAGAAAATGACATTTATCTGCCTGCAACTTTAGTTTGAAGTCGCGTAAACGTTGGAATACAGCAATGAGCCTATTGTTGTGTTGAGATAGATTGTAGCCATGGATGACTGTGTCGTCCATGTAAATGAAGCAGTGAATTCCTTGTAATCCAGACAAGATATTATTCATGGTACTATGGAATGTAGCGGGAGCTCCTTTCAGACCGAATGGCATTCGATTGTATTCGTAATGGCCATAAGGCGTACTGAAGGCTGTCTTTTCCCGATCCCTGTCGTCCATTCTTATCTGGTGGAATCCACTGGCCAATCGAGCGTCGTAAAATACTTAGATTTCCCAAGTTGGTCCAATATGTCTGTTATATTTGGTAGAGGGAACGCGTCTCCTACCGTAATCTCATTAAGACGCCGGAAATCTACCACTACTCGCCATCTCTTATTCCCTTGTTCATCGGGTTTCTTCGGAACGAGGAGTAGGGGAGAGTTCCAGGGACTATAGGATGGTCTGACAATGCCTGATTTTAGCATCTCTTGGACTTGGTTATCCACTTCCTTACGATTTGCCTCCGGCAATCTGTACGGTTTAGTGTATATAGGGGGATGATTTGCTTCTACCTCAATTTTATGGGTAGTCGCGTCCGTGTAGGACAATATATCTCCTTCTAGATAAAATATATCATTGAAGGTTCTACAGATATCTCGAATTGATGTCTCTTCTTCTTCATTACAATGATCCAATTTTACAAGGTTCTGCAGTTTTTTTATTCTGCTTTCAATCAGATCTTGGTCGAAGTTTGGAGTTATCATGTCGAAATTCTTTGCATCTAGATACTCTAGGTCCAGATCATGGGGGGTAAACTAACGTCTTCCTCTGTAGTATTGAGGATTAAGACTTTTACCATTCCATTTTCAGGAGTACCAATAGAATTTTTCTATATGCACTCCGAGAATTATTCCTTTATTCAATATTACCGTTTCTGTGGATGCCGTAGTGGGTATTAAGTGGATTCTTTCTGCTCGAGCTGGAATGATCGCATGGCTTAAGGCACTTGGGTTGAAATGTGGTTGCAGTTTACCGTCCTGCCCAGGACGAATGCCCTTTTGAGAAGATGTGACTGGGTGCAGTTTGATGTCTTGGCCAGGACCCGAGAATGAAAAAGAGGAAGATGTGGAAGGAGTTATCGTTGGGTGCAGTTTAACGTCTTCCGAGGACGATTAATTAACGAGGAAGGAGATATATACTGATCTAACGAGGAAGGAGATATTACTGTTGACTTAATTAACGAGGAAGGAGATATTTCTGACTTAACTAACGAGGAAGGAGATATTTCTGACATAACTAACGAGGAAGGAGATACTACTGTTGACTTAATCAACGAGAACGGAGATATTTCTGACTTAACTAACGAGGATGGAGATATTTCTGACTTAACTAACGAGGAAGGAGATATTTCTGACTTAACTAACGAGGAAGGAGATACGACTGTTGACTTAATTAACGAGGAAGGAGATATTTCTGACTTAACTAACGAGTAAGGAGATATTTCTGACATAACTAACGAGGAAGGAGATACTACTGTTGACTTAATCAACGAGAACGGAGATATTTCTGACTTAACTAACGAGGATGGAGATATTTCTGACTTAACTAACGAGGAAGGAGATATTTCTGACTTAACTAACGAGGAAGGAGATACGACTGTTGACTTAATTAACGAGGAAGGAGATATTTCTGACTTAACTAACGAGTAAGGAGATATTTCTGACTTAACTAACAAGGAAGGAGATATTTCTGACTTAACTAACGAGGAAGGAGATATTTCTGACTTAACTAACGAGGAAGGAGATACTACTGTTTACTTAACTAACGAGGAAGGAGATATTTCTGACTTAACTAACGAGCAAGGAGATATTTCTGACTTAACTAACGAGGAAGGGGATATTTCTGACTTAACTAACGAGGAAGGAGATACTACTGTTGACTTAACTAACGAGGAAGGAGATATTTCTGACTTAACTAACGAGGAAGGAGATGCTGCTGGGTGCAGTTTCACGTCTTGTCCAGGACGTATAGTAGACGGAGGCGATGTTGACGATGCCGATGATGTGACTGATAAAAATGAGGGGGGGACTGTCGGAGATAAAGAAGTGGAAGTGGATATTATTGGCCGCAGTTTAACGTCTTGCCGAGGACGATTAACTGACGAGACTGACGAGGAAGATGTGGACGGAGTCGAAGGACCCGAAGAAGAGAGGATAGGCGAAGACGACGCTGACGAGGATGGTGATGAAAACGACGGAGACGAAATTATTGGTTGTCGTCTTGCCCAGGACGCGTATGAGACGAGAACGGAGGTGCTGACGGGGACACAGATAAAGACGAAGATGTCGAAGGCGACGAAGAAGATGTTATTGGTTGCAGTTTAACGTCTTGCCCAGGACGCGTAATAGACGAGAATGATGAAGAAGGAGTGAACGTTGGATGCAGCTTTACGTCTTGCCCAGGACGCGAGAATGTGGAATTTATAGTCCTTCGATGAAACTGAGGGAAATCACTGAGATATTGCTCCAAGGTGTAAGGAATCAAGTTGTGACTGACCTCGAGTGTCAGTATCTGTGCCCCATAATCAATTTGTGCCTTATATCTGGTCAAAAAGTCGTGACCTAATAAACCTTCATATGCCAATGCCGAAGCACCGCTCAGAATTTGAAAAGGATGTTCGATTTTGAAATCTGCACCTTCGTGCTGTAGTTCGCTTGTTATGAGACCCTCTGTGGAGGTAGATTGAGAAAAGACCGTATTGATGTGACAAATAACATCACTGTAATACCTACTACCAGGTTTCAGGGACTGACATCGAACTAAGCTGATCTCCGCTCCGGTATCTATTAAGAATTCAGTATATGGATTAACGGACACTTTAGAGGCCAGAGTGAGGGTTGGATGAAGGTCGTACGGTTAGGGGGGGTTTTATCCTTGAGTGTTGGAAGGTTGGGTCCGATTTCCATGTACGTCGGCCTGAATGACGATCTGCAGGGGGTTGCCGACGAATTTCCCCCGCACCTGGGAGTTTTCCGGGTTCTTGGAATGCGTAGTTGACGGGTAAGGAGGATTAGGTGGTGACAGAGGAGACAGAGGTTGTGAGTAACGCGATTGTGGGTTATATGGTGGCCTTCTTCTTCGGTTGTTAGACTCCCTTTTCCGACATTCGTCAATGGTTTGGCCTTTGTTATGGCAATAATTGCAGATTTTCGGAATCTGTTTTGGAATGGAGTGTTCAGGGGCTCTGTTCCCGGACGAGAGGTGGTGTATTGTAGATGGGTTAGACCTTTCCTGGCGTTGTACGGAACGGGACGGTAAGTGGGACTGTGGGGCGCTGTGACCTGGCTGACCACATCTGAAACAGGTAGTATTCCTTAAAGGGTTTTTCTGTGGTTGATCTACCCAGGGTTTCGATGGATCCTGTCTCGGGGTATTGATTTGATTAAGTCGCGTCGCGTGCTCTAATACATAGTCGGACATTGAGGCGAGTTTCTTTTCAGAAAATACCTTAGCAAGCATTTGCAGCTGGCCATTTAGCAGCCCGTCTTCGAGGGTTCTGACGGCCTGTGCCTCGTTGTCTTTAAGGAGGGATCTCAACAGGACGTTGTCGCTGGTATATTTTCGCGTGGCTTCGTTTAACAGAGAAAAGGTGGTGGTCAGGCGATTTAAGAATTCCTTAACATCCGCGCCAGTTTTCTGTTTTAACTGTCCTAATTGAGTTTGGAGGGTAAATCTGGATAGTCGGGTTTCGAACTTGGATGATATAGTGGAACGTAGAACAGTCCAGTCGTCAGTGGGGTTATATTTGTACACGTCGTACGCTGGACCACTCAATTTACTTTTGACAAGACCCATGAAACTTTGATGGTCTGTCCCCGTTGACACAGTGGAAAAAATGTCATCCGCACAGGTAAGGAATCGGTGTAGATCGCTGGTATTTCCGGAAAATTCTAGCAACAGTCGTTGTGAATTGGCAAGGGAGAACCCGGACGTTGGAGAAGCATGGTGTAGAATTGAACCCAATGTAGCATTTAATTGGTCCTGAATATTAGGTTCTTGGAAAGGGTATCTGTCTTGCAACCCGTCTTGCAGGAGGTCAAAGGTAGTATCATATTGTCCTTGGATCTCCTCGAATGTATTACCGGTAAAATATGCATCTTCTTCCTCGTCATCGTACAAATCCGCTAGAATTTGGAAATGTGTCTGCTCCAAAAGGTTCCCAGTACATTTTCAGGGTGGTGATTTTATTCTGTAAGGCAACTTTGCTGGCGTCTCGGAGGAAGTCAGGGGTAATTTGAGAAACGATTCGCCGGATCACCTGGCTTCTTTCCTTTTGGAGCCTGAGCCTTCCAGGATTAGGTGATTCGCTGACTTCGGATTCGGCTTCGGGGGCGTTAGCCTTTTTTTAAGACTTCGGGGGCTGGAGGTATGAAAAATTGGTTGGTAGCCTTAGCTAGTAAGGGGCTAACGAGCCAATCACTAAGGGCCGCTTTCGTGGTCTTGTACCAATCGTGGGCCTTCCCATGGCAGTCGAGAGTAAAATATTCATGCTTATCATCCCGTTCGGGGTGATCTTTGAGAGAAACATGCCCCTTTTGGAAATTTCCCCAAGCTTCCTCTAGAAGGCTAAGTTTCCTTTTTGTATAATTGGCTGTTCCTGAAGATTTGGGCGCCTTACTGAAGTTGTTATATAATTTGACGATCTCTGAATTGATTTGCATTTGCGCAAGACAAAGATCGTGAAACGCGGGAGGAGACATGTATCTACATATATAAAGTTTTTTTTTTCGAAACAGGGAAGAAGCACGACGGTAAGATATTGGTAGGTTAATTGGAGCTAGTACGAGTTTATTTTCATGAAGTGGTACATGTAGATAGGGCGACGCAAATATACTAGTAAACAAGCATTAACCAACGAAAACAGAAAAATTTTGGATACGCCCCCACGGTGGTTGAACCAAAATTGAAGTTTAAGATACGATCTGGAGGAAGGACGTCTGGAGAGTCCACTCAATATGACGCTCCAAGCTCACGTATTTCCCGACAGCAAAAGAGATACATAGATGCAATTCGGAATGACAACAAAAAAAACAGAGGCAAGGGCCGGTGAAGGAAGTCGAGAGGGTAGTAAAGTTTTCCCTTTCGTGTTATTATTATGACTTGTATTATTGGGTGCGTAGGGTCTGGAATGTCAGCGTGACAATTCCCTTGCCTAACGGACTGTCCAAGACTCTTACCTTGGGTAGGGGAAATCTTGGATTTCTACTAGGCGCGCGGATTAGTTTTGTTTATTTAATTTTATAAATAAGTAGAACGGGCTCTCAAAAGGTTTACAAAAAATTTTTATAAAAATATGGGGATCTATGTATTAAAACATCGTGTTTTTTTTCTTTTTTCTCTTAGACTAAAACTCACGGCTTCATGTTCAATTCTTCCTTCGTTGGTCGGGGGTGGTGTTTCCTGGCTGGCAGTTGGTTTTGATTGTTTTTTATTCCTATCTGTTGAGGAGTCTTCGGTCCATAAAGATGCGGGCAGGGTTGGAGCCCCTAAAAGATATTTCGTTGGGGTTTAATTTGTGCTCGCCTGGAGGTCAAAACCCTTTTCTCTGCACTTTCACTTTTTGTTTACCAATTTTATTATTTTGTTTTTACTTTAATTATTAAAACAGATTGTTATTTTATTTTTATATTTTATTGTTATTCTCTCCCTCTTTTTTTTCGTGTGTGTTTGGGAAGCCATCGGCTATCCCACCGCTGCCACCAAATGTTTTATCCCAGGGGCGTTAAAAGGGAAGGGAACAGGGAGTGCTTTCCCCTATGGGCGAAGTTCACCTGCACCCGATCAGGGGTTGAGTTTGCGGAAGGTCTCAGAAAAAATTCTCACTTAAATTGAGTTTTATTTATTTTTCAGCAAATTAAGCACATTTATTTCAATTGCATTTTAAAATTACCCATTTTTTTGCACAAAACTAATATTGGTAGCTTTCCGGATCACGTGTTGTTGTTGGAATGCATTCAAAAAATCTACTACGTTCGTGATCCATTTGAAGCTCGTCCATAATAAAACACGGCTGTAGTATTTGATTACTTTTACTTCAGTTCAAAATTTGGAATTTTCACGTTTCCACAAAATCAATGTAAAGTTTATTCTGTCATTTTCATCAAAATTTGTCAATTGGAAATTTTATCAAAGTTTTCTTTCTTTTCACAAATTTAAATATTTAATTATTATTTCCTTCACAATTCACAATTCGTAATTTTCATTCACGTTTTCTCAAAATATTAGTGAAGATTCTTCTGTTATTTTCATCAAAATTGTCTATTCGAAATTTTATCAAAGTTTTCTTTCTTTTCACAAACTTAAATATTTAATTATATATTTTTCCCATTTCACAATTAGGAATTTTCGTTCACGTTTTCTCAAAATATTAGTGAAGATTCTTCTGTTATTTTCATCAAAATTTGTCTATTCGAAATTTTGTCAAAGTTTTCTTTCTTTTCACAAACTTAAATATATAATTATATATTTTTTTTCAATTCACAATAAGGAATTTTCATTCACGTTTTCTCAAAATATTAGTGAAGATTCTTCTGTTATTTTCATCAAAATTTGTCTATTCGAAATTTTGTCAAAGTGTTCTTTCTTTTCACAAACTTTAATATTTAATTATATTTTTTTTTTCAATTCACAATTAGGAATTTTCATTCACGTTTTCTCAAAATATTAGTGAAGATTCTTCTGTTATTTTCATCAAAATTGGTCTATTCGAAATTTTATCAAAGTTTTCTTTCTTTTCACAAACTTAAATGTTTAATTATATTTTTTTTCAAATCACAATTAGGAATTTTCGTTCACGTTTTCTCAAGATATTAGTAAAGATTCTTCTGTTATTTTCATCAAAATTTGTCTATTCGAAATTTTATCAAAGTTTTCCTTCTTTTAATTATTATTCCCTTTTTTTTTTTATTCACAATTCGCAATTTTCATTCACGTTTTCACAAAATATAACTAAGTTTGATCGACTGAGTTCCTCTCTAACGAAATTCCGTGCCCGTATCTGGCCGGTGACCGTGCGCGTATCTGGCCGGTGACCGATCAGATTTCATCACGACGGCGACGGTGATCCTACGATTGGGTTGCGATCAAGTTTTATCAGAGTGATAAAACTTGACCGCAACGGGAAATTTATCGCGCATGATTATTTATTCTGTCGCGATCAAGTTTCATCTTGGTGACAAGGCTTGCGGCGTCAGCATTTTGGGCTGGGAGCGGACGGGTTCCCATAAAAGGTTTTTTTTTCTTTTTCCGAGGGGAGGGGGGGGGGGGGCTAGGGCAAAAAGAGGAGAAAGAAATGGAACATGTGTGACTGGGCCCAGGCTCAGTTACAACATCATGTAAAGAAAAAAACGGCGTGTGGAGAATGGTTGGCAATTACAGAAGTTTCAATAGTGTAACAGTTCCCGACAGATATTAATACCAACATTTACCTACGGCGACGGTAGACATACAGAAGGCTGCGTTCACCAGTCCTCTAGGCAACTTAGAGTATTTGATCATGCCGCACAATTGGGCCGCTTCAAGGTTTCGTGGACGGAGTAATACAAGATTTACCTGTTGATGATTTTTGGTGGCGTGAGAGCATCAGATATTAATGAGCATGAGAAACATTTAAGAATTTTATTTGAAAGATTGAGAGAATATGGATTGGTGATAAATCTGAACAAATGTATCTTAGGGAAGCCTGAAGTTGAATATTTAGGTTATAAGATCTCCAAATATGGAATCAGTCCGTTGGAAGAAAAAATTAAGTGCAGAGTTGAATATCCTAAGCCCAAGACAGTGGTAGAACTGTAACGATTTTTTCGCATTATTAATTTCAACAGAAGCGCACTGCCGCACGATGCAAAGATACAATTGCCATTTATGAAATATACGACTATGTCAAAGAAAACGGATCAGACAAAAATTAACCAGGATCAAGAAGCGGTTGAACCGTTTGAACAATGCAGGCAATCGTTAGCAAAGGCCATAATGTTGGTTCTCCCAGCTCCAAACGGGAGCATTGGATTATGTACTGACGGTTCAGACAATGCCATAGGAGCTGCTTTGGAGCAGAGAATTGGTGCTGGGGCAAGGTTGCCGTTGACCATCTATTCGATTAAGTTAAAAAAGGATCAAAAGAATTACAGTACCTATGACAAGGAACTCACTGCAATTTATTTAAGTTTTAGGCACTTCGCAACTTGGTTGGAGGCTACAGACTGAAATTTTCACTGATCATAAACCCTTGAAGTGTGCGTTTTAGCAGAAATCCGAAAAACAAATCCAAGGCAAAGAAGACACCTGGACTTCGTCATGCCGATTGATCTTGATGAGGTAAAACTATCGGAAGAACAGCATTTGGATATCCCACTTCAAAAATTTATAAATTCCAACTCTAATAAGAATAAACTTGTTAAAACTTCAAAAGATCAAACTCACCCATTAAAAGTCATGGAAACCACCATGGAAACCAAACCAACGCCGTGCATCCCAGAAAGACTTAGACGAAGAATCTTTGACATGATGCATCAGAATTTACATCCGAATGGGAAGGCTACTGTACGACAAATTAAACAAAGGTACTTCTGGCCCAACATGAAGAAGGAGGTCATGGAATGGGCGATGAAGTGTTTAGATTGCCCGAAATGCAAAGTGAGCAGACACGTTAAGAACAAAATTTCCAAATTTTATGTACCAGAATCAAGATTTGATCATGTGCACATGGACATTGTAGGTCCCTTACCCAGATGCAAAAACTTCCGATATTGCCATACCGTTATAGACAGATTTTCGAGATGGACGGAAATGTTGTCAATGGAGGTAGTCACAGCAGAGAATGTATGTCAAGTACTTATCCAGGGATGGATTTGTGGGTATGGAACACCGATATTTATCACGACGGATCAAGGCTCGCAATTCGAGTTGGCGTTGTTTAAAGCACTGGCCAAATTCGTGGGTAGTAAGAGAAATAGAACCACAGCATTATCAGCCGGCAGCTATTGGGATGATTGAGAGATTGAATAGGACTATGAAAACTGCCAATATGTGTATTGGCTCCAAGGAGAATAGGGTTGAGTATTTACCTACTCTCTTGCTTGGCTCGAGAACGTATGTTAGGAAAAATTTTGGAGCTTCGCCTGCGGAATATGTATATGGAAAAACATTAAGGTTACCGGGAGAATTTTTTTCATACCGTTAATGCGTAAGCAATAGCACTCCATTCACTGAGAAGTTTAGAGGGCACATGAAACAATTGCAACCAGTTCCGGTGAATCATCATAACAAGGAAAACCCCTCCGTTTTTAAGGAATTGACCATATGCAATCATGTTTTTCTGCGCAGAGAAGATGCAATATCTTTAGACATACCTTATGATGGCCCTTTTCGTGTCATTCAGAGGAAATCAAATTTGGTATACAAGATTGACCGAGGTAAAGAAGAAATAAATATGTCAACTGAAAGGCTTCAGCGTTCGGTGTTACAGGAGACACTGTGGACCGGGAGCAGGGTATTTCGTCGAGTGACAGCAGTCAAGGCGATAATAGAACTGCCAATCAGCGTCAGGTAACTCAAGAAGAAATTATTAAGGAACATTGTTACGCTAAACCAGCAGATGCGAATAATACCAGAATTTCTGGAATCTTAAAAAAGCAAGCGGCACAAACTAGCATAGAAGAGCACGAAGCTCCACGAATAACACCCCTTATTCCTACGGTGATAACACCTTTAAGGACATACTCAGGAAAGAAACAACTAAAAATTGCAAGACTCCTTCAAATCATCAAATTCATTAATAAAGAAACACTTATTGAGGTTCAATTACAAAAAACACAAGAAGGATTAATGTAAAGTTTGGATTATATAAATACAAATAAGAAATACTTATCAAGGTTGAATTATATAACGTCAAAAGACAAGAAATAATATAAAAAAAGAATTATGTAATGTAAAAAGACAAGAAACAATGTAAAAATTGAATTATATAAAATAAGAAGACAAGAAAAAGCTGTTATGCGTAAATAAATATACTAATTAGTGAAAATTAAAAAACTGAGTTTGTCTTACATTTCTAAAAATGAATTTCCACCAAGTAAAAGGCACCAAAATTGATAGACAAGAAACATGTAAATTGAATTAAATAAGGTAGGAAGCAAGAAATAGATAGATATTGAATTATATATGTAAAAGCATATAAAAATTTAATTGTAATGTATGAATCCGGAACTTAAAGTTGCTCACAACAGGAATTGTTCAAAGTAGGTCTGCTCCGGGGAAATCAAAAAGTCTTTAGCTGATGAGTGCCATAGCCTCACCGCATAAGTCCCGACCAGGGTTCTATCGAATCTATCGGGCCTAAAAAACCTTAATTCACTGGGCAAGTTTGGTATAAGTGGAAGTCAGACAACGACAAAAGGAAGAATTGAAGGACACCATGGCGGGTCCAAGACCAATAACAATCGAGGAGTATAGGGCTGGAAAAAACTAGGATCCGAAACAACAAACGGAGACGACGAATACGGAGTTGCTACCGAGTAAACGGACCGGTGTGAAAGCACGGTTTCGCACTACAATTGAAGAAACGCGGAGACCACTTCTTCTGGCTGAGAGGTGTGAGAAGCGGACGAAGATCCAGCGAGAACTCAAACTGTTATAAAATACCGTAAGAGATATCACCAGGAGAACAAGCTAACTAGGTACGGTTACAACCACGAAGCAGTCGGCGGTGCAGAGCGGTATTTCCAAGGATCCATATTGACATTGTTTATACATTTAGGAATTTTAGGGTTAGACTTATTAAAAATTCTACCTGTAAAATTAATAAAAGAAGTTAATAAAGGAATTCGGCACGAACTCGATGTTTTTTATTATATTATATTATAATTAAATTATATTAATTAATTATAAAATTAATTGTCACCGATCCAGTAAACAACCAACAACAAGATTTAGACGACGAAGTTTTCGAAGGATCAAGCAGCAAACAAGTGTCTATGCAAAAAGAAGACAACGCAAATTCGTCCGAAGAACCAGGGGAAGATATAATAGAACTTAGGAACGGGAAACAATATATAAGGACATACTCTGATTCGGGTATATTAATCAACAAAGGTGACAAAAACAAACCAAAGCCAATACCAAGAGTCCTAAGAAACACTTTAACAAACGGGAATACCTCAAGTTACCAGGACACATACGAGATTAAAACCAAAAAAAAGGCAAGTATAGCACTAGTAAATATCGTTCTGTATAACAATGTCCCTATTCTAACTGGGGAGGAAAACCCTCGAAAACAGAGCGAGATCAACGAATTTATAAATTGTGCGCGTCTGGGTTACGAAAAACTCTCAGAAGCACAAGACAAGGCCACTTTTGTAAGGCTTTTGCCAACAAGATTAAGAGGTCGAGCCCTAGAAATCATACAAGCAGGACAAAACGACGCTTTGGAAGATATATTTACCACCCTTAGATCGAATTTAACACAAAACACTTCTTACTTAACATTAAACACCCAATTAAGAAATGTACAACAACTACCTACAGAAACGTTATTGGGATACTTCAATAGGGTAAACGAGTTGATTAACAGCTGCAAGAACGCAGCAGATGTGCAATATACAAATGGTGGAGATGGATTAAAGACCGAAATAGAGGAAGCTGGACTTCACTGTTTCAAAATGGGCATCATTAACTCAAACTATAAATTTTACCTACTTCAAGACGCCGATAACACGTTGGAAGGAATCAAGAATAAAATATTGAGACTAGAACAAACAGAGCAATGTATGCTGCAGAGTGGAATCGTACCCAACACCTCAAATAATCAGACTCCGTTCACGAACCCAGCACCAAATGTATATCAGAATAACTATCAACAAGCTAACCAATATAACAACCCACGAAATAGATGGCAAACAAACCAAAGGAACAATCAAAATCAATACCAACAACAGCGCCCATATAACAATAATAACTACCAACAACGCAGAAATCAGCCTAATTATAATACAGGACGCGACAAAAGTAAAATAAGATGCAATTTCTGCAGCAAAATGGGTCACATAATGGCGGAATGTAGAACAAGACAAATGACCCCCTTTTGCTCCTCATGAAGATCCTATGGTCCCACAACACAGAACTGTAACACACAAAGACCTAGGAATCAACAAAACTTCGGAAATAACCAAGGAAACAGGAACGAACCGCAAACTCGCCAAGTAAATCAAACAACCAGAAGCAGAAAAACCAGTAAGTGCAATTTCTGCCTGGACGATACTCACACGGTAGACAGATGTTTCCTACGAGAGCGATGGTACAGACGACAAGATGAAGAAAGGACGAGAAATGCGGAAAACTCCACAGAGATCGCACCGCGAGTCGTCAGTAAATAACAATATGGATAGGTGCGACAAAATGCCAGCTATTCCAATAGTAACACTCCCGCTTAATATAGTTGAGACACAAAAACCCAAATTCATAATAGATACAGGATCAGAAATAAGTTTAATAAAAGAAAGCGAGATAAAAACTAAGACTATGAAAGAAATAAACAGAGATGAGAAAATAACGCTCAATACTATTTCGGGAGAAGTAATATCCAAAGGGACGATAGCAGGAGAACTACAAACACCACGCATTTATCCCTGCAAATTCCATATAGTAGAAACAATAAATACCACAAATGTAACTGGCATAATTGGTAATGATTTTGTAACTAAATATTGCAATGTGGAAGGACCAACGAGGAAACTGGTATTTCCTGACATTAATGAAAAGGAAATAATCACAATCCCGTTTGAGGAGGATCCATCACTTGAAAATATTGTCGAAACATACGCAAGAGACAAGAAGGAAAGCCAAAGCGACATCCTCGCATGCTCCGGAGTGTCAAATACCTTCGAAACTGGAATGTCACACAGGACACAAAGTAGTCTCGCTAACGTCAACAGACAATGAAGAAGTACTGCAGGATCTGACGCTCCTCTTTAACCCTGGACAACAAGAGGAAGAAGAAATTCTTACTATCCATTCCGACGAAAATGGACCAACTTGCAAACACCATACTCGCAAATATGGTGATCAATTTGGAACCACTGACTCGCAAGTCAAACAGGATGGAATTACCTCAGAAATAGAGATGTCCACTAGTGAAAAAGAAGACCAATTCCAAAACCATAACGAGCAATATGTCACAATATCAGAGAGAAAAACAATCCTAATACCACCAAGAACAGTGAAATTTGTGGAAATGTCGTCCCATGTCCAAGGGGAACAAATAATTAAGGGAGAAGAAATAACTTCGGGAACATACATCAGCAACGCGTTAGTGGTACCAATGAATGGGAGAATAAAATTTAGTATATTAAACGTAAATAACCATGAAATAATAATAGATGACTTAAGAATAAAAATTGAAAGGAATCATGAAACAGATTCAGAGATTGACAAGAGCATTGAGCAAACCCAAATGAATTATGGGATAGTAAAAAAGGATATAGGAGTTCACACAGTAAATAAGGGAAATAGACTAGAAGAAATCATGAAGATAATAAACATAGATTCAAATTTGAATACGGAGGAACAAAAATCAATAGATGAGGTTATAAATGAATTTCAAGATATCTTTCACTTACCAGGAGAAAAATTGGGACACACAACGAGCGTTCAGCAAGAGATAAGAACAAAAGAAGACCAGGTACCCATAAAATGCAAAATGTATAGACTCCCTAAAACCCAAAAGCAAATAGTTACTGAAGAAATAGACAGACTCTTGAGTGAAGACATACTGGAGCCCAGTTGGAGCCAATGGAATGCACCATTGATAGTAGTCCCAAAGAAACCGGGACCTGATGGCCAGAAGCGATGGCGAATAGTAGTCGACTACAGAAAACTCAATGAAGTAACCGAGGGAGATGCATACCCACTGCCAAGGATAGAAGATATCCTAGACCAGTTGGGAAATTTACGTTACTTCTCTGTACTAGACCTCGCCAGCGGCTACCACCAGGTAGCGATGAGAGCAGAAGATCGAGACAAAACCGCATTCAGCACGCCATATGGGCACTATGCCTTCAAGAGAATGCCTTTTGGACTGAAAGGCGCACCTGCAACATTCCAACGACTTATAAACCATGTATTAACGGGGCTCCAAGGACTACATTGTTTTGTATACCTCGACGATATAGTCACTTATGGGAAAAACCTAAGTGACCATCAAGGCAAACTAAAGGATATACTACAGAGACTGAGAGAGCACAGACTAAAATTAAATCCTGAAAAATGCAATTTCCTAATGAAAGAAATAGTCTACCTTGGTCATAAATGTAGTACGGATGGCGTAGCTCCAGATCCCGGCTTATTAGAATCCGTAAAAAACTTCCCAGCCCCCAAAACTGTAAGACAGGTGCAATCATTCCTGGGTTTAGCCAATTACTACCGGAAATTCATAGAAGGATTTTCCAAAATAGCGGCACCAATTAATAACTTGTTAAAAAAGGACGTCAAATTTAAATGGGATGAGAGATGTTTAGAGACTTTTAACACACTAAAGGAGAAACTAACAACACCCCCGGTACTAAGATATCCCAACTTCGATGAACCCTTTAAATTATACACAGACGCTAGTGGAGAAGCGTTAGGAGCGGTACTCGCACAAGGACTAGAAAAGGAGGAAAAACCAATCGCATACGCCAGTCGTACCCTAAATTCGGCTGAAAGAAACTACTCCACTATTGAGAGAGAATTATTAGCCATAGTATGGGCAGTAAAAAATTATAGAAGTTATTTATATGGAAGACCATTTACAGTATATACTGACCATAAACCGCTAAAAGGCGCAATAAGAATTAAGGATCCTACTAATCAAATATTAAGACTATGGCATAAATTGTCAGATTATACCTTCGATATCAAATCAAACCCAATGCACCAGAGGAAAATGCCAACGAACCAAGGGAAGAAACGGAACAAAATGATGATACGGAAAGAATAATAAATGACAACATAAGAGTATTAACAAACCCTCAGGACATCAAAACAATTTTAGCAGACTGCCACGATGCACCATTAGGAGGACACCAAGGAGTATTTAAAACATACCGACGGTTAAGACGGGAATCTACTGGAATCTACTGGAAAGATATGAAAAAAGACATAGCAAAATACATAAAACAATGCAAGAAATGCCAAATGAACAAAAGATCCAGAGAGCACAAGGAGCCAATGATAATAACCGACACAGCCAGTCTACCGTTTGACAAGGTATACATGGACATTGTTGGGCTGCTGCCAGAAACGGAAAAGGGTAATAAATATATTCTTAGTTTCGAGGACGATTTAACCAGGTTCATGGATGTAGTCCCCCTTACAAATATCGAAGCAACAACGGTAGCTCAAGCCTCTGTGGACGAAATCTTAAGTAGATATCGAATCCCTAAAAAACTAATCACAGATCAGGGAACAAACTGCACGTCCGACATGTTCAAACAAGTGTACAAACTATTTAAAATACGAAAACTGGAAACCACTGCGTACCACCCACAATCCAATGGAGCTTTAGAAAGATCACACCGGCCCCTAGTGGACTATCTAAGGAGTTTTGTCGACGAAAGCCAAAACGATTGGGACGAACATCTAAGAACAGCAATGTTTGTACGTAACAACAGTATACACTCCACGACTAAGTTAACACCAATGGATTGCCTTTTTGGATTCTCAGCCCCATTGCAAAACAATTTAAAAAGGGAGCCGCAACCAGTATGTGACCATGAAAATTACTACCTGAAATTGCGAAATAAATTACAGAAAACATACCAAATTGCAAAGCAAAACTTAGAGGAAAGTAAAGTCCATTCTAAGGAATATTATGACCGGAATACCGATCCCATAACGATGATACACGTTGGGGACCAATTTCTATTAAAGAATGCCGCGAGAAAAAATAAATTAGCACAAATTTGGTCGGGACAATCAAAGTGATCAAAATAAATAGCCCAGTTAACACGACGATACAAATAGGCAACAAAAAACCTCGTGTTCATAACAACAGATTAAAACTGTTTAATTAATAAGCCCCATCCTCTCCTTTCTAGACAAATGCTCGCCCTAATTATCAACATAATAACCATCTCAAATGCAGCAGAAGAACCGATTGAATCCTACTCACTCAAGCAGCAGGGAATAGTGTTCGAGCCCATTGGAATAGCCCAAATATATCATGATCATTGGACCATAACAACCGGGATAAAGAAACCAGACTGGGACCTACACCTACCATACATAGAAAAAAGTAAGCAAGCCATCAATAGAGTATGCGAAGGGACTATCGGAGCCTTGAAGAACGAAATATGCCCCCACTGGAACCACACGCTCCAAAAAGGAACAGCAAAAATACATGAGCTAATTGAGAAAATTGAACTGACCACCAACACCCACCGAAGAACCAAGAGAGGCCTATTTAACTTGGGTGGAAGAATAATGAAGACGTTATTTGGCACCATGGATGATGAAGACTCGGATAAAATCCACCAAAAGTTGGACGAACTGGAAGCCGAAAACCAACAAAGTTTTGAACTAGCCAAACAACAAGTAACCATTATGCATAGTTCCATCAAAACTATGAACGAACCCAACATAGAAATGACCCGAAGGTATAACCAACTGGTACAAAAAATAAACGAAATCCAGGAAAGAAGACGGCAAGACTAACAGCGATATACAGAACTATTCCAACAAATACATTTTCGGGCAGATATTACCGAAATTATGGTCCTAATCCTAGAGGAATTGCAGCAAATATACCTGGAAATTACAGATACATTGATATTGATGGAAGCAATCAATCGAAGGGAATTAAGCCCACTACTATTGCCAGCACACCAACTACGAGAATTATACGCTAAGGTAACCTAAACGCACTATGGAAAAGAGACCAGGGTGGATTTCCCAATTCTACAAAAAATAACTAAAGTGGATTGTGAAAATCACGAACAGGGATTATTGGTCCAAATACGATTACCATTAACGGATAACCAGCAGTATACCGTAAACCAATTGTATATGCTGCCAATACCCTTAAAACAAAAGGAATTCTATATATATGACCTACAGGCCTCATACTTCCTCAATACCAGTCGGTCACAGCTTAATTTCGAGATGAAGGATTCCGACTATCGATCCCAATGCACCTCAATTAACGACACGTATGTTATCTGCAACCGGAACCAACCCATACCTCTAAGTCCCGCCAGAGCTACCTGTCTCGAAGATTTATTCCAAGGACAAAGGGAAAAAACTCCAAGATGCCCAGTACGTATACTCAAGGAACCTAAAAACCTGATCGTACCAATGCACCAGCAAAATGTCTGGTTATATTGGTTACACCAGAACACAACAATTATAGCCCAGTGTGATACTATCGAGCAAACTAAGACACTTCAGAGACTGGGAGTAATAAACCTAAAAATGAAATGTATGTACCACGTGGCAGGATATATACTACCTAACAAGGCCAATGAATTACACAGCCTACAAATACAACAACCAGGAGACCACATTGGACATCAAATTAACTTTGATCGATATCAACCCAGAAAACTTACAACAAATAGTACCAAAGCACTAGAGATTCTGCAACCAATCACATACAACGATCAATTAAAAAATGATAGTGAGTCTTTAGAAGCATTAGAAGCAGAAGTGGCAAAGGAGGCACAAAGGAGACAAGTACATGCCCAAGTACATACTACGTAACTACTAGCAGTCACGGTAACTATACTACTCAAGGTGTACCAGAAATACAAAGACCGTCACCATGAGGTGCGCCACGAACCAATACCAGCCGAAAGAAGAACAAGGAGAAATATCGTAGCCATCCCGGTAACAATTCCACGGAGACATGAAATAATAGGCAAAAGAAAGGGGTTAACCCGTAGTAAAAGTACGACAAATATAAACCAAAGAGCTATATAACTCCTAAAGAACCCTTTAGCTATTAGACGTAAGCGGTAAATAAACGTACTATGCTAGTTATAAGTAATATATAATAAGTCAAATGTAATTAGCTATAAGTAATATGTAAAAAAAAAAACAATCAATAAATGGTAGAAAAAAAAACAATCAATAAATGGTAGAAAAAAAAAAACAAAAAAAAAAACCAATAAGTTATCCAATCAATAAAGAAGTAAAGAGTAAAAAGCGATCAATAATTAACAAAAATAATCAATATCGATCGATTCAATGATCAACAATGTTATCAATCAATCAATTTATCAATAAGTTATCCAATCACTGAAGAATGATAAGTAAAGAGTAATAAGCAATTAATAATTAACAAAAATAATCAATATCGATCGATTCAATGATCAACAATGTTATCAATCAATAGTAATGACCAATCAATAAAATAGTTCAATTACCATTATATTGAATAAACTGATGGAATTAGTTCATAGAAGTAATCAAACCAATATGTTCCAACAAATCAATTGCCACAAAAGCAATTGTCAACTGATTTGAGTTTTTACGTTATAATTCAACAATTATCGATATTGGTGATCAATGACCGACGTAATGATCATTATTGATACCCAGTCCATAGTAGACAATCAATCAATGTAGTGAATCAATTACTCTCATATTGAATTCACTAGGTAATTTAGATAACAGAAGTAATCAAACTAATAGTATATCGAAATATCTCAACAAAATCAATTGCCCAGATAACAAGTTTTCAATTGATCAAGTTTTTCAATACGTTTTTTTTAATAATAGCCAAGAGTATAAAACAACAAAATTCGTGTTAAGAGAAAAATTGAAATATCCAAAATATTAAGAGTAATTTTAAGGAATCAAGAATAAAAATTAAGAGAAAACGATTAAGAGAAACATACCCAAAGGAATAGCTGACCTCAGCTGTGGAGGTGTATAAAACAGACAGCATCCCAGCCGAGCCCTCATACGAAGTGTGCCAAGCTACAATGAAGAGGGTCAAGCCTAGGATAACCTACATGTAGGGGGAGATGTTCCTCACCAGCCAACAGATCATGAATCGCCCGACAAGCACCCCAGTGGAACAATACCAGATAGGTTTGGAAATCCGCCGCATGATCCGGGACGCGGAACGTTACTTCAAGGAGAAATGGGCCGCTGAGGAACCCCAATGTGAACAGCCGGAGGAGTCTGAGGACTGGACAAGTTACCGGACCATTGATCAACCACCCATACAAAAAAAGCCTGAGGAAGTACCAGACGAACTGCCACCACCAAACTGCTACACCAAAGTGCTCAATACCAAAAAAGAAAAATAACAAAACAATGAAAAATGAAATGGAAAAAAAAAAAAAAAAAAATTTTTTTTGTAAACGCAAATTCAAACAAACATATTCAATAAAATGTAATCATTGTAAAATGTAAAATTCAATAAAAAGGAAAATTCCTTAAAACTGTACATATGCATCTAATAACTGAAATAATAATTAAAAAAATGCAAGGCATATGACAAACTGGGCAAATTCCTAAATACACAACAAAAAAAAAAATTATAATAACAAAAATGTATCACATAAATAACTAAAATGTAAACCAACTAAAGATACCTAAAGATATATGCCTATGATAAAATATGAGAATCAAACGAACTGAAACTTATACTCGCATTTACAAAAAAAAAAAAAAAAAAAAAAATGGTGGAACCTCTCCAATGGAGGGAGGAATGTCATGACCTGAAAAAAAAAACCCTTTCTAAGAATTAAAATTGCGACCAAAACAAAGTGTAAAACCAATCACTAACCGATCGATTACACTTATTGAAACCTGCAAAACAAAACTCTTCTTAAAATTAAAATTTAAAACGAAATAAAATCTCGAACCAATCAGAAATCGATAACTGATCGATTACGCTCTTTGGAATGTGGAAAATAAAACCCTTCTAAAAATTAAACTTTCGAAAAACGGAATAAAATGTGAAACCAATCAAGAATCAATATCCGATCGATCACACTTGTTTGAAATCTGGAAAACAAAACTCTTTTTAAAATTAAAATTTCAAAACGAAATGAAATTTCGAACTAATCAGAAATCGATAACTGATCGATCAAAATAGTTGAAACCTAAAAACACATTGTAACCTGAAAATTCAAAAATGTTCTAAACCAAATATCACCAAAACAGAACGAAATCAAAAAATCAATCGAAAATCAATAACCGATCGATCAAAGTAGGTGAAACCTAAAAACACATTGTAACCTGAAAATTCAAAAATGTTCCAAACCAAAAAATCACCAAAACAGAACGAAATCAAGAAACCAATCGAAAATCGATAACTGATCGATCAAAATAGTTGAAACCTAAAAACACATTGTAGCCTGAAAACCCAAAACTGTTTTAAAACAAAAACCACAAAAAGGGAACGAGAACAAAAACCAATCAGGAATCAATAACCGATCGATCAGATAAGTTTAAACCTAAAACAAACACATTGTCACCTGAAAACCCGTCAAAACTGTTTTAAAACAAAAAACCACAAAAAGGGAACAAAATCAAAACCCAATCAAGAATCAATAACCGATCGATCAGATTATTTGAAACCTAAACACCGAAAACTGTTTTAGGACAAAGTTCACAAAAAAAGAACAAAATCAAGAAAACCAATCACAAATTAATGACCGATCGATCAAGCAGGTTACAAAACCAATAGCACACAAAATTTCCAAATCCACAAAAGAATCAAAAGAAATCAACTATGGGACACCAACATTAAAAACATCGATTCAGAAATTATAAATATTTATTAAACACCAAATCAAAACAAACTTAATAACTAACCGAATATGAAATCGATAGCAAACAACCGGAAACATTTGATTAAGAAAATCAATAACAAACAACACTCAAATTGAAATAACGTTAGCGAGCCGTTACCGATCAATCACCACGATCGGAATCAATCACTTGGAAATTAATTAACAAACTGCCGACCGCCTAACCGATATAACAACCGCGACGCGCGACAATAAACTGAAGGCATGACGCCACACGACAACCCATTCCAACGTGAGGAATGCCGCGTCAACAAAAAACTGGCGAACAGGAATGCACCACGTCAGCTGCAACAGACAACATTATTTGTTTACCGAACAAAACTTACCCACGAGAAATGCCCCTGTCTGCAAAACCTTATCACAACGAATGTCGCATGCCACTTTCTTGAGAATCTACTTCGACCTTCGGCAGAGTCATCCAATTTCATACAAGAATGTCAAAAATGCATGGGAACATGCTAAATTTTAAAAAAATCCGTTCCCATACTGTTAAGCGAAGGTTACACGCGCAACGAAAACTGACTGCAGGCGTGTAGCCTTGAATACGACGCACCTAGGAACATTCTCACGCTAGAAATTGCTGCAAAAGCAGAAAAAACAATATAAAATAGGGTAACTTGGAATAAAGAGGCAGTTATTGATCAGTCACCGGGAATACGACGACTCTTCGCGGGCCAGAAGAGTCTTGAAGGAAGACATCGCTTCTCCAGAAACTTTAGAAGGAAGACATCGCCGCTACCGACACTTTTGAAGGAACACATCGCTTCTCCAGAGACTTTAGAAGGAAGACGTCGCTTCTCCAGCCAATTTTGAAAGAAGATATCGCCTCTACAGACAGTTTTGAAGGAAGACATCGTCCCTACAGACACTTTTGAGGGAAGACGTCGCTCCTCCAGCCACTTTTGAAGGAAGATATCGCCTCTACAGACAGTTTTGAAGGAAGACATCGTCTCCCTGCAGAATTCAACAGAAGAATTCCGCTCTCTTTGGGTGAATTGACCTAGCAGTCAACACCAAAATACTGAAAGGTCCTAGTAGACCTCAGTTCTCTCCGAGAAGGGGAGTTGGTGATGTCAAGTCGAGAAAATTCCAATCTCAAGGAAGCGTTGAAGAATTCGACAGCTGGCCCCAGACCGATTACCATCGAGGAGTATCGTCAGCGTCAGCTAGAACGACGTCCTAAGGAAGTTATACTACCACCAGCGAAGAAACAGAAGTCCGGTTCGGAGGCTTACTTCAAGCGGAATCCAGGAGGCACAGAAGGATCTCATCCCAGCGAGGACTAAGGAAGCCAAAAGAATCGCCAGCCAGAAGATCAACGAGCTGAAAATGGAACGTAGAAACTACCGACAAATGAAGAAGTCCCTCAAGCAGGAAAGGATGTAAGAAAGAGCTCGGCAGCATATTAACTTGTCCGAGAATATTCCCGCCATTGTAATAAACATTAAAGAAAATAAACGATATGCACCATTATTTCTTAATATCACTTTGAAACGTCCCAACCAAATCTCGATTTTTGTGAATGATTTTATGACTATTGATCGAAACCCCAGAAAACCCCAACAGGGTAGATAAAGAAAATAAATGGGAAAATCGTCAAAGAAGAAGTAGTAGAGTTATTGCTAGATTATTTTATATTGTATGTTGAGCTCTTTCATTTGAGACTACTTTTGCTTCATGTTCGAGGTCCCATCAGGATTTGGGTACTGTTGGGAACATTATTGGGGTCTATTCTGGCGAAATTTGCTAAATAGCAGATTTTTCTGCTACGGGCGATAGCAGATTTGGCTCGTAGCAGAGTTTCGATAAGTTGGTATTCTGGCTACCAACTATTTTCGAATCTGCTACGAACTGAATTTCGCAAATTACTTTTAGCCAAATCTGCTATCTTTGACGGTTGAAAGTGTAAACAAAAACTTAAAATGTAATAAACTATAAAGGTGCCTACAGACGATCATAGAAAAATACATCATATTATAGGACATATTTGTGTCATGTCAGATCTATGACATATTATATGATGAACTGTACACACACGTTTTTGAAAATATGACGAAAAATATGATGTTAGTTTTCAATGATGAATAAATATGACAAAGCGATTTTTGCTGTACACACGACACAATTTCATATGACATATATTTCTAATGTTCTGTGAAGTTGTCAAACGTTTATTGTATTTCAAGATTGTATCGAAGATTGTATTTCAAATAAAATGAAAAATGAACTAAATGTTCCCTCCAATAAATATTTTACATAAAAGATGAAACCGAAAATTTAAAATTTTTCTGATCCTTCAAGTGTTTTTCCTTATTACCACACTCCTTTTTATTTACCAAGAAATTACCTGATGCATGACAATAATATAGTTTTGTCACACAAAGAAATATTGAAGTGAAAAACTATTTCCAAAAGACAGATAAAATTTGAAACTGGCGCTTCTTTTCATTATATATTTTCGTCATACTTTTCTTTTCCATCGAAAATGGAAAATAAAAATATGACAAATTTATATGTCATTTATATGATGAACCGTCCACACGATCATATAATATGAAATATTTTTATGTCATATAAATGATGAAACATCATAGAAATGTGTCATATTTTTTCGTCATATGCCGTGTGTACAGCTTCATCATATTTTTTCGTCATATATATGATGAAACATCATAGAAATATGATCGTCTGTAGTCACCTTAAGTTTAAGTATTTAAGTATTTAACTATAACTTATTTAACTATAAGTTTGTGTTAATAAGTAAAAGATTTGTTTTAAATTCATAAATTAAGAGACACTATTGATTAATATTTAATGAAAGACAACAGTTTTCTGGTTTGGATTTTGGTAAAATACCCAAATAAGTTTGTTTGTACAACAAAATATTTAAGGATTAATTATTTTTAAGGAACTTTAAGAATATCTAGAGCATCAACTCAAGGAATTCAATGAATTTGATAGCAAAGGCTTCAATATAAGCACGAAGATATTTAATTTGGGTGCACTGAGTGAAAGATTTGGTCAATTCGTAATCACCAAAACGGAGGGGGCTCTTTGGATTTTGAAAAAGACGACGGCATAAGGACTACCACAAAAACAAAGTGATCTGATTATGTTTTTGGAATGGAAGACACATAAACCGAGTCGAGCTATATCATGATATTCCACAAAATGACCAACTCAAACCAGAACCAGAAGAAAATGAAGCGACTATTTGATACTACATAGTATATGGATAAATTTGTTAAAAATACTATACTAATACTATACATTTCTCAAAAATAGTTATTGGTATTTGAAAATCAATAACTTTGGAAGAAAAATCATGTCATATTATGGACATAGTGTTCGTCACGAAGTGGATGCAGACGGATTCCGGTTCAGAGATAGGCTCTGGAGTAGAATTAATTTTCATCTAGAGACTATCTCTGAACCAGAATCCGTCTGCATCCACTTCGTGACGAACACTATGTCCATAATATGATATGATTTTTCTTCCAAAGTTATTTATTTTCAAATACCAATATTTATTTTTGAGAAATATATAGTATTTTTAACAAATTTATCCATATTTCTTTCGCAAGAATTAGAATAGACCCAACAAATGATGAAATATTGAAAATGAATGAATTGTAAACATAAAGAAGGCAAAATAAACAAATTTTGTTCACATATTCCAACTTTTCATCTATTTAATGAAATATAAGTGGAGTAGTTATGATTTTTTCTGTTTTTCGTCTGCAAAAATAGTAAATGTGTTGAAACATGGCAACATATTTAAGGAAAATTTCTTAAAATCTGCAAATTTAACAAAATGCATTAAATTTTCTCATTTAGGTATGAATTTATATACTTTTCTATATGGGATAGCTGAAAACTTTATCATAAAGGCAGCTAAATTAAGGCTGCTATGAAAGCAGATTTTTAACAGAATTATAGCAGATTTTTCTGCTATTTTTTCACCCAGAATAGCAATTTAAGTCACTTTCGTTAAGTTACGAAAGGCAACAACAATGCTATGGGAAATAGCAGATTGTCAAAATAGCAGAATCTGCTATGACCGGCCAGAATAGACCCCATTTACTCCACATTTTCAGCTGCTGCACATGCACGAGTTTCCCATGAAATGATGGAGAGTGGTGTGAATATTTATTAGAAGTAAAAGAGTGTAAGTCCTCTCAGCAGTTAAGAGAGTTAATTTCCATATATTATTTGTGGTATGAACGTTCCCACAAATGCTTTAGATTTGTGGAATGAATTCAAAATGTTCATGTGTGAAGACTTTTTAAGAAATTCTTCAGAAAATGATTCATATAACCGTGCTTTATTAGCTATTGAGCTCCGTTAGACTGAGGGTGGTAGGGAGTTGTTTTTAGCCTCTTGATCCTTAGGAGTTTAGAGACTTCCTGAAACACTCCTGCGATTAGGCTAGCACCTTGATCAGTCAAGATGCTTTCAGGTATCCCGTGTCTACTTATGATTGTAGTAGTAAACGCTTCCGCGAGGGTGGTTGATTCGGCATTGGGAACAGGGATTGCCTCCGAAAATTTTGTTAAATCATCCTGGAAAGTTAGGAGGTATTTATTTCCTAGGTACGAAACGGGTAGTGGCCCCATAACATCTAAATAAACTCTTTCGAAAGGCTTGGAACTCACTGAAGTTATTTTCATAGGGATCTTAGGATTTCGCGATACTGTATTTATTTGGCACTGTTTGCAGTTTCTAATAAATGTTACAAGAGCTTGGGTCATTGCTTCCCAATAAAACTGTTTCTTGATCCTCTTCAGGGTCCCAGATACACCTTGGTGACCTCCCGTGGGTAGCAAATGGAAATCTTTTATTATTTGCTCCCTTTCCTTAGGGTCATCTAAGTACCTAATTGTTTCGACATGGAGTATTGTGTCGATTTTAAACGCCTTACGAATTTTGTCCTTAAGTGTCATTAGGGTGTGTAGTTCCAGTTTCGGAATACTTATGTGTATGATCTTCAGGTTTCTTTCTACGGCCAGGGATACGAAGTTGGAGAGGGTACTGTTAAGGTTGTCCTCATCCTGAGAGGTACGAAGGCGAAGTATTAGTCTTTTGACAATGAAATCGGATTCTTTGAAAGAGAATATTTTAGGTTCGAGGGAGAAATCGATTTCGCTCAAATCGATACTTAGCATGGCGGCTAAACGCCGTTCAAGATTAGTGTCCCTTGTGGGCAAAATAAAGAATTTGGCACGGACAGATCTAGACAGTAATAAAGAGTCGTCAGTTTCAATAAGGGGTGATAAGTAGTTGTCATTATTGGTTCTGGCCTTCTCTTGTGCATCCTGGTCCAGGTTATCAGTGACCTTGGCTTGGCTTCTTGTTATCGCGTATAGGGAGGTGGTGTTTTTAGGGTCATTTCGTTTTTCCGATTTATCGGTCTCAGGAGAGTTCTCTTGTGCTTTCGCGGTTACTCTACTTAAGGCATCGGCGTTTGTATTAAGTTTCCCAGCCTTGTGGGTTATCGTGTAGTCGTACTCTTCTAAACTGATTCTCCATCTCATCAATCTTGACGAGTGGTCCTTTAGATTCATGAGCCAAACTAGAGGCTTGTGGTCATTGATAATGGAGAACTTCCTTCTATATATGTATTGACGAAATTGTTCCACGGCGTACACGATAGCAAGTAGTTCTTTCTCTATTGTCGAGTAACTTGTTTCGGCGCCGTTTAGAGCACGACTCGCGTATGCAATGGGGTGGTCTCCATCTTCGTCCTGCTGCGAGAGGACAGCTCCTAGAGCTATGTCACTGGCATCTGCCGTGACGTAAAATTGCCGCGAAAAGTCGGGATATGACAAGATGGGAGAGGTTATTGGCCGTTGCTTTAAGTTCGTAAAGGCTTCGTCACAAAGGGCATCAAATTTAAAGGGTACGTCCTTTTTTAAAAGGTTGGTCAAGGGTTTGGCGATCTTAGAGCAATTTGGAATAAATCGGCGGTAATACCCGATAAATCCGAGAAAGGCTCTGATATCCTTTACCTTTTTAGGTCTTGGATATGTTTTGACTGCTGTTATCTTCCCTGGATCTGGTTTGACACCGTTTTCCGTAATTAAGTGTCCCAGATACATGATTTCCTTCCGAAGAAAATGACATTTATCTGCCTGCAACTTTAGTTTGAAGTCGCGTAAACGTTGGAATACAGCAATGAGCCTATTGTTGTGTTGAGATAGATTGTAGCCATGGATGACTGTGTCGTCCATGTAAATGAAGCAGTGAATTCCTTGTAATCCAGACAAGATATTATTCATGGTTCTATGGAATGTAGCGGGAGCTCCTTTCAGACCGAATGGCATTCGATTGTATTCGTAATGGCCATAAGGCGTACTGAAGGCTGTCTTTTCCCGATCCCTGTCGTCCATTCTTATCTGGTGGAATCCACTGGCCAATCGAGCGTCGTAAAATACTTAGATTTCCCAAGTTGGTCCAATATGTCTGTTATATTTGGTAGAGGGAACGCGTCTCCTACCGTAATCTCATTAAGACGCCGGAAATCTACCACTACTCGCCATCTCTTATTCCCTTGTTCATCGGGTTTTTTCGGAACGAGGAGTAGGGGAGAGTTCCAGGGACTATAGGATGGTCTGACAATGCCTGATTTTAGCATCTCTTGGACTTGGTTATCCACTTCCTTACGATTTGCCTCCGGCAATCTGTACGGTTTAGTGTATATAGGGGGATGATTTGCTTCTACCTCAATTTTATGGGTAGTCGCGTCCGTGTAGGACAATATATCTCCTTCTAGATAAAATATATCATTGAAGGTTCTACAGATATCTCGAATTGATGTCTCTTCTTCTTCATTACAATGATCCAATTTTACAAGGTTCTGCAGTTTTTTTATTCTGCTTTCAATCAGATCTTGGTCGAAGTTTGGAGTTATCATGTCGAAATTCTTTGCATCTAGATACTCTAGGTCCAGATCATGGGGGGTAAACTAACGTCTTCCTCTGTAGTATTGAGGATTAAGACTTTTACCATTCCATTTTCAGGAGTACCAATAGAATTTTTCTATATGCACTCCGAGAATTATTCCTTTATTCGATATTACCGTTTCTGTGGATGCCGTAGTGGGTATTAAGTGGATTCTTTCTGCTCGAACTGGAATGATCGCATGGCTTAAGGCACTTGGGTTGAAATGTGGTTGCAGTTTACCGTCCTGCCCAGGACGAATGCCCTTTTGAGAAGATGTGACTGGGTGCAGTTTGATGTCTTGGCCAGGACCCGAGAATGAAAAAGAGGAAGATGTGGAAGGAGTTATCGTTGGGTGCAGTTTAACGTCTTGCCGAGGACGATTAATTAACGAGGAAGGAGATATATACTGATCTAACGAGGAAGGAGATATTACTGTTGACTTAATTAACAAGGAAGGAGATATTTCTGACTTAACTAACGAGGAAGGAGATATTTCTGACATAACTAACGAGGAAGGAGATACTACTGTTGACTTAATCAACGAGAACGGAGATATTTCTGACTTAACTAACGAGGATGGAGATATTTCTGACTTAACTAACGAGGAAGGAGATATTTCTGACTTAACTAACGAGGAAGGAGATACGACTGTTGACTTAATTAACGAGGAAGGAGATATTTCTGACTTAACTAACGAGTAAGGAGATATTTCTGACTTAACTAACAAGGAAGGAGATATTTCTGACTTAACTAACGAGGAAGGAGATATTTCTGACTTAACTAACGAGGAAGGAGATACTACTGTTTACTTAACTAACGAGGAAGGAGATATTTCTGACTTAACTAACGAGCAAGGAGATATTTCTGACTTAACTAACGAGGAAGGGGATATTTCTGACTTAACTAACGAGGAAGGAGATACTACTGTTGACTTAACTAACGAGGAAGGAGATATTTCTGACTTAACTAACGAGGAAGGAGATGCTGCTGGGTGCAGTTTCACGTCTTGTCCAGGACGTATAGTAGACGGAGGCGATGTTGACGATGCCGATGATGTGACTGATAAAAATGAGGGGGGGACTGTCGGAGATAAAGAAGTGGAAGTGGATATTATTGGCCGCAGTTTAACGTCTTGCCGAGGACGATTAACTGACGAGACTGACGAGGAAGATGTGGACGGAGTCGAAGGACCCGAAGAAGAGAGGATAGGCGAAGACGACGCTGACGAGGATGGTGATGAAAACGACGGAGACGAAATTATTGGTTGTCGTCTTGCCCAGGACGCGTATGAGACGAGAACGGAGGTGCTGACGGGGACACAGATAAAGACGAAGATGTCGAAGGCGACGAAGAAGATGTTATTGGTTGCAGTTTAACGTCTTGCCCAGGACGCGTAATAGACGAGAATGATGAAGAAGGAGTGAACGTTGGATGCAGCTTTACGTCTTGCCCAGGACGCGAGAATGTGGAATTTATAGTCCTTCGATGAAACTGAGGGAAATCACTGAGATATTGCTCCAAGGTGTAAGGAATCAAGTTGTGACTGACCTCGAGTGTCAGTATCTGTGCCCCATAATCAATTTGTGCCTTATATCTGGTCAAAAAGTCGTGACCTAATAAACCTTCATATGCCAATGCCGAAGCACCGCTCAGAATTTGAAAAGGATGTTCGATTTTGAAATCTGCACCTTCGTGCTGTAGTTCGCTTGTTATGAGACCCTCTGTGGAGGTAGATTGAGAAAAGACCGTATTGATGTGACAAATAACATCACTGTAATACCTACTACCAGGTTTCAGGGACTGACATCGAACTAAGCTGATCTCCGCTCCGGTATCTATTAAGAATTCAGTATATGGATTAACGGACACTTTAGAGGCCAGAGTGAGGGTTGGATGAAGGTCGTACGGTTAGGGGGGGTTTTATCCTTGAGTGTTGGAAGGTTGGGTCCGATTTCCATGTACGTCGGCCTGAATGACGATCTGCGGGGGGTTGCCGACGAATTTCCCCCGCACCTGGGAGTTTTCCGGGTTCTTGGAATGCGTAGTTGACGGGTAAGGAGGATTAGGTGGTGACAGAGGAGACAGAGGTTGTGAGTAACGCGATTGTGGGTTATATGGTGGCCTTCTTCTTCGGTTGTTAGACTCCCTTTTCCGACATTCGTCAATGGTTTGGCCTTTGTTATGGCAATAATTGCAGATTTTCGGAATCTGTTTTGGAATGGAGTGTTCAGGGGCTCTGTTCCCGGACGAGAGGTGGTGTATTGTAGATGGGTTAGACCTTTCCTGGCGTTGTACGGAACGGGACGGTAAGTGGGACTGTGGGGCGCTGTGACCTGGCTGACCACATCTGAAACAGGTAGTATTCCTTAAAGGGTTTTTCTGTGGTTGATCTACCCAGGGTTTCGTTGGATCCTGTCTCGGGGTATTGATTTGATTAAGTCGCGTCGCGTGCTCTAATACATAGTCGGACATTGAGGCGAGTTTCTTTTCAGAAAATACCTTAGCAAGCATTTGCAGCTGGCCATTTAGCAGCCCGTCTTCGAGGGTTCTGACGGCCTGTGCCTCGTTGTCTTTAAGGAGGGATCTCAACAGGACGTTGTCGCTGGTATATTTTCGCGTGGCTTCGTTTAACAGAGAAAAGGTGGTGGTCAGGCGATTTAAGAATTCCTTAACATCCGCGCCAGTTTTCTGTTTTAACTGTCCTAATTGAGTTTGGAGGGTAAATCTGGATAGTCGGGTTTCGAACTTGGATGATATAGTGGAACGTAGAACAGTCCAGTCGTCAGTGGGGTTATATTTGTACACGTCGTACGCTGGACCACTCAATTTACTTTTGACAAGACCCATGAAACTTTGATGGTCTGTCCCCGTTGACACAGTGGAAAAAATGTCATCCGCACAGGTAAGGAATCGGTGTAGATCGCTGGTATTTCCGGAAAATTCTAGCAACAGTCGTTGTGAATTGGCAAGGGAGAACCCGGACGTTGGAGAAGCATGGTGTAGAATTGAACCCAATGTAGCATTTAATTGGTCCTGAATATTAGGTTCTTGGAAAGGGTATCTGTCTTGCAACCCGTCTTGCAGGAGGTCAAAGGTAGTATCATATTGTCCTTGGATCTCCTCGAATGTATTACCGGTAAAATATGCATCTTCTTCCTCGTCATCGTACAAATCCGCTAGAATTTGGAAATGTGTCTGCTCCAAAAGGTTCCCAGTACATTTTCAGGGTGGTGATTTTATTCTGTAAGGCAACTTTGCTGGCGTCTCGGAGGAAGTCAGGGGTAATTTGAGAAACGATTCGCCGGATCACCTGGCTTCTTTCCTTTTGGAGCCTGAGCCTTCCAGGATTAGGTGATTCGCTGACTTCGGATTCGGCTTCGGGGGCGTTAGCCTTTTTTTAAGACTTCGGGGGCTGGAGGTATGAAAAATTGGTTGGTAGCCTTAGCTAGTAAGGGGCTAACGAGCCAATCACTAAGGGCCGCTTTCGTGGTCTTGTACCAATCGTGGGCCTTCCCATGGCAGTCGAGAGTAAAATATTCATGCTTATCATCCCGTTCGGGGTGATCTTTGAGAGAAACATGCCCCTTTTGGAAATTTCCCCAAGCTTCCTCTAGAAGGCTAAGTTTCCTTTTTGTATAATTGGCTGTTCCTGAAGATTTGGGCGCCTTACTGAAGTTGTTATATAATTTGACGATCTCTGAATTGATTTGCATTTGCGCAAGACAAAGATCGTGAAACGCGGGAGGAGACATTGTTAGGATGTCTGTAGGGTACTGTTGAACAAGAGTTGACCGAAGACCAAAGCTGTCGTTCGAAGATTCAATAATGCAAATTTGTGAAGGCTAGATCAATGGAAGTTGAGGAATTTGCTAGAGACTTAAATAACTAACAGGTCGAGATCAAGAAATTAATTAATTTGAGCGTTTGATGGATTTAATAACGAATTAAAACGATTACCAAAAAAAAAGGGGGGGACTAGCGGGCTTAATCCAAGGAAGAGGTGTTGAACAGTACTTTTGACGAGTGTCAAAAAAAAGGGGCGCAAATCAGAATGCAGCATTTGGTCGAACTAGATAAGTTTTAGGGTTTAAACGGTTACATTCGTCGTTAACCAACTATATCCTTATTTAAAATTGGTTATAGCTATTTCTTAATATCGGTCCGCAGAATCCTTGCAATTAATAAGATTTAAAAAGTCGGAGTCTCCCAAAAACAAGGGTTTCAATTCGGAGCAATAGGGTACGCTCAAGGATTAAGATTTATACGAGTCGCCGACTATGCAAGTTAAATGTATCTACATATATAAAGTTTTTTTTTTCGAAACAGGGAAGAATCACGACGGTAAGATATTGGTAGGTTAATTGGAGCTAGTACGAGTTTATTTTCATGAAGTGGTACATGTAGATAGGGCGACGCAAATATACTAGTAAACAAGCATTAACCAACGAAAACAGAAAAATTTTGGATACGCCCCCACGGTGGTTGAACCAAAATTGAAGTTTAAGATACGATCTGGAGGAAGGACGTCTGGAGAGTCCACTCAATATGACGCTCCAAGCTCACGTATTTCCCGACAGCAAAAGAGATACATAGATGCAATTCGGAATGACAACAAAAAAAACAGAGGCAAGGGCCGGTGAAGGAAGTCGAGAGGGTAGTAAAGTTTTCCCTTTCGTGTTATTATTATGACTTGTATTATTGGGTGCGTAGGGTCTGGAATGTCAGCGTGACAATTCCCTTGCCTAACGGACTGTCCAAGACTCTTACCTTGGGTAGGGGAAATCTTGGATTTCTACTAGGCGCGCGGATTAGTTTTGTTTATTTAATTTTATAAATAAGTAGAACGGGCTCTCAAAAGGTTTACAAGAAATTTTTATAAAAATATGGGGATCTATGTATTAAAACATCGTGTTTTTTTTCTTTTTTCTCTTAGACTAAAACTCACGGCTTCATGTTCAATTCTTCCTTCGTTGGTCGGGGGTGGTGTTTCCTGGCTGGCAGTTGGTTTTGATTGTTTTTTATTCCTATCTGTTGAGGAGTCTTCGGTCCATAAAGATGCGGGCAGGGTTGGAGCCCCTAAAAGATATTTCGTTGGGGTTTAATTTGTGCTCGCCTGGAGGTCAAAACCCTTTTCTCTGCACTTTCACTTTTTGTTTACCAATTTTATTATTTTGTTTTTACTTTAATTATTAAAACAGATTGTTATTTTATTTTTATATTTTATTGTTATTCTCTCCCTCTTTTTTTTCGTGTGTGTTTGGGAAGCCATCGGCTATCCCACCGCTGCCACCAAATGTTTTATCCCAGGGGCGTTAAAAGGGAAGGGAACAGGGAGTGCTTTCCCCTATGGGCGAAGTTCACCTGCACCCGATCAGGGGTTGAGTTTGCGGAAGGTCTCAGAAAAAATTCTCACTTAAATTGAGTTTTATTTATTTTTCAGCAAATTAAGCACATTTATTTCAATTGCATTTTAAAATTACCCATTTTTTTGCACAAAACTAATATTGGTAGCTTTCCGGATCACGTGTTGTTGTTGGAATGCATTCAAAAAATCTACTACGTTCGTGATCCATTTGAAGCTCGTCCATAATAAAACACGGCTGTAGTATTTGATTACTTTTACTTCAGTTCAAAATTTGGAATTTTCACGTTTCCACAAAATCAATGTAAAGTTTATTCTGTCATTTTCATCAAAATTTGTCAATTGGAAATTTTATCAAAGTTTTCTTTCTTTTCACAAACTTAAATGTTTAATTATATTTTTTTTCAAATCACAATTAGGAATTTTCGTTCACGTTTTCTCAAGATATTAGTAAAGATTCTTCTGTTATTTTCATCAAAATTTGTCTATTCGAAATTTTATCAAAGTTTTCCTTCTTTTAATTATTATTCCCTTTTTTTTTTATTCACAATTCGCAATTTTCATTCACGTTTTCACAAAATATAACTAAGTTTGATCGACTGAGTTCCTCTCTAACGAAATTCCGTGCCCGTATCTGGCCGGTGACCGTGCGCGAAGTTAGTTGAGGCCAAATGAGGAAAAACCAAGAAGGGAACTGAGAAGAGTAAGGGTGACGGCGACCTATCCAGTCACCGGTCAAAATCATGACCGAAAATGCGCGTCAGTTTGGGGCCCTCATTCCGGACACAAAATGCTGATGCGCATTTTCATTAGGTCCGGGAATGTGCGCAATTTGCACTTTCCATAATTACAAACCTACGCGATCAGATTTCATCACGACGGCGACGGTGATCCTACGATTGGGTTGCGATCAAGTTTTATCAGAGTGATAAAACTTGACCGCAACGGGAAATTTATCGCGCATGATTATTTATTCTGTCGCGATCAAGTTTCATCTTGGTGACAAGGCTTGCGGCGTCAGCATTTTGGGCTGGGAGCGGACGGGTTCCCATAAAAGGTTTTTTTTTCTTTTTCCGAGGGGAGGGGGGGGGGGCTAGGGCAAAAAGAGGAGAAAGAAATGGAACATGTGTGACTGGGCCCAGGCTCAGTTACAACATCATGTAAAGAAAAAAACGGGGTGTGGAGAATGGTTGGCAATTACAGAAGTTTCAATAGTGTAACAGTTCCCGACAGATATTAATACCAACATTTACCTACGGCGACGGTAGACATACAGAAGGCTGCGTTCACCAGTCCTCTAGGCAACTTAGAGTATTTGATCATGCCGCACAATTGGGCCGCTTCAAGGTTTCGTGGACGGAGTAATACAAGATTTACCTGTTGATGATTTTTGGTGGCGTGAGAGCATCAGATATTAATGAGCATGAGAAACATTTAAGAATTTTATTTGAAAGATTGAGAGAATATGGATTGGTGATAAATCTGAACAAATGTATCTTAGGGAAGCCTGAAGTTGAATATTTAGGTTATAAGATCTCCAAATATGGAATCAGTCCGTTGGAAGAAAAAATTAAGTGCAGAGTTGAATATCCTAAGCCCAAGACAGTGGTAGAACTGTAACGATTTTTTCGCATTATTAATTTCAACAGAAGCGCACTGCCGCACGATGCAAAGATACAATTGCCATTTATGAAATATACGACTATGTCAAAGAAAACGGATCAGACAAAAATTAACCAGGAACAAGAAGCGGTTGAACCGTTTGAACAATGCAGGCAATCGTTAGCAAAGGCCATAATGTTGGTTCTCCCAGCTCCAAACGGGAGCATTGGATTATGTACTGACGGTTCAGACAATGCCATAGGAGCTGCTTTGGAGCAGAGAATTGGTGCTGGGGCAAGGTTGCCGTTGACCATCTATTCGATTAAGTTAAAAAAGGATCAAAAGAATTACAGTACCTATGACAAGGAACTCACTGCAATTTATTTAAGTTTTAGGCACTTCGCAAATTGGTTGGAGGCTACAGACTGAAATTTTCACTGATCATAAACCCTTGAAGTGTGCGTTTTAGCAGAAATCCGAAAAACAAATCCAAGGCAAAGAAGACACCTGGACTTCGTCATGCCGATTGATCTTGATGAGGTAAAACTATCGGAAGAACAGCATTTGGATATCCCACTTCAAAAATTTATAAATTCCAACTCTAATAAGAATAAACTTGTTAAAACTTCAAAAGATCAAACTCACCCATTAAAAGTCATGGAAACCACCATGGAAACCAAACCAACGCCGTGCATCCCAGAAAGACTTAGACGAAGAATCTTTGACATGATGCATCAGAATTTACATCCGAATGGGAAGGCTACTGTACGACAAATTAAACAAAGGTACTTCTGGCCCAACATGAAGAAGGAGGTCATGGAATGGGCGATGAAGTGTTTAGATTGCCCGAAATGCAAAGTGAGCAGACACGTTAAGAACAAAATTTCCAAATTTTATGTACCAGAATCAAGATTTGATCATGTGCACATGGACATTGTAGGTCCCTTACCCAGATGCAAAAACTTCCGATATTGCCATACCGTTATAGACAGATTTTCGAGATGGACGGAAATGTTGTCAATGGAGGTAGTCACAGCAGAGAATGTATGTCAAGTACTTATCCAGGGATGGATTTGTGGGTATGGAACACCGATATTTATCACGACGGATCAAGGCTCGCAATTCGAGTTGGCGTTGTTTAAAGCACTGGCCAAATTCGTGGGTAGTAAGAGAAATAGAACCACAGCATTATCAGCCGGCAGCTATTGGGATGATTGAGAGATTGAATAGGACTATGAAAACTGCCAATATGTGTATTGGCTCCAAGGAGAATAGGGTTGAGTATTTACCTACTCTCTTGCTTGGCTCGAGAACGTATGTTAGGAAAAATTTTGGAGCTTCGCCTGCGGAATATGTATATGGAAAAACATTAAGGTTACCGGGAGAATTTTTTTCATACCGTTAATGCGTAAGCAATAGCACTCCATTCACTGAGAAGTTTAGAGGGCACATGAAACAATTGCAACCAGTTCCGGTGAATCATCATAACAAGGAAAACCCCTCCGTTTTTAAGGAATTGACCATATGCAATCATGTTTTTCTGCGCAGAGAAGATGCAATATCTTTAGACATACCTTATGATGGCCCTTTTCGTGTCATTCAGAGGAAATCAAATTTGGTATACAAGATTGACCGAGGTCAAGAAGAAATAAATATGTCAACTGAAAGGCTTCAGCGTTCGGTGTTACAGGAGACACTGTGGACCGGGAGCAGGGTATTTCGTCGAGTGACAGCAGTCAAGGCGATAATAGAACTGCCAATCAGCGTCAGGTAACTCAAGAAGAAATTATTAAGGAACATTGTTACGCTAAACCAGCAGATGCGAATAATACCAGAATTTCTGGAATCTTAAAAAAGCAAGCGGCACAAACTAGCATAGAAGAGCACGAAGCTCCACGAATAACACCCCTTATTCCTACGGTGATAACACCTTTAAGGACATACTCAGGAGAGAAACAACTAAAAATTGCAAGACTCCTTCAAATCATCAAATTCATTAATAAAGAAACACTTATTGAGGTTCAATTACAAAAAACACAAGAAGGATTAATGTAAAGTTTGGATTATATAAATACAAATAAGAAATACTTATCAAGGTTGAATTATATAACGTCAAAAGACAAGAAATAATATAAAAAAAGAATTATGTAATGTAAAAAGACAAGAAACAATGTAAAAATTGAATTATATAAAATAAGAAGACAAGAAAAAGCTGTTATGCGTAAATAAATATACTAATTAGTGAAAATTAAAAAACTGAGTTTGTCTTACATTTCTAAAAATGAATTTCCACCAAGTAAAAGGCACCAAAATTGATAGACAAGAAACATGTAAATTGAATTAAATAAGGTAGGAAGCAAGAAATAGATAGATATTGAATTATATATGTAAAAGCATATAAAAATTTAATTGTAATGTATGAATCCGGAACTTAAAGTTGCTCACAACAGGAATTGTTCAAAGTAGGTCTGCTCCGGGGAAATCAAAAAGTCTTTAGCTGATGAGTGCCATAGCCTCACCGCATAAGTCCCGACCAGGGTTCTATCGAATCTATCGGGCCTAAAAAACCTTAATTCACTGGGCAAGTTTGGTATAAGTGGAAGTCAGACAACGACAAAAGGAAGAATTGAAGGACACCATGGCGGGTCCAAGACCAATAACAATCGAGGAGTATAGGGCTGGAAAAAACTAGGATCCGAAACAACAAACGGAGACGACGAATACGGAGTTGCTACCGAGTAAACGGACCGGTGTGAAAGCACGGTTTCGCACTACAATTGAAGAAACGCGGAGACCACTTCTTCTGGCTGAGAGGTGTGAGAAGCGGACGAAGATCCAGCGAGAACTCAAACTGTTATAAAATACCGTAAGAGATATCACCAGGAGAACAAGCTAACTAGGTACGGTTACAACCACGAAGCAGTCGGCGGTGCAGAGCGGTATTTCCAAGGATCCATATTGACATTGTTTATACATTTAGGAATTTTAGGGTTAGACTTATTAAAAATTCTACCTGTAAAATTAATAAAAGAAGTTAATAAAGGAATTCGGCACGAACTCGATGTTTTTTATTATATTATATTATAATTAAATTATATTAATTAATTATAAAATTAATTGTCACCGATCCAGTAAACAACCAACAACAAGATTTAGACGACGAAGTTTTCGAAGGATCAAGCAGCAAACAAGTGTCTATGCAAAAAGAAGACAACGCAAATTCGTCCGAAGAACCAGGGGAAGATATAATAGAACTTAGGAACGGGAAACAATATATAAGGACATACTCTGATTCGGGTATATTAATCAACAAAGGTGACAAAAACAAACCAAAGCCAATACCAAGAGTCCTAAGAAACACTTTAACAAACGGGAATACCTCAAGTTACCAGGACACATACGAGATTAAAACCAAAAAAAAGGCAAGTATAGCACTAGTAAATATCGTTCTGTATAACAATGTCCCTATTCTAACTGGGGAGGAAAACCCTCGAAAACAGAGCGAGATCAACGAATTTATAAATTGTGCGCGTCTGGGTTACGAAAAACTCTCAGAAGCACAAGACAAGGCCACTTTTGTAAGGCTTTTGCCAACAAGATTAAGAGGTCGAGCCCTAGAAATCATACAAGCAGGACAAAACGACGCTTTGGAAGATATATTTACCACCCTTAGATCGAATTTAACACAAAACACTTCTTACTTAACATTAAACACCCAATTAAGAAATGTACAACAACTACCTACAGAAACGTTATTGGGATACTTCAATAGGGTAAACGAGTTGATTAACAGCTGCAAGAACGCAGCAGATGTGCAATATACAAATGGTGGAGATGGATTAAAGACCGAAATAGAGGAAGCTGGACTTCACTGTTTCAAAATGGGCATCATTAACTCAAACTATAAATTTTACCTACTTCAAGACGCCGATAACACGTTGGAAGGAATCAAGAATAAAATATTGAGACTAGAACAAACAGAGCAATGTATGCTGCAGAGTGGAATCGTACCCAACACCTCAAATAATCAGACTCCGTTCACGAACCCAGCACCAAATGTATATCAGAATAACTATCAACAAGCTAACCAATATAACAACCCACGAAATAGATGGCAAACAAACCAAAGGAACAATCAAAATCAATACCAACAACAGCGCCCATATAACAATAATAACTACCAACAACGCAGAAATCAGCCTAATTATAATACAGGACGCGACAAAAGTAAAATAAGATGCAATTTCTGCAGCAAAATGGGTCACATAATGGCGGAATGTAGAACAAGACAAATGACCCCCTTTTGCTCCTCATGAAGATCCTATGGTCCCACAACACAGAACTGTAACACTGTTATGAAAATTAATTTTCATAACAACGAAAATTAAAACTAAAACTCCGAAGCACCATAACCACCCTGTGACTTCGGCGCGTGGCATAACGGGATCACGAAAAACGCATGCAAAATAATTTTCATTGTTGCATATCCCGTTCTGCACTCCCTATTGATTCCCTGGGAATCAACGAACCATCTGTTGTTCCCAGGGATATCCGCCCCCAAAATGCACAAACGATCAATTCAACTATTGAACGTTAAAAATCGAATTGATCTTTTGTGCATTGCAGCCGGACTCAATTGATTCCGTGGGAATCAGTTGAGTTGGACAATGGACATCTCCCAGTCCATGAAAGATCAATAGAATCGAAAGGATAAGAATTGGTCTTTCATGGATTGGAGTTCCGCTGTCCGGCCATTATCCCAATGCAGATATAAACTGCGGGATTTTGGTTCGGCAGGCAGTGTGGAGTGGATATTGTTTGGAAGAACGTCGTGCTGCCGAGCGGGCAGCCGACAAAAGGCAGTCGATTTTGGAAAGGGACGTCGTGCTGTCCGTGAGGAAACTTCAATTAAAGAATTTTTAAGTGATTGGTGTAAAATAAATTGTTAATAAGAAGATATTAGAAAATTATCTTAAAACTAGGAAACTTCAGTTAAAGAATTTTTAAGTGATTGGTGTAAAGTAAATTGTTAATAAGAAGATATTAGAAAATTATCCTAAAACTAGGAAACTTCAATTAAAGAATTTTTAAGTGATTGATGTAAAATAATTTGTTAATAAGAAGATATTAGAAAATTATCTTAAAACTAGGAAACTTCAATTAAAGAATTTTTAAGTGATTGATGTAAAATAAATTGTTGATAAGAAGATATTAGAAAATTATCTTAAAACTGGGAAACTTCAATTAAAGAATTTTTAAGTGATTGGTGTAAAATAAATTTGATGTAAACTAAATTGTTAATAAGAAGAAACTAGAAAATTATCTTAAATAATAATTAATAATCTTAATTGTTATACATAAAACTTAAGACAAAGAAAAAAATAATTCTAAGGATTATCATAATATATGTAGATCCAAAAATCTTTAAAAATAAATAAAGTAATGAAGTAACTGAAGTAACTACAGTGACTTATTATTCAATGAAGGGTCGAGTGATCTTGAACATAAGCACTCCTCGATCCCTTGTTATGAACATAACATTTGTATTTCATAACAAAAATTTTGGTGGCAGCGGTGGGATTGCCACAACTGATGGCATCCAGTGAATCCAGTGATCCAGAAATCCTGTGTATCCTGAGTATACAGTGAATCCAGTGATCCAGAAATCCTGTGTATCCAGAGTATCCTGAAATCCTGCGTAATCCAGAGTTCCAGAGATACAGGAATCAATATTAAGGTCAGCGTAATTTAATTCAATTTTGCTCTTTGAATATATATACCTATATATAATAGAATTAAGAACAATTGTAAAAAAAAAAAACACAAAAAGGTCTGTAAAGGGGGATCCTTTCCTTTTTTTTTGAAATTTATGGAAAGTTACAAGAAACTTAACCAGAAACTAACTTATAAACTTAACCCAAAGTCAGTAAACCCGTTCGCTTAAACTTAAAAATCGCGAACTCGAATAAACCGTTCGGTACTTAACAAAACAGTCATTTTCCTTCAGAGGAGCACACGAAGCCTAAAGGCTCCTTAAAACTTTCGCTGAGGCTGGCGAGAGATCTGAATGAAAATTATTAATTTCTAAGTGAATTGGAACTAACGAACATTAAATAACCGCGTTCTTAATACACTTTCGGAAAAGTGTAGACCACGCTATTGAATTTTTTTTTAATATGAGTAATGAACATCTATAGCGCACTTTCAAACTAGAAGTTCTTAAGTCGTTTATGCCGCGAAGCAACTTAATACGCTTAAGTTGATGAAATCTTGAGGTACAAATTATTCCCCAATGAATCCTTAATTTCGCTCTAATTCGTTTAATTTACCCCTGGGCTTAATTCTTCTCGACTGTCTTCACAAACCTTTAATTCCTACATATTGCCCCCCCTATAATTACTACAACGTCGTATTATATTCTCCACTTCCGGCCCCTGGTACAACTTGATTTCTTATTTTGATTCTGATCTCAACGATCTTTTATTATGGTCTAATTTGAATATTTCCATGGTTACTTCTAAACCTATAACATGGTCATAGTAGTGAACGACACTAAATTCATTTACAAGGCATCTAAGAAGGTTCGTAAATACGTGGCAAAACTACCCCTCGAAGACCAACAAAAGGTAACTATTGCCCTGGAAAAAATCGTCGAATGGTTAAAATTAGAGGTCCACTTAAACGGAAATTCATTTCGGGACGAATTTACCAACACGTATCCGGGTAGATGTCACGTAGCAATGTTTCTGATCCTCCAGATTGCTAGCCATCCTAGCTATCCAACACTCTTAACTGCCGATGAATAAGAGAACATCAACAATAAGTATGATCTATAATAATATAGTTTCGACCTATCAAATTCCAGTTACACAGAATAAACGATAGTTGATGTTTTCGACTCCTCTTATTCCACTCCTAGTTTCTAGTTTCGCACTCATATAGAAATAATCGATAACCCATATCCACATCTTCGACCTACCCCTACTTGACAGTTTTATCCGCGTAATGACCGAAAATGAATATAACAACCTCTGTAAATCTCAATCAGGACTTACAGCGGAAATAAGAAGGTTACACGCATCCATTCCTGAGACCAAATCCATCAGATTATTAACTAACAAATTGAAAACCTTATCCGACTTGTGGGTTAGTTTTTGTGAAAACGACACTAAAATAAAGAGCCATCCTAAATTCAACCCTCTGGACGAATATACTAGACTCAGGTGTTTTGACGGCACTAGAGACTGGTACGAAACCACTAAAGAAGGCACAAATAAGAGAATAGAGATCTTAACCCTAAACAACGAACAACAAGGAACGGACACCGAAGAAGTCGAATCCCAAAATACCGTCACCTCACCTAACAGCAATCTCGACTCAGTCAATATGCCTTCTGACCCTCCTAGTAATCATCAAGGGGGACCAACACCCCTTGTCGATCACTCCCTTAATGTGTCTGCTTCGACGTCGAAAATTAATTTACTCAAAACCCAAACCGAACGGAGCAAACAACTATTGCGACTAGCAGATAGTGTCCTTGCACAAAGCCTGGTGGGAGCCAATCAGGCTACTATAAATCGAAGGGTCAGTCTTCTCGACCAATACTGGGAACCCTTCAAGGACTTCCACTTCGAATTGATCAAGGATTTTACACCGGAAGACGAAAATCTGGAATATTTCTCCTCACGAATTTTCGAATCTACGGAGACCAAATACTACAATGCCATAGATCGCCTAATGGAATTCGTTGACGAGCCCAACGCATCTGGACGTTTAGGAAATACGTCTGTAGTCGAGAATCAGACCAAATTCGTATCTTCATTTTCCTTGTCTCTCGCACAAAGCCTTATTCCCGAATTTCAAGGCGAGTCAAAGAATCTACACAAATTTATCTCCTGCGCAGATGACGTCTTCCTTACTGTCCAATGCGAAACTGACCACAAACTTTTCCTGAGTGTTATCAAAAATAAACTGTCCGGAGGTGCGTACGAGGTAATTAGATATCATCAGGACTACTCTTGGAAGGACTTAAAATCGGCACTCTGTACTAAGTTCGAAACCAAACTCTCGAGGTTTACACTGCAAAATCAGCTAAATCAGATACGCCAGAAACCTGGAGAACCTACTAGAGAATTCGTGCATCGTATTAACTCTACTCTCTCTCTCCTAAACGAAGCTTCGAGGTCGTACACCAGAGATGAAATCCTCTTAAGTTCCATAATCAACGATAATGAAACCCTAGCCGTAAGAGCTCTCGAAGATGGCCTATCAAATGGTCAACTCCAGATGCTAGCCAAGGTTTACCCAGTAAAAAAACTAAGCCTTCTCTCGAACCACGTGCTAGAACACGCCTCTAGGATAGAAACAAGACCACAGAGCCATACAACCCAGAACAATTTCTCTAGAGAACCTGCGAACCAGAACAATAACACTAGAGGCCAGAATTTGCCGCCAACGACTCACCCCAGTCGACCTCAGCAGCAAAGACCACCACCAACCTGCTACAGGTGTGGAAACCGTCAAATTCCTCCCCCAACCAATACACGACCTCCTCACCATAACTACTCCACTTATGTCAGTAAAATAACCTCCTTTTGCAGATATTGCAAGAAAAAGGGTCACGAAATTCAAGAATGCAGAACTAGGGAATATAATAACTCCAGGTTCCGCACTCCTACCCCCTCGGTGGAAAACACAGCGAATCAAGGAAATCCGGACTCAACCCCTTCCTCCCCTATTCCACAAATTGTAGCCCCTACAGAACCAAAAAACTAGTGAATGCGGAGACAAATTGTCGGCCAGTCACCGCTGAAGTAACAAAAGGCCGACTTAACCCTAAAGAGGCCAGGATGCTAGAATTACCACTGAACCTCGACCATCGGAATCTTACCATTGCCTTCCCCTTAAATATAAGCAAAACAACCAAAACCCAATTCATCCTCGACACCGGTTCGGAAATAAGTCTGTTAAAATCTTCTTCCCTAATCCCAGAGAGCAAATACAACCAGGATGTAATCTATAACATCACCACCTTATTCTCAAAATCTACTCCCACCAAAGGCCTAGCCTTAGGGACGTTGTCGCTAAACGAATCCACCCCTTTAGAACACTCGTTTCACATACTTGGAAAAGAATCCTCTCTGCATTATGACGGGTTACTCGGTCACGATTTTCTCCGAAAAACAAACGCCACTATTAATTACGAAAATAAAACTATTTCCTTAATGATAGGCTCCGAAAACGCCTGTTCGAACACCTCCCCTGAAAATCCAAACACGAAGGTGTCACCCCGGAAGCAAACTAAGGCAGCCAACTTCTCGTCTTGTTTGTTGGACAGGGCAAGTGAAGTTATCACTATCCCAGCTCGGGTTGAAATGGTCATTTCAGTGCCATTATCAACCAAATCCGAAGCTGAAATAGTCACTGTCAACAAGGAAATCAAACCAGGTGTTATATTGGGCAATACAATTGCGAAACCAATACACGGGTCTGTTGATATCCTTGTCCTCAACAACAACGAGGAAGATGTAACTATACGAAGAGAAGAGATCCATCTCGATTACCAAAATTTGGAAGACTTCGACGTAGCACTGCCCGATTATGACCATGATCCAACAAGAGGGAGAATTAGGAAGTTACTGGAACTCGTTAAGCTGGACCACTGTAACAACGAAGAGGCTGACAGCGTTAAGGAATTAGTCAGGAAATACAACAGTCTCTTCTTCTTAGAAGGAGACCACCTGACGTTCACTAACGCTGCAACACACTCTATCGACACAATCCCTAACCAACCTCCTATTTACACGAAGCCTTACCGGCTACCCGAAGCAAACAGAAAGGAAGTAGATCGGCAAATTCAAGGCATGCTAGAGAACGGAATCATCCAGCCTTCAAATAGCCCTTGGAATTCCCCCCTGTTACTAGTCCCTAAAAAACCGGACGAACATGGAAACAAGAAATGGCGGGTTGTGGTTGACTTCCGTAAGCTAAACAACGTCACAGTAGGTGATGCGTTTCCCTTACCCAATATATGCGAGATACTAGATCAATTGGGAAAATCGAAATACTTCACTACTTTGGACTTGGCTAATGGATTCCACCAGATTTTAATGAACCCAAGAGATAGCGAGAAAACCGCGTTTAGCACCCCGTATGGCCATTATGAATATAACCGTATGCCCTTTGGGTTAAAAGGCGCTCCGGCGACTTTCCAGCGCACCATGAACAACGTGTTGTCGGGCCTCCAGGGCATCCATTGCTTTATTTATATGGATGACATTGTGGTTCATGGTTATAACCTAATGGAACATAATAACAGACTTACGGCCGTGTTTGAACGACTTATGGAGTACAATCTGAAACTCCAAGTAGAAAAGTGTCATTTCTTGAGAAAGGAGATTATGTATTTAGGACATCTAATAACTGACGACGGTGTAAAGCCTAACCCGACGAGAATACAAAGTGTCAAGACATACCCCCGACCCAAGAAGGCCAAAGACATCAGAGCCTTTCTAGGATTCGTCGGATACTATAGGCGGTTCATACAAAACTTTTCCAAAATAGCCAAACCGCTCACCACTTTACTCAAAAAGGATGTACCCTTTAAATTTAACGCGGAGTGCGACGAAGCATTCACTATCCTCAAGGAATGTTTAATCCAGGCCCCAATCCTAGCCTACCCAGACTTCTCCAAGGAATTTTTCGTCACGTCCGATGCCAGCAATTTAGCCATTGGAGCCGTCTTATCCCAGAACATCGAGTTAGGAGACAGACCAATAGCTTACGCCAGTAGAGTGCTAAACGCTGCTGAAACCAGATACTCCACTATCGAGAAGGAGTTACTAGCGATCGTGTTTGCCATCGAACAATTTCGTCCGTACGTATACGGCCGGAAATTCACCGTGATAACTGACCATAAACCCTTAGTTTGGATGATGAACTTAAAAAATCCATCTTCAAGATTAATGAGGTGGAGAATTCGACTAGAAGAATACGACTTCGACATCAAACATAAACCTGGGAGGCTCAACGTAAATGCCGATGCTCTCAGTCGGGCCATCTCAGATGAACCCCCCTACCCCTCCGAAGAGAACGGAGAAAAACAGAAAAACATCAATGTGGTGACTAGATCCAAGGCTAAGGAACTACAGAAAGCAGAGATCGATGTCGATCCCGAACCTCAACAAATAATTGCCAATAATCCTACTAACGAAGAAACAGTCTTAAGAGAAAGCAACGAGCCCCTACTATATAATAACCTATCCCCAAAATTTTTTTTATTACCAATTCCGAATAGTGACTTAGAACAACGCTTGGTCGACAAACTAAACCTAAATAGTAACATACCTCTTCTAGAACTCAACTCCCTCTCCTATGACAAGAAGGATTATAATATATATAAGCTAAATTTAAATATTCAAACCACCCAAGATCAGGAACAACTAGAGGAAGCTATTTCTTCCATCCTCAAACTATCGGAAAACCTAAGGTTACCAGAAACTCATTTGTCTATACCGAAAGTACCCCTAAAAACCCTAATGGTTATAAAAACTGTCATACGAAAAATCCTGAAGTCAAATCAAATCAAGAAGATCAATCTTTACATAGATGATATCAAAACCCTCAACACCCCCTCAGAGATCAAGCAAGTACTCCGAGACTTCCATGAGCTACCCTCGGGAGGCCACCAAGGAGTGTGGACGACCATACAACGGATAAGGAGACAATTCCACTGGAAGGGAATGTCCAAGGACACAGCCAACTTCATCAGATCTTGCACGGTTTGCCAAGCTAACAAGGCCTCTAGAAACCCCAAGATCCCCATGAAAATCCCTGGAGTCAGCTCCAAACCCTTCGAAAGGGTGTATCTCGATGTAGTTGGACCTCTCCCCATCTCTTATTCCGGCAGCAAATACATCCTCACCTTCCAAGATGATCTCACTAAGTTTTCCGAGGCAATACCCGTGCACAATACCGAATCCTCTACCTTAGCAGAAGCCTTCGTTACGCACATTGTCTGTAGGCACGGGATACCTGAGAGTATACTCACAGATCAGGGAGCCAACCTTATAGCAGGAATGTTCGCCGAAGTTTCGAAATTGTTAAAAATAAGAAGAATAACTACTACGCCCTATCACCCTCAAACCAATGGCGCCCTGGAACGAAGCCACCGAACGCTAATCGAATATCTACGCTCCTATACCGATAGAGACCGTCAAACTTGGGACTCCTGGATACCGTACGCTATGTTCGTCTACAATACAACTCCACATTCCAGTACCAATTTCTCCCCTCACGAACTGTTATACGGATTTCCGGCCGAAGTACCCAATAATTTAAAAAACTCCCCTTCTGTCTGTTATAACTACGACAGCTACGTCAATGAATTAAGGTCACGCCTACAACTTAGCCACAAAATAGCCAGAGAAACCATCTTGACATCCAAGGAAAAATCAAAAAAATACTATGACAAAGGTACAAAAGGGAAAAGCTTCAACGTCGGAGATAGAGTTTTATTAAAGGCCAGAACAAAGGAAAGCAAGCTGTCACCTATATGGCAAGGCCCCTATACAGTCATACAAGTCAACTCAAAAGAAAACACAACTATCAAGATTAACAAGAAGACGAAGAAAGTCCATAATAATGACCTAAAACCATATTTCGAAAACAAATAACTCCTATCGTAACATTTTTTTTTTATATATTCCTTATTGATTATTCTCTCTCTCCCGGACTGTCTCTCGTTGACTCCGTCTTCAACGTTCCCCTGACCTAATATCGTACAAGTAAAGAAAGAAATAGCATCGCTCACCTCGAGGATTTTGATTAGGTTCGGATTTCGGGTTCGTTATGATTCACCATAAGTCAATGTTTAAGAATTTTTTTATTTTTTTTAATTTCACATAATTGAATTCCTATCCCTGATAGAGTTAGCCTATCTCCGTCGAATATCACTCAGATTTGAAAACACAACAACCTAGTCTTAATCTGTTGTATTTTTGCGCAAGTTCCTTTTACATTGTACTCTGCAGCCTTCTTCTTCTTCTTCTTCTTTTTTTTTGTTGTTCTTTGACTTAAAATTGTTAAGAGTTTTAACCTTCACCCGATTGGTATATATTCAGATTTCGTGGTATTTGCTAAAGTTTTACCGTTAATTTCAGCATTTGAAGTAGAGCAGTCTGCCTTAATTTCTTTTTCTACTCCTGGAGGAGTTCTCTTTCTATTGGTATTTTGCGCTGGAGTAAATAATCTACTGTCCGTTTTTGAGACCTTCGTAGTCATGACCGCTTTTATTTGCCCAATAAAGTTGCTAAAGTTTTACCGTTAATTTCAGCATTTGAAGTAGAGCAGTCTGCCTTAATTTCTTTTTCTACTCCTGGAGGAGTTCTCTTTCTATTGGTATTTTGTGCCGGAGTAAATAATCTACAGTCCGTTTTTAAGACCTTCGTAGTCATGACCGCTTTTATTTGCCCAATAAGGCTTTCGGTTTGTACATCATTAGTGACTTATGCGTTTTGGCCAAGTCCTGGGTGATTTCAATGAATGTTTCGGAATTTTTTTTGGTATTATTATTTAATGAGGAAATTCTTGACCCTCGAAATCTATGAATTATTGATCTAAATTCTGATCTTTTAACACCTGAAGTTCGTGTATCACGCTCCACGTTAACTGATATATAACTCGCTATACAATTTTTAATATTTTATTTATCCGAGTACAACCGTAGCACTCGCGCGCTTGCCAGTTCACGATAAGTACCCCCCGGTCCAGAACCAAATAACCTTATACCCCAAAAAAAAAAAAAAAAGGGGAGAAAGGATCCCACCTACGTGTGCATGACGTGTGCATAAACCTAGATAGATATAAGAACAAATAAAAATTGTAAAATGCATTGTAAACGGCACGCACGATTTGTCCCAAACAAAATTTTTCTTTTTTTTATCTAAAAATAAAAATTTTGTTTCCCCTAGGGGGATGGTGTGTTATGAAAATTAATTTTCATAACAACGAAAATTAAAACTAAAACTCCGAAGCACCATAACCACCCTGTGACTTCGGCGCGTGGCATAACGGGATCACGAAAAACGCATGCAAAATAATTTTCATTGTTGCATATCCCGTTCTGCACTCCCTATTGATTCCCTGGGAATCAACGAACCATCTGTTGTTCCCAGGGATATCCGCCCCCAAAATGCACAAACGATCAATTCAACTATTGAACGTTAAAAATCGAATTGATCTTTTGTGCATTGCAGCCGGACTCAATTGATTCCGTGGGAATCAGTTGAGTTGGACAATGGACATCTCCCAGTCCATGAAAGATCAATAGAATCGAAAGGATAAGAATTGGTCTTTCATGGATTGGAGTTCCGCTGTCCGGCCATTATCCCAATGCAGATATAAACTGCGGGATTTTGGTTCGGCAGGCAGTGTGGAGTGGATATTGTTTGGAAGAACGTCGTGCTGCCGAGCGGGCAGCCGACAAAAGGCAGTCGATTTTGGAAAGGGACGTCGTGCTGTCCGTGAGGAAACTTCAATTAAAGAATTTTTAAGTGATTGGTGTAAAATAAATTGTTAATAAGAAGATATTAGAAAATTATCTTAAAACTAGGAAACTTCAGTTAAAGAATTTTTAAGTGATTGGTGTAAAGTAAATTGTTAATAAGAAGATATTAGAAAATTATCCTAAAACTAGGAAACTTCAATTAAAGAATTTTTAAGTGATTGATGTAAAATAATTTGTTAATAAGAAGATATTAGAAAATTATCTTAAAACTAGGAAACTTCAATTAAAGAATTTTTAAGTGATTGATGTAAAATAAATTGTTGATAAGAAGATATTAGAAAATTATCTTAAAACTGGGAAACTTCAATTAAAGAATTTTTAAGTGATTGGTGTAAAATAAATTTGATGTAAACTAAATTGTTAATAAGAAGAAACTAGAAAATTATCTTAAATAATAATTAATAATCTTAATTGTTATACATAAAACTTAAGACAAAGAAAAAAATAATTCTAAGGATTATCATAATATATGTAGATCCAAAAATCTTTAAAAATAAATAAAGTAATGAAGTAACTGAAGTAACTACAGTGACTTATTATTCAATGAAGGGTCGAGTGATCTTGAACATAAGCACTCCTCGATCCCTTGTTATGAACATAACATTTGTATTTCATAACAACACACAAAGACCTAGGAATCAACAAAACTTCGGAAATAACCAAGGAAACAGGAACGAACCGCAAACTCGCCAAGTAAATCAAACAACCAGAAGCAGAAAAACCAGTAAGTGCAATTTCTGCCTGGACGATACTCACACGGTAGACAGATGTTTCCTACGAGAGCGATGGTACAGACGACAAGATGAAGAAAGGACGAGAAATGCGGAAAACTCCACAGAGATCGCACCGCGAGTCGTCAGTAAATAACAATATGGATAGGTGCGACAAAATGCCAGCTATTCCAATAGTAACACTCCCGCTTAATATAGTTGAGACACAAAAACACAAAATCATAATAGATACAGGATCAGAAATAAGTTTAATAAAAGAAAGCGAGATAAAAACTAAGACTATGAAAGAAATAAACAGAGATGAGAAAATAACGCTCAATACTATTTCGGGAGAAGTAATATCCAAAGGGACGATAGCAGGAGAACTACAAACACCACGCATTTATCCCTGCAAATTCCATATAGTAGAAACAATAAATACCACAAATGTAACTGGCATAATTGGTAATGATTTTGTAACTAAATATTGCAATGTGGAAGGACCAACGAGGAAACTGGTATTTCCTGACATTAATGAAAAGGAAATAATCACAATCCCGTTTGAGGAGGATCCATCACTTGAAAATATTGTCGAAACATACGCAAGAGACAAGAAGGAAAGCCAAAGCGACATCCTCGCATGCTCCGGAGTGTCAAATACCTTCGAAACTGGAATGTCACACAGGACACAAAGTAGTCTCGCTAACGTCAACAGACAATGAAGAAGTACTGCAGGATCTGACGCTCCTCTTTAACCCTGGACAACAAGAGGGAGAAGAAATTCTTACTATCCATTCCGACGAAAATGGACCAACTTGCAAACACCATACTCGCAAATATGGTGATCAATTTGGAACCATTGACTCGCAAGTCAAACAGGATGGAATTACCTCAGAAATAGAGATGTCCACTAGTGAAAAAGAAGACCAATTCCAAAACCATAACGAGCAATATGTCACAATATCAGAGAGAAAAACAATCCTAATACCACCAAGAACAGTGAAATTTGTGGAAATGTCGTCCCATGTCCAAGGGGAACAAATAATTAAGGGAGAAGAAATAACTTCGGGAACATACATCAGCAACGCGTTAGTGGTACCAATGAATGGGAGAATAAAATTTAGTATATTAAACGTAAATAACCATGAAATAATAATAGATGACTTAAGAATAAAAATTGAAAGGAATCATGAAACAGATTCAGAGATTGACAAGAGCATTGAGCAAACCCAAATGAATTATGGGATAGTAAAAAAGGATATAGGAGTTAACACAGTAAATAAGGGAAATAGACTAGAAGAAATCATGAAGATAATAAACATAGATTCAAATTTGAATACGGAGGAACAAAAATCAATAGATGAGGTTATAAATGAATTTCAAGATATCTTTCACTTACCAGGAGAAAAATTGGGACACACAACGAGCGTTCAGCAAGAGATAAGAACAAAAGAAGACCAGGTACCCATAAAATGCAAAATGTATAGACTCCCTAAAACCCAAAAGCAAATAGTTACTGAAGAAATAGACAGACTCTTGAGTGAAGACATACTGGAGCCCAGTTGGAGCCAATGGAATGCACCATTGATAGTAGTCCCAAAGAAACCGGGACCTGATGGCCAGAAGCGATGGCGAATAGTAGTCGACTACAGAAAACTCAATGAAGTAACCGAGGGAGATGCATACCCACTGCCAAGGATAGAAGATATCCTAGACCAGTTGGGAAATTTACGTTACTTCTCTGTACTAGACCTCGCCAGCGGCTACCACCAGGTAGCGATGAGAGCAGAAGATCGAGACAAAACCGCATTCAGCACGCCATATGGGCACTATGCCTTCAAGAGAATGCCATTTTGGACTGAAAGGCGCACCTGCAACATTCCAACGACTTATGAACCATGTATTAACGGGGCTCCAAGGACTACATTGTTTTGTATACCTCGACGATATAGTCACTTATGGGAAAAACCTAAGTGACCATCAAGGCAAACTAAAGGATATACTACAGAGACTGAGAGAGCACAGACTAAAATTAAATCCTGAAAAATGCAATTTCCTAATGAAAGAAATAGTCTACCTTGGTCATAAATGTAGTACGGATGGCGTAGCTCCAGATCCCGCCTTATTAGAATCCGTAAAAAACTTCCCAGCCCCCAAAACTGTAAGACAGGTGCAATCATTCCTGGGTTTAGCCAATTACTACCGGAAATTCATAGAAGGATTTTCCAAAATAGCGGCACCAATTAATAACTTGTTAAAAAAAGACGTCAAATTTAAATGGGATGAGAGATGTTTAGAGACTTTTAACACACTAAAGGAGAAACTAACAACACCCCCGGTACTAAGATATCCCAACTTCGATGAACCCTTTAAATTATACACAGACGCTAGTGGAGAAGCGTTAGGAGCGGTACTCGCACAAGGACTAGAAAAGGAGGAAAAACCAATCGCATACGCCAGTCGTACCCTAAATCCGGCTGAAAGAAACTACTCCACTATTGAGAGAGAATTATTAGCCATAGTATGGGCAGTAAAAAATTATAGAAGTTATTTATATGGAAGACCATTTACAGTATATACTGACCATAAACCGCTAAAGGGCGCAATAAGAATTAAGGATCCTACTAATCAAATATTAAGACTATGGCATAAATTGTCAGATTATACCTTCGATATCAAATCAAACCCAATGCACCAGAGGAAAATGCCAACGAACCAAGGGAAGAAACGGAACAAAATGATGATACGGAAAGAATAATAAATGACAACATAAGAGTATTAACAAACCCTCAGGACATCAAAACAATTTTAGCAGACTGCCACGATGCACCATTAGGAGGACACCAAGGAGTATTTAAAACATACCGACGGTTAAGACGGGAATCTACTGGAATCTACTGGAAAGATATGAAAAAAGACATAGCAAAATACATAAAACAATGCAAGAAATGCCAAATGAACAAAAGATCCAGAGAGCACAAGGAGCCAATGATAATAACCGACACAGCCAGTCTACCGTTTGACAAGGTATACATGGACATTGTTGGGCCGCTGCCAGAAACGGAAAAGGGTAATAAATATATTCTTAGTTTCGAGGACGATTTAACCAGGTTCAAGGATGTAGTCCCCCTTACAAATATCGAAGCAACAACGGTAGCTCAAGCCTCTGTGGACGAAATCTTAAGTAGATATCGAATCCCTAAAAAACTAATCACAGATCAGGGAACAAACTGCACGTCCGACATGTTCAAACAAGTGTACAAACTATTTAAAATACGAAAACTGGAAACCACTGCGTACCACCCACAATCCAATGGAGCTTTAGAAAGATCACACCGGCCCCTAGTGGACTATCTAAGGAGTTTTGTCGACGAAAGCCAAAACGATTGGGACGAACATCTAAGAACAGCAATGTTTGTACGTAACAACAGTATACACTCCACGACTAAGTTAACACCAATGGATTGCCTTTTTGGATTCTCAGCCCCATTGCAAAACAATTTAAAAAGGGAGCCGCAACCAGTATGTGACCATGAAAATTACTACCTGAAATTGCGAAATAAATTACAGAAAACATACCAAATTGCAAAGCAAAACTTAGAGGAAAGTAAAGTCCATTCTAAGGAATATTATGACCGGAATACCGATCCCATAACGATGATACACGTTGGGGACCAATTTCTATTAAAGAATGCCGCGAGAAAAAATAAATTAGCACAAATTTGGTCGGGACAATCAAAGTGATCAAAATAAATAGCCCAGTTAACACGACGATACAAATAGGCAACAAAAAACCTCGTGTTCATAACAACAGATTAAAACTGTTTAATTAATAAGCCCCATCCTCTCCTTTCTAGACAAATGCTCGCCCTAATTATCAACATAATAACCATCTCAAATGCAGCAGAAGAACCGATTGAATCCTACTCACTCAAGCAGCAGGGAATAGTGTTCGAGCCCATTGGAATAGCCCAAATATATCATGATCATTGGACCATAACAACCGGGATAAAGAAACCAGACTGGGACCTACACCTACCATACATAGAAAAAAGTAAGCAAGCCATCAATAGAGTATGCGAAGGGACTATCGGAGCCTTGAAGAACGAAATATGCCCCCACTGGAACCACACGCTCCAAAAAGGAACAGCAAAAATACATGAGCTAATTGAGAAAATTGAACTGACCACCAACACCCACCGAAGAACCAAGAGAGGCCTATTTAACTTGGGTGGAAGAATAATGAAGACGTTATTTGGCACCATGGATGATGAAGACTCGGATAAAATCCACCAAAAGTTGGACGAACTGGAAGCCGAAAACCAACAAAGTTTTGAACTAGCCAAACAACAAGTAACCATTATGCATAGTTCCATCAAAACTATGAACGAACCCAACATAGAAATGACCCGAAGGTATAACCAACTGGTACAAAAAATAAACGAAATCCAGGAAAGAAGACGGCAAGACTAACAGCGATATACAGAACTATTCCAACAAATACATTTTCGGGCAGATATTACCGAAATTATGGTCCTAATCCTAGAGGAATTGCAGCAAATATACCTGGAAATTACAGATACATTGATATTGATGGAAGCAATCAATCGAAGGGAATTAAGCCCACTACTATTGCCAGCACACCAACTACGAGAATTATACGCTAAGGTAACCTAAACGCACTATGGAAAAGAGACCAGGGTGGATTTCCCAATTCTACAAAAAATAACTAAAGTGGATTGTGAAAATCACGAACAGGGATTATTGGTCCAAATACGATTACCATTAACGGATAACCAGCAGTATACCGTAAACCAATTGTATATGCTGCCAATACCCTTAAAACAAAAGGAATTCTATATATATGACCTACAGGCCTCATACTTCCTCAATACCAGTCGGTCACAGCTTAATTTCGAGATGAAGGATTCCGACTATCGATCCCAATGCACCTCAATTAACGACACGTATGTTATCTGCAACCGGAACCAACCCATACCTCTAAGTCCCGCCAGAGCTACCTGTCTCGAAGATTTATTCCAAGGACAAAGGGAAAAAACTCCAAGATGCCCAGTACGTATACTCAAGGAACCTAAAAACCTGATCGTACCAATGCACCAGCAAAATGTCTGGTTATATTGGTTACACCAGAACACAACAATTATAGCCCAGTGTGATACTATCGAGCAAACTAAGACACTTCAGAGACTGGGAGTAATAAACCTAAAAATGAAATGTATGTACCACGTGGCAGGATATATACTACCTAACAAGGCCAATGAATTACACAGCCTACAAATACAACAACCAGGAGACCACATTGGACATCAAATTAACTTTGATCGATATCAACCCAGAAAACTTACAACAAATAGTACCAAAGCACTAGAGATTCTGCAACCAATCACATACAACGATCAATTAAAAAATGATAGTGAGTCTTTAGAAGCATTAGAAGCAGAAGTGGCAAAGGAGGCACAAAGGAGACAAGTACATGCCCAAGTACATACTACGTAACTACTAGCAGTCACGGTAACTATACTACTCAAGGTGTACCAGAAATACAAAGACCGTCACCATGAGGTGCGCCACGAACCAATACCAGCCGAAAGAAGAACAAGGAGAAATATCGTAGCCATCCCGGTAACAATTCCACGGAGACATGAAATAATAGGCAAAAGAAAGGGGTTAACCCGTAGTAAAAGTACGACAAATATAAACCAAAGAGCTATATAACTCCTAAAGAACCCTTTAGCTATTAGACGTAAGCGGTAAATAAACGTACTATGCTAGTTATAAGTAATATATAATAAGTCAAATGTAATTAGCTATAAGTAATATGTAAAAAAAAAAACAATCAATAAATGGTAGAAAAAAAAACAATCAATAAATGGTAGAAAAAAAAAACAAAAAAAAAAACCAATAAGTTATCCAATCAATAAAGAAGTAAAGAGTAAAAAGCGATCAATAATTAACAAAAATAATCAATATCGATCGATTCAATGATCAACAATGTTATCAATCAATCAATTTATCAATAAGTTATCCAATCACTGAAGAATGATAAGTAAAGAGTAATAAGCAATTAATAATTAACAAAAATAATCAATATCGATCGATTCAATGATCAACAATGTTATCAATCAATAGTAATGACCAATCAATAAAATAGTTCAATTACCATTATATTGAATAAACTGATGGAATTAGTTCATAGAAGTAATCAAACCAATATATTCCAACAAATCAATTGCCACAAAAGCAATTGTCAACTGATTTGAGTTTTTACGTTATAATTCAACAATTATCGATATTGGTGATCAATGACCGACGTAATGATCATTATTGATACCCAGTCCATAGTAGACAATCAATCAATGTAGTGAATCAATTACTCTCATATTGAATTCACTAGGTAATTTAGATAACAGAAGTAATCAAACTAATAGTATATCGAAATATCTCAACAAAATCAATTGCCCAGATAACAAGTTTTCAATTGATCAAGTTTTTCAATACGTTTTTTTTAATAATAGCCAAGAGTATAAAACAACAAAATTCGTGTTAAGAGAAAAATTGAAATATCCAAAATATTAAGAGTAATTTTAAGGAATCAAGAATAAAAATTAAGAGAAAACGATTAAGAGAAACATACCCAAAGGAATAGCTGACCTCAGCTGTGGAGGTGTATAAAACAGACAGCATCCCAGCCGAGCCCTCATACGAAGTGTGCCAAGCTACAATGAAGAGGGTCAAGCCTAGGATAACCTACATGTAGGGGGAGATGTTGTGATGAATTGTTCGGGCCAGGACGAGGAATCCTAAAAAGAAAGGAGATTAGAAACATAAATACGTCAAAATACTCACCTAAAAACACCACACACGCCATGACACATGTCAGTCACCATGCCATGTCACAAGTCGCGATCATCTAGTACAAATCTAGTACAAGTCGCGATCGTCTAGTACAAATCTGTACTAAAATAGGCGTCTCCACTAGACACCGCTAGATGACGAAATGATCGAACAACGTGACGATCAACGTGACGCGAAGTGACCCATTTGGAGAAGAATGTGCAGTGCGCGCGAATTACGAAATTGCGACACAAAGTTTGTGCGCAAAATGCACTTGGCGCGGATTTTGAAATTGGGTCAAAGAAATCATGGAAAGAATGACGGAGTAGGGACTGCGGCGTCAGTAAAAATCAAGAATAAAAGGATTGGGAAAATTAGGGAGCAGTCAGTCTTACTCAGAGAGGCAACGAGTCACCTTAGACAGACGTTCACCAGCAGACGACGGGAAGAGCCAGATCGCCAGGAAGACCAGCCCAGCAACCCAAGTACCATCACCAGGAAGACGATCAGACCGTTCAACCGGGCAGCATACCAGTATCACCAAACAAGAAGTGAGTATGAACCCCTCGTCGCTAACAAAGAACTAGCGGATGAGAGCTCTTAGCCTCTCCGCTTAAGCCTCGACCACGGTTCTTTGAACCTATCGAGCGTAAATACTTTGTAATCACTGGGCAACTCTCCCCCAGTGAGTGACAAGAAACAAGGGCTACAAGAGGAGCTCCGCAACCCCAAGGTTGGACCCCGGCCGTTAACAATAGAAGAATACCGGGAAAGGATAAAGGGGCGGACGCTGCAGAAAACCACTCCGGTGGTACCGAAATTACCACCGAGGAAGCGAACGGGAAAGGAGGCGCAATTCCGGGCAGATCTCGAAGAGACGCGACGTCGACTCCTCCTGGCTGTGGGTCGGGAGCAACGAGTAAGGGTGGAGCAAGAACTCCAACGGCTCTACAACGAGCGGCGACGATATCGGCAAGCGAAGAAGCTGGCCAGGTGTAATTCAGCGACCAAACCTTAACGATCCAGCTTAGTTTAAGTGAAAATTGTACTTGTTAGTTAGTAAGGAAAGTAAATGTATAGAGAATAAATATTAGAATTGTCTAACAACCGACTTTTTACTGGTGTTCAGGAGTGTACTCTTAAGAGTGTTATTATGGGATTCTCTCCTCCTACGACACTTAGAGTCGAGGGAGAATCTTCACATAAATTTGGCGCAGCCGCTTTTCGGACCTACCTCTAGCAAATTGGTTAAGAGGAGGTTAGAGTAGAATTTGAGAACTTTTCAGAGAAATAAAAATAGTAAATATAATTAGCCAACCGTTAGAAATTGTTCGGTTGAGAGAATTTTGATGAACTTAGAAAAAAAAAAAAAAAGAGTAAATACACTTCTGAGCACAAGCAATTAGTGATAAGATAATGAGAAAACTATAGGGAACTTAAAAGACTTAGGTTAATAAGGTAAAGAAATTATATAATAGAAAAAATCAAACATTTAATTGTATAATTGGAAACATTGTAACAGAGTAGTTGAATTAATGTATGAAAATTAATGGAGAATCTACATTGTAACAGAGTAGTTGAATTAATGTATGAAAGAAACAGCTGTACACTCGATGTAATAATCTGAAAAAAAAGAAAAAAGATACATATATAAAGAAAAAAAAAAGAAAAGAAAAAAAAAGATATAAAAAGAAAAAAAAATAAAAGAAAAAAAAAGAAAAAGAAAAAGATACATATATAAAGAAAAAAAAACAAGATAAAAACAAGGAAAGAAAATATATATACAAAGGAAAAAAAAAAAAAATAAATACAAATGAAACAATAATAATAATAATAGTAATAAGCGAATAATAAGAGGACAATGATAGAGTTAACAACGCAAAAACAGAGTAACGGAATATATGGCCACGTCTACACCCAAAATTCCGGTGAATAAAAAATTAAGGAAATTTTTAGAAACAATAAACTCCTTCACATTGGAAACAGAAATCGAGGAAATTCCGGAAGCACTAGCTGTTAGTGGGGCATCCACAGAAGGAGATAACACAAATAAAGACGGTGGCACACTCAGCGGGGAAGACCGCACAAACCCAGAAAACACCAACGAAAACAACACAAACACGGGTGCTTCACCTAATAAACAAGAAGTAGAACTCGCATTCAGCACGGAAGAGAATAACGCAGAACCTCAGGCAGAACCTCAGGCAGAAGAACAGGAGGACAAACGGGTGCAAGCAGTGGATAACGTTGTACCAGAAGAAAGCGTCGAAGAGGTCCAAAGACCCCTGTTACGAGAAGTAGTATCACTTAGGAACGGGAGGCGATATATCCGAACACACTCAGTTAATTCCGACCCCGGAGGTAGTAGTAACAAGCAACGAAAACTCCGGAAGAATACAGATAGTGAGACTGTAGGCGAATCGAGTACAACAGAACAAAAAGCTGGTTGTAGCGATAGCAGACAACAAAGAGCACGACGGCATACAGATAGTGAGGTAGTGGGAGAAGAGAATACAATAGAGGAAGAAACTAAAAAGATGGCCAACATAACCCTGGTGAATAGCATACTTCACAACAATGTGCCAGTTTTGACTGGAGAGGATGGGCCCCGCAAGCAATGCGAGGTGAACGAATTTATAAACTGCGCGCGTCTAGGATATGAAATCCTCACAGAGGTGCCAGACAAAGTATTATTCACTCGATTGCTACCAACACGATTAAGAGGCAGGGCACTCGAAGTGATACAAGCAGGTGGAACCGACACATTGAACGAGATAATTTCAACATTGAGGGCAAACCTACTCCAGGGAGCATCCTACATCACGTTGAACACTCAGCTTCGAAATGTTCACCAGCTACCAACGGAGACGTTATTGGGGTATTTTAATAGGGTGAAAGACCTCATTGCTGCCTGTAAGAACGCTGCAGACGTGCAGTACCCTAATGGAGGAGATGGATTAAAAGCCGAAATAGAGGAAGTAGGCCTACACTGTTTCAAAATGGGGGTGCTAAATTCGAACTACAAGTTCTATCTCTTACAAGACGTCGAGAACACGCTGGAGGCGATAGGGGCTAAGGTCAGAAGACTTGAACAGACGGAGCAGTGTATGCAGCAGCCGCAACAGGACGTCGCCAGCCCGATGCAACAACCAACCCAACCCAACTTTTACATGCCCGCACAACGGCCGCAGCAACCGGTTGTTATCAAGCAGGAGTACCATCAGAGAGGTCCTCAGAACTACAGGAATGGGGGTCAACAGTACCAGCAAACACGCAGAAATAGTTTCCAACCGGCTGGGAATAACTATCGAAGTGGGAATCAGGGGAGTCCACGAGGCAGACCGGATCGCCGACAGATAAGATGCCATTTCTGCAACCGCGAGGGACATGTAATGGCAGAGTGTCGCACAAAACAAATGACACCGTTCTGCATAAGTTGCAAGGCCTATGGTCACACAGCACAAAACTGCAACTCGCACGGTAGGAACCAAACAAATCCAGGTCCAAATGGATATAGGGGTCGCCAGGTGAATCACACCACGGCAAACGATACGGAAGAAAAGTGTAACTTCTGTCTGGCGCTTGGACATACGGAAGGCAGATGTTATTTGAAGGAGAGATGGGAACGATTACAGCTGCAAAAACAAACCATAAACAGGTCCTCGGAAAACTGCGAGGGGGCGACTGGACACACCGCGAGTCGCCACTAACAGATAAAGAAAGGCGGTGTGGATCGTGTCCAGAAATACCTATAGTAAGCCTACCCCTAAATGTGTCACAAAGAAGTAGAAATTTGTTCATAATAGACACGGGAGCAGAAATAAGTCTCATAAAAGAAGAAGAAATTAATGAAGAAAGGAAACAAGATATAAATAGGAAAGAAATTATCCGACTCAACACCATATCAGGGGAAATTTCATCAAAGGGAACTATAACAGGACACATAACGTTAGATAAGATTTATCCATGCAAGTTTCATATCATTGAAACTGTCAACCATGGGAACATAACAGGATTACTAGGTAACGATTTCCTGTCTAAACATTGCAATATTGAGGGCCCCGCACAGCAGCTCGTGTTCCCACCCACAAGCAATGGCAGAGGAACAATCATAAAATTCGAAGAAAACCGCAACCAACACGGGAATGACGTACACTTCGTGGACGTAATAGCTGCTGGTGGAACAAGCCTTGAGCGTAGTCACACCAGAGAGGAAAACACTCGAGATGACCAAAGTAGCACTGCTATGGGGAGTGGAGAGAAACCTGAAACACTGGGTAAAGACAACGCTGGCCAGTCAGAAGAAATGCGACAGACAAAGGAATCGGGAAGCAGCACCACCGCCAGGCAAAGCTGTCCGAAAATATGTGGAAGCACAGGGGAAGTAATGCCTACAGCGGAAATACTGAGTGACTTGGAACGACTCTTCGAGATAGGTACTAAGCATGAAAACTACGAGAGTAGGATGCGTACCAGGAGGAGAAGTCTCAGTCCATCCCATACTCACACCAAGGTGGAGGACGAGGGAAATCAAGAAGAAAGTGGGTCAAATGAGGAAGTCGTAACCACCGATGCCAGAAATATCATAGTACCAGCAAGAACGGTGAAATGTGTGGAAATGACCACAGAAAGAGAAGGGGAATACCTAACCGAGGGGGAAGAGATAATACCGGGAGTATATGTTAGCAATGCACTCGTGCAAGCAAGAAACGGGAAAGTAAAATTGAGCGTGCTAAACGTTAACAATCACCAAGTAAAAATTAATAATGTGATAGTAAAACTGAGGCATTACGAAGAAACGACAGCACGGGGAAAAAACAGGGAAGACGCTGATCAGAAACTTGTTTACTGTACAAAGGCCGAGGAATCAGAGCAAGAAAAAAGGGAGACTCGAATTAGGAAATACATAAGTATGGAAAAGGACCTGAATACCGAAGAAAGGAGGGAAATAAATAAGCTAATCAAAGAGTTTCAACATGTATTCCATTTACCAGGAGAGAAACTAGGGCACACGATTACCGTACAGCACGAAGTCCGAATACAACCCGGAAAACAGCCGATCAAGTGTAAAATGTATCGACTGCCAGAAACACAGAGGGATATAATAACAGAGGAGATACAAAGATTACTCGATGAGGATATAGTAGAGCCAAGCTGGAGTGAATGGAACGCACCACTGCTAGTAGTCCCTAAAAAACCGGGACCTGATGGAAAGAAACGATGGCGGATAGTGGTCGACTATAGGAAATTGAACGAAGTAACCGAGGGGGATGCATACCCACTGCCCAGGATTGAAGACATCCTGGACCAGTTAGGGAATTCCCGATATTTTTCGGTACTCGACCTCGCCAGCGGCTATCATCAGATAGCGATGAAACCAGAAGACCGGGATAAAACTGCGTTCAGTACGCCCTACGGGCATTACGCCTTTAAACGAATGCCTTTCGGGCTTAAAGGAGCTCCAGCAACGTTCCAGCGGCTCATGAACCACGTGTTGACTGGGTTACAAGGACTGCAGTGTTTTGTATACCTGGATGACATAGTCGTGTACGGTAGAAACTTAGCAGACCATCAAACAAAATTGCGGGCGATATTACAGCGGTTGAGAACACATAACCTCAAATTGAACGTGGAAAAATGTAACTTCCTCAAGAAAGAGATTATATATCTTGGCCACAAATGTACGACGGAAGGAGTGGAGCCGGACCCGAGTTTAGTGGACAGCGTCAGAAATTTCCCGACGCCCAAAACCGTCCGCCAAGTGCAGTCGTTTCTAGGGCTAGCAAACTACTACAGGCGATTCATATCAGACTTCTCAAAAATAGCGGCACCGATCAACAAACTCCTAAGGAAGGACGTGAAATTCATTTGGGATGAGAGTTGCGCAAAAGCGTTCGAACACCTCAAGGAGAAATTGATAAGTCCACCGGTACTCAGGTACCCAAATTTCAAAGAGCCGTTCAAGCTATATACGGACGCCAGTGGGGAAGCGCTCGGAGCTGTACTGGCACAGGGACCACTCACCGAGGAAAAACCAATAGCCTATGCGAGTAGAACCCTAAATGCGGCCGAACGAAATTACTCCACTATAGAGCGAGAACTACTGGCAATAGTGTGGGCCGTAAAGAATTTCAGGTGTTACCTGTATGGACGACCATTCAAAGTCTTTACCGACCATAAACCACTAAAAGGGGCGATACGAATAAAAGACCCCACAAGTAGGATATTGCGATTATGGCACAAATTGTCCGATTACACGTTTGAAATCGAATACAAGGAGGGTCGCAAAAACAATAACGCCGACGCTTTGAGTAGAATCCCCTACGACGTGTTAATGACCACACGAAGACAGGCGAGAGAACAAAGGGAACAATTGGGAGAAGAAAAAGGGGAGGACCCAGTAATGAATGACCAGAATGAGCTTGCATCACTAAACAGAGCACCTGAACCGGAAAAAGAAAAACCACATATCAGAACGCTAACGGATCCTCAGGATATAGAAACAATATTACGAGACTGTCACGATGCACCACTAGGAGGCCATCAGGGGGTATTTAAGACCTACCATCGTTTAAAACGAGAATTTAGTTGGAAGGGGATGTTGAAAGACATCAAAAAATACATAAGAAAATGCAAGAAATGCCAGCTAAACAAATTGAGCAGAGAACATAGGGAACCGATGATCATAACGGATACCGCCCGGCAACCGTTTGACAAGGTCTATATGGATTTAGTAGGGCCGTTACCTGAGACACCCCGCGGAAATAAATACATATTAAGTTTTGAAGACGACCTCACCCGATTCATGGATGTGGTACCATTACCAAACATGGAGGCGAAGACAGTAGCACAAGCGTTCGTGGAGGAAATTATAAGCCGGTATAGGATCCCAAAAAAACTTATTACCGATCAAGGGGCTAACTTCACTTCTGAGATGTTCAGAGAAGTATGTAAACTATTCCGAATACGGAAACTGGAGACAACACCATATCACCCACAAGCCAACGGTGCATTAGAGAGATCCCACAGGCCACTGGTAGAATATCTACGAAATTTCGTGGACGACAACCAAACGGATTGGGATGAGCACTTGCGGGCAGCCATGTTCGTCAGAAATAACAGCATGCATGCCACCACGAAGCTAACTCCCATGGATTGTCTCTACGGGTTCTCTGCAACATTGCCGAACAACTTAAAGACAGAGCCACAGCCGGTGTACGACCATGAAAACTATTATTTACACCTAAGAAACAAGCTCCAAAGAGCCTATCAAACAGCCCGGAAGAACCTCGAAGAGGGTAAACTCCAGTCGAAGGAGTACTACGATCAAAAGACCAACCCGCTGAAAATCCACCTAGGGGACCAGGTACTACTGAAAAACGCGGCTCGAAAGAATAAGTTGATACAACACTGGGTAGGACCATACAAAGTGGTAGCCATAAATAGTCCGGTTAACAGTACGATAATGATAGGCAAACGCAAACGGCGCGTTCATAACAACCGGTTAAAATTGTTTCACTAAAACCGCCTCTGTCTTTCCAGACATGTTCATCCTACTCACTCTACTAACATTGGGAGCCACAACTCAACCAGCACCGGTCGAGATACATCCGATTACCCGAAAAGGAGTAGTGTTCGAGCCTCTCAGAAAAGTGCAGATTTATCGCGACCATTGGACCATCGTAACCCGTTTACCAAAACCAACGTGGGAACTACACCTGAAATACCTCGCAGAATGTGAAACCGCGATCCATCATCTCTGCGACAACACGGGCATCTTAGTCGGGGAAGAGTATTGCTATCATTGGCAAATGGAAATCAGGAAACGAGTAAAACAAATACGCGAGCTTATGGACAGGGCAGATTATACGTTAACACCGCATGGTCGAACCAAGCGAGGACTGATAAATTTAGGGGGAAAAATAATAAAAAGCATCTTCGGAACCATGGACAGTGAAGACTCGGAGCACATTCATCAAAAGTTAGCAGAGTTGGAAGAGAACACGAAAACCACTCTGGACTTGGCAAAACAACAAGTGACCGTTATGAAAACCACCCTAAAGGCTATGAGTAAAGCCAACGAAGAGATGACAGTAAGACAAAACAAGTTGACGCGAAAGGTCGAGCTTTTCAACACCAAGATAGGGGAAATAGACAAGCATTCCGACCAAATCCACGTAATACAAGTACGCCTAGACCTCAACGAAGTAATACTATTCATGATGGCGGAACTACAGCAGATGTATTTAGAAATAACGGACTTATTCATAGTTATGGAATCACTAAACCGACGGGAACTGAGCCCACTGTTACTACCAACCAGAGAAATTCTGGAAGTCTACGCCAAGGCCCTTGAAAGCCAACAGGGAAGAAAAACAACCATGGACCAGATCACGCTACAGAAGATCGCTAGCGTAGATTATGAACAAAGCCCGGGAGGCACCCTCATACAGATCCAACTACCATTACTGGAAGGTCAATTATATACCTTGAACAGGGTATACACGACACCGATAGATTCGGGGCACAACTCCTACTACTTGTATGACATTGGGACCACATATTTCTTAAACACCAGTAGGTCCCAACAGAACTTCGGATTAACGGAATTAGACTATCAAAGTCGATGCATTCAAGTGAATACGACCTACAGCGTTTGTCATCAGGGCGATCCGATTCTAGCTAAACCAACACGCACCGATTGTACATCAGCATTGTTCCGAGCTACTGACCAAATACCGACTGGTTGTCAGATACGCGTGTTGAACACCGCGGGACCCATACTAATCCCTATGCATCAAGATAACGCTTGGCTTTACTGGGTACAACAATCGACACCACTCATAAGCCAATGTGAAAGTCAAGAACAAATCCATCAACTAACTGGTTTGGGCATAGTAGAGTTGAAGAATAAATGTGTGTACCATTTAGCTGAATACACGCTACCATACCGAATTACGGAAATACAACCACTAAATATGCACCACCCCGGAGAAATTCTACCGCCGAGCGTAGACTTTTCCAAATACCAGATACCGATCAAAAAACGGAAAACGGAAGCGCGGATGGAAATCTTGCATCCAGTAGCGGTAAATGACCATTTCAAAGGCATTAGTGAGACGCTAGACGACTTGGACACGAAAATCACGGAAAGCCAACAAAACCGGCACCAAAAAATCCAGTTACACACAACAACTGGGGCAACGGTAGGACTTCTAATGGTCATCTCCATTAGTATCGTGATAAGAATCTACGGAAGATACAGGAATAAAAACAATAGCCGCCAGCCGCCACCACAACCCTCGCGACCCAGCCCCCGGCGAGTGCAAATTGTATCAATGCCGATAACGATCCCCAGAAGAGATCAAATCCTTGCGGAAAATGAAAAGGATGACTCATCCAACCCAGTAACCAACCCAGCGGAAAATCAGACACACCCTCGAGAACCCTAACCACGACGATAGGATACTCAAAAGAAAAACTAAGCCCTAAGACCAATAGCAATAGCAATAAAAGAAAGAAAAAAAAAAAAAAATATATATATAATAATAATAAGCAACCTAACCGAATATACCAGAAAAAAAAAAAAAAAAATGAGAATGAAAAAAAAAAAAAAAAAACTTAACTAACGCCTTAATCACTAATTACCAGGGTCCCACGATGTCCGGAAATAACCGACGAGCAGGACGGGTAGACGGAAAGGAGGCGACGACCATCGTAATCAACACCAAAAACTATCATAACAGCGGAAGCAATTCCATACACATAAAGTGGTTTGGGGCATCAAAAGACCTAACCATCAAAATAGGTAACATGGTTCTGTCCATCGAGGAAGATATCAAACGTCAATCTACAAGAAACAAAGGAATCCAGACAACTATGGTAGAAAATCATGAAAACCTAAAAGTCGTGGAAGACCTGACCCCCAAAGTTGAGGTAGATGAGCTGGGGCTGACTCCCTCCAGCTGGGATGACGTACTTCGGGAGGCCGATGAATTGTATCACCACTTGAAGTTAGACAAAACACCGGTCAAACAACATGGTCCAGACCAAGTTTTGAAAGCGGAAATTGCTAAAATGAGAAAAAAGTTAGCAAGAGAAACACTAGTCGGAGAACCACTAACGTTACCAGTACGGAAAAACTCAGATTTATGGGAAAAACCAACCTACCCATATCCAGCAGGAAGGCCGAGAAGGACATCAGACGACCCGGACCAGTATTTGTCGGAATCAGCCACCAAGAAACACGACATCCTCAACACTAAAAGGGATAAAAAGGTAGATTTAAGCAAATACTTAAAAAATTGTAAACATTAACAGTATAAACAATAAAAAATATAAAAAACAAGGAAGTAGATTTAAGCAGACATTTAAAGTCATAAACATTTATAAACAAAACATTTGTAAAAGCCAATATGGTTAAAAGTAGATTTAAATAAAAGAATCGAACAGAGAGTAATGGAAAAAAAAAATTGTAAACATTTGCTAATGTAATGTAATAGATAATGTTAACACGTAAAACGGATAGGTTCAATTAGATTAGTTTAGGGAGTTAGGGAAATAAAACGACATAGGAATTAGTTAGGGGATGAAGAAGAGATTTAGCTAACACTATTGAAAAACTAAGACAGAAAAAAGTAATACCGAACACCACACCTGCAACCACCCGCAAAGTCCTGCACTAGAGATACCACCAAGCAGTAGAAAATCACGTAACTCCACCCGCATTGTCGACAACATAAACACCGAGGAAATAGTGAAATCACCTGGAAAAGAAACAAAACACATCTAACAAGGAAGTCTCCATCAACGAACTACTAACCTTCATCAACACCATGCACCAAGCACGACACCCACCACAACACTTTTGTCCATGGGGGAGTTCTCCAGAGAGGGGAGGAATGTGATGAATTGTTCGGGCCAGGACGAGGAATCCTAAAAAGAAAGGAGATTAGAAACATAAATACGTCAAAATACTCACCTAAAAACACCACACACGCCATGACACATGTCGCGATCATCTAGTACAAATCTAGTACAAGTCGCGATCGTCTAGTACAAATCTGTACTAAAATAGGCGTCTCCACTAGACACCGCTAGATGACGAAATGATCGAACAACGTGACGATCAACGTGACGCGAAGTGACCCATTTGGAGAAGAATGTGCAGTGCGCGCGAATTACGAAATTGCGACACAAAGTTTGTGCGCAAAATGCACTTGGCGCGGATTTTGAAATTGGGTCAAAGAAATCATGGAAAGAATGACGGAGTAGGGACTGCGGCGTCAGTAAAAATCAAGAATAAAAGGATTGGGAAAATTAGGGAGCAGTCAGTCTTACTCAGAGAGGCAACGAGTCACCTTAGACAGACGTTCACCAGCAGACGACGGGAAGAGCCAGATCGCCAGGAAGACCAGCCCAGCAACCCAAGTACCATCACCAGGAAGACGATCAGACCGTTCAACCGGGCAGCATACCAGTATCACCAAACAAGAAGTGAGTATGAACCCCTCGTCGCTAACAAAGAACTAGCGGATGAGAGCTCTTAGCCTCTCCGCTTAAGCCTCGACCACGGTTCTTTGAACCTATCGAGCGTAAATACTTTGTAATCACTGGGCAACTCTCCCCCAGTGAGTGACAAGAAACAAGGGCTACAAGAGGAGCTCCGCAACCCCAAGGTTGGACCCCGGCCGTTAACAATAGAAGAATACCGGGAAAGGATAAAGGGGCGGACGCTGCAGAATACCACTCCGGTGGTACCGAAATTACCACCGAGGAAGCGAACGGGAAAGGAGGCACAATTCCGGGCAGATCTCGAAGAGACGCGACGTCGACTCCTCCTGGCTGTGGGTCGGGAGCAACGAGTAAGGGTGGAGCAAGAACTCCAACGGCTCTACAACGAGCGGCGACGATATCGGCAAGCGAAGAAGCTGGCCAGGTGTAATTCAGCGACCAAACCTTAACGATCCAGCTTAGTTTAAGTGAAAATTGTACTTGTTAGTTAGTAAGGAAAGTAAATGTATAGAGAATAAATATTAGAATTGTCTAACAACCGACTTTTTACTGGTGTTCAGGAGTGTACTCTTAAGAGTGTTATTATGGGATTCTCTCCTCCTACGACACTTAGAGTCGAGGGAGAATCTTCACAATGTTCCTCACCAGCCAACAGATCATGAATCGCCCGACAAGCACCCCAGTGGAACAATACCAGATAGGTTTGGAAATCCGCCGCATGATCCGGGACGCGGAACGTTACTTCAAGGAGAAATGGGCCGCTGAGGAACCCCAATGTGAACAGCCGGAGGAGTCTGAGGACTGGACAAGTTACCGGACCATTGATCAACCACCCATACAAAAAATGCCTGAGGAAGTACCAGACGAACTGCCACCACCAAACTGCTACACCAAAGTGCTCAATACCAAAAAAGAAAAATAACAAAACAATGAAAAATGAAATGGAAAAAAAAAAAAAAAAATTTTTTTTGTAAACGCAAATTCAAACAAACATATTCAATAAAATGTAATCATTGTAAAATGTAAAATTCAATAAAAAGGAAAATTCCTTAAAACTGTACATATGCATCTAATAACTGAAATAATAATTAAAAAAATGCAAGGCATATGACAAACTGGGCAAATTCCTAAATACACAACAAAAAAAAAAAATTATAATAACAAAAATGTATCACATAAATAACTAAAATGTAAACCAACTAAAGATACCTAAAGATATATGCCTATGATAAAATATGAGAATCAAACGAACTGAAACTTATACTCGCATTTACAAAAAAAAAAAAAAAAAAAAAATGGTGGAACCTCTCCAATGGAGGGAGGAATGTCATGACCTGAAAAAAAAACCCTTTCTAAGAATTAAAATTGCGACCAAAACAAAGTGTAAAACCAATCACTAACCGATCGATTACACTTATTGAAACCTGCAAAACAAAACTCTTCTTAAAATTAAAATTTAAAACGAAATAAAATCTCGAACCAATCAGAAATCGATAACTGATCGATTACGCTCTTTGGAATGTGGAAAATAAAACCCTTCTAAAAATTAAACTTTCGAAAAACGGAATAAAATGTGAAACCAATCAAGAATCAATATCCGATCGATCACACTTGTTTGAAATCTGGAAAACAAAACTCTTTTTAAAATTAAAATTTCAAAACGAAATGAAATTTCGAACTAATCAGAAATCGATAACTGATCGATCAAAATAGTTGAAACCTAAAAACACATTGTAACCTGAAAATTCAAAAATGTTCTAAACCAAATATCACCAAAACAGAACGAAATCAAAAAATCAATCGAAAATCAATAACCGATCGATCAAAGTAGGTGAAACCTAAAAACACATTGTAACCTGAAAATTCAAAAATGTTCCAAACCAAAAAATCACCAAAACAGAACGAAATCAAGAAACCAATCGAAAATCGATAACTGATCGATCAAAATAGTTGAAACCTAAAAACACATTGTAGCCTGAAAACCCAAAACTGTTTTAAAACAAAAACCACAAAAAGGGAACAAGAACAAAAACCAATCAGGAATCAATAACCGATCGATCAGATAAGTTTAAACCTAAAACAAACACATTGTCACCTGAAAACCCGTCAAAACTGTTTTAAAACAAAAAACCACAAAAAGGGAACAAAATCAAAACCCAATCAAGAATCAATAACCGATCGATCAGATTATTTGAAACCTAAACACCGAAAACTGTTTTAGGACAAAGTTCACAAAAAAAGAACAAAATCAAGAAAACCAATCACAAATTAATGACCGATCGATCAAGCAGGTTACAAAACCAATAGCACACAAAATTTCCAAATCCACAAAAGAATCAAAAGAAATCAACTATGGGACACCAACATTAAAAACATCGATTCAGAAATTATAAATATTTATTAAACACCAAATCAAAACAAACTTAATAACTAACCGAATATGAAATCGATAGCAAACAACCGGAAACATTTGATTAAGAAAATCAATAACAAACAACACTCAAATTGAAATAACGTTAGCGAGCCGTTACCGATCAATCACCACGATCGGAATCAATCACTTGGAAATTAATTAACAAACTGCCGACCGCCTAACCGATATAACAACCGCGACGCGCGACAATAAACTGAAGGCATGACGCCACACGACAACCCATTCCAACGTGAGGAATGCCGCGTCAACAAAAAACTGGCGAACAGGAATGCACCACGTCAGCTGCAACAGACAACATTATTTGTTTACCGAACAAAACTTACCCACGAGAAATGCCCCTGTCTGCAAAACCTTATCACAACGAATGTCGCATGCCACTTTCTTGAGAATCTACTTCGACCTTCGGCAGAGTCATCCAATTTCATACAAGAATGTCAAAAATGCATGGGAACATGCTAAATTTAAAAAAAATCCGTTCCCATACTGTTAAGCGAAGGTTACACGCGCAACGAAAACTGACTGCAGGCGTGTAGCCTTGAATACGACGCACCTAGGAACATTCTCACGCTAGAAATTGCTGCAAAAGCAGAAAAAACAATATAAAATAGGGTAACTTGGAATAAAGAGGCAGTTATTGATCAGTCACCGGGAATACGACGACTCTTCGCGGGCCAGAAGAGTCTTGAAGGAAGACATCGCTTCTCCAGAAACTTTAGAAGGAAGACATCGCCGCTACCGACACTTTTGAAGGAACACATCGCTTCTCCAGAGACTTTAGAAGGAAGACGTCGCTTCTCCAGCCAATTTTGAAAGAAGATATCGCCTCTACAGACAGTTTTGAAGGAAGACATCGTCCCTACAGACACTTTTGAGGGAAGACGTCGCTCCTCCAGCCACTTTTGAAGGAAGATATCGCCTCTACAGACAGTTTTGAAGGAAGACATCGTCTCCCTGCAGAATTCAACAGAAGAATTCCGCTCTCTTTGGGTGAATTGACCTAGCAGTCAACACCAAAATACTGAAAGGTCCTAGTAGACCTCAGTTCTCTCCGAGAAGGGGAGTTGGTGATGTCAAGTCGAAAAAATTCCAATCTCAAGGAAGCGTTGAAGAATTCGACAGCTGGCCCCAGACCGATTACCATCGAGGAGTATCGTCAGCGTCAGCTAGAACGACATCCTAAGGAAGTTATACTACCACCAGCGAAGAAACAGAAGTCCGGTTCGGAGGCTTACTTCAAGCGGAATCCAGGAGGCACAGAAGGATCTCATCCCAGCGAGGACTAAGGAAGCCAAAAGAATCGCCAGCCAGAAGATCAACGAGCTGAAAATGGAACGTAGAAACTACCGACAAATGAAGAAGTCCCTCAAGCAGGAAAGGATGTAAGAAAGAGCTCGGCAGCATATTAACTTGTCCGAGAATATTCCCGCCATTGTAATAAACATTAAAGAAAATAAACGATATGCACCATTATTTCTTAATATCACTTTGAAACGTCCCAACCAAATCTCGATTTTTGTGAATGATTTTATGACTATTGATCGAAACCCCAGAAAACCCCAACAGGGTAGATAAAGAAAATAAATGGGAAAATCGTCAAAGAAGAAGTAGTAGAGTTATTGCTAGATTATTTTATATTGTATGTTGAGCTCTTTCATTTGAGACTACTTTTGCTTCATGTTCGAGGTCCCATCAGGATTTGGGTACTGTTGGGAACATTATTGGGGTCTATTCTGGCGAAATTTGCTAAATAGCAGATTTTTCTGCTACGGGCGATAGCAGATTTGGCTCGTAGCAGAGTTTCGATAAGTTGGTATTCTGGCTACCAACTATTTTCGAATCTGCTACGAACTGAATTTCGCAAATTACTTTTAGCCAAATCTGCTATCTTTGACGGTTGAAAGTGTAAACAAAAACTTAAAATGTAATAAACTATAAAGGTGCCTACAGACGATCATAGAAAAATACATCATATTATAGGACATATTTGTGTCATGTCAGATCTATGACATATTATATGATGAACTGTACACACACGTTTTTGAAAATATGACGAAAAATATGATGTTAGTTTTCAATGATGAATAAATATGACAAAGCGATTTTTGCTGTACACACGACACAATTTCATATGACATATATTTCTAATGTTCTGTGAAGTTGTCAAACGTTTATTGTATTTCAAGATTGTATCGAAGATTGTATTTCAAGTAAAATGAAAAATGAACTAAATGTTCCCTCCAATAAATATTTTACATAAAAGATGAAACCGAAAATTTAAAATTTTTCTGATCCTTCAAGTGTTTTTCCTTATTACCACACTCCTTTTTATTTACCAAGAAATTACCTGATGCATGACAATAATATAGTTTTGTCACACAAAGAAATATTGAAGTGAAAAACTATTTCCAAAAGACAGATAAAATTTGAAACTGGCGCTTCTTTTCATTATATATTTTCGTCATACTTTTCTTTTCCATCGAAAATGGAAAATAAAAATATGACAAATTTATATGTCATTTATATGATGAACCGTCCACACGATCATATAATATGAAATATTTTTATGTCATATAAATGATGAAACATCATAGAAATGTGTCATATTTTTTCGTCATATGCCGTGTGTACAGCTTCATCATATTTTTTCGTCATATATATGATGAAACATCATAGAAATATGATCGTCTGTAGTCACCTTAAGTTTAAGTATTTAAGTATTTAACTATAACTTATTTAACTATAAGTTTGTGTTAATAAGTAAAAGATTTGTTTTAAATTCATAAATTAAGAGACACTATTGATTAATATTTAATGAAAGACAACAGTTTTCTGGTTTGGATTTTGGTAAAATACCCAAATAAGTTTGTTTGTACAACAAAATATTTAAGGATTAATTATTTTTAAGGAACTTTAAGAATATCTAGAGCATCAACTCAAGGAATTCAATCAATTTGATAGCAAAGGCTTCAATATAAGCACGAAGATATTTAATTTGGGTGCACTGAGTGAAAGATTTGGTCAATTCGTAATCACCAAAACGGAGGGGGCTCTTTGGATTTTGAAAAAGACGACGGCATAAGGACTACCACAAAAACAAAGTGATCTGATTATGTTTTTGGAATGGAAGACACATAAACCGAGTCGAGCTATATCATGATATTCCACAAAATGACCAACTCAAACCAGAACCAGAAGAAAATGAAGCGACTATTTGATACTACATAGTATATGGATAAATTTGTTAAAAATACTATACTAATACTATACATTTCTCAAAAATAGTTATTGGTATTTGAAAATCAATAACTTTGGAAGAAAAATCATGTCATATTATGGACATAGTGTTCGTCACGAAGTGGATGCAGACGGATTCCGGTTCAGAGATAGGCTCTGGAGTAGAATTAATTTTCATCTAGAGACTATCTCTGAACCAGAATCCGTCTGCATCCACTTCGTGACGAACACTATGTCCATAATATGATATGATTTTTCTTCCAAAGTTATTTATTTTCAAATACCAATATTTATTTTTGAGAAATATATAGTATTTTTAACAAATTTATCCATATTTCTTTCGCAAGAATTAGAATAGACCCAACAAATGATGAAATATTGAAAATGAATGAATTGTAAACATAAAGAAGGCAAAATAAACAAATTTTGTTCACATATTCCAACTTTTCATCTATTTAATGAAATATAAGTGGAGTAGTTATGATTTTTTCTGTTTTTCGTCTGCAAAAATAGTAAATGTGTTGAAACATGGCAACATATTTAAGGAAAATTTCTTAAAATCTGCAAATTTAACAAAATGCATTAAATTTTCTCATTTAGGTATGAATTTATATACTTTTCTATATGGGATAGCTGAAAACTTTATCATAAAGGCAGCTAAATTGAGGCTGCTATGAAAGCAGATTTTTAACAGAATTATAGCAGATTTTTCTGCTATTTTTTCACCCAGAATAGCAATTTAAGTCACTTTCGTTAAGTTACGAAAGGCAACAACAATGCTATGGGAAATAGCAGATTGTCAAAATAGCAGAATCTGCTATGACCGGCCAGAATAGACCCCATTTACTCCACATTTTCAGCTGCTGCACATGCACGAGTTTCCCATGAAATGATGGAGAGTGGTGTGAATATTTATTAGAAGTAAAAGAGTGTAAGTCCTCTCAGCAGTTAAGAGAGTTAATTTCCATATATTATTTGTGGTATGAACGTTCCCACAAATGCTTTAGATTTGTGGAATGAATTCAAAATGTTCATGTGTGAAGACTTTTTAAGAAATTCTTCAGAAAATGATTCATATAACCGTGCTTTATTAGCTATTGAGGAAATTTTGTTCAGTAATAATTTGTCACGTGAACAGCCAGACCTCCCAGTACCTCAATCTTTATCAGCTATTATAACAGCTGTAAATGCAGATTCAGATAGAAAACAAACAATTTTTGACGAAATTTTCCAAAGTGCAGCGATCCGCTATTGATTTAGTTTTACAGTAAATCTTAAATTATTACCAGTATTACGGTTGCAAAATTTTTCGTCGTACAGCTCATGCTGGTTCTGGTAAGACTTTTGCCCAAACTGCAATTCTCCATAAATTCAAATTTTTGAAAATCCAATGTATTGGGTGCGGTTTCAGTGGCATTGCATCTACTCTAACTTTTAATTCAAAGTCGAACTTTTCCCACCGTTATCAAAATACCTGTACCGATTTGAGAGAATTCCTTATCAAAGCACTCTGTAAATAGTGCCCAAGCACAGTTCATAAAGTCTGCATCTATCACTCTCACAGATTAAATTTCAATGTGCCCGTTCAATGCTCTCAAATTAATTGACCATTTTTTAAACGATTCATTCGGTACTTCAACTAAACTTTTCGGAGGTAAAACTATTTTACTCTCTGGAGATTTTTGACGAATATTGCCAGTTATATCTCACGGTACACGTGTACCACTTATTGACCACCTCGTGATGAAGCCAAGCATGACTCTCGCTTTACTTATCACGAGGTTTAGATGTTCTTGAAAAGAAAGCTTCGAGTCAAGGAGGACTCCCAAGTCAAGAGTGAAGCTTACTGAGCTAACCGCAATACCATTGATGTCAAAAGAGTGAGGCACATGGTGACGCTTTCGACAGAAGGAAATTTGTTCGCACTTGGAGATATTGAGAAATAGATTGCCTTTGAAGCACCATGTTGAGAGCCGATTGAGTTCCTATTAAAGCTCGAGAAAGTCGCATACGAAAGTACTACGAAATTGCGAATGACTTTGCAGGTATCGTTTGTAGAAACAAAAATGAGAAGCGGGCCAAGATGAGTACCTTGAGGAACTCCGCTGGTAGACGTAATGCAATGGGAGAGGGTTTGAAGCGAACCCGATAATTCCCGGTGGATAATCAGGAGCTGATCCAACTCAGAAAGGAGTTTGGACAGCTGGCCAATCAAAGTTTAAGTAGAATAAGAGGGTGTGAGATGCCATCAAAAATTTGCTCATGTCAGTGAAGATAGCTTCAACAGCTTCGCTACGCTCAAGAGCATTGATGGAGAAGGACGTAAAGTGGATGGCGTTAGATACGGTAGATCTACCTTTAAGGAACCCATGCTGGCGGCCAATAAAGGAGCAAAGGAAGGGGTACAATTTGCTGGAAGATAAAGGTGAGACAAGGAGGGCCGCACATTACTTGAGAAGAACAGGTGGGATACCATCATTCTGTAGCAATGATACATTCTGTGACGAGCCGATTGTTAGGGTCACCGAGGAGACGTTCTTTCCGGAAGAGAGTATCTTCATGGGCAAGGAATTCATAATCATAAATGTTGGAGCAGAGCCAAGTTTCTGTAAGGCAGATAATGTCATGAGGTAGGGAATGGGAGCAAAAAAAGGTTGAGTGTGTCTCTGTTCTAAGACCTCTCACGTTTTGATAGAAGATGGGGACGTTATGGAGTTTTCTTGTGGCAAAGATGGATCGGGGGAGGTGACAGGGATAATATGAGGAGCCTTATCAGAGAGACCGAATCCTCCTGGTGGCCAGTTGGGTTAACTCAGGATACGGTCAAAGAGAGCAGAGTCGACGATGATCTTATAGGAGGAGCATTTACTCTTGGAATGTTTAATTACCTTTATTTTATTGGCGGTAACATTCAGCCCGATGACGTCAGAGAATCAATGTGTAAGGATGTCATTCGTTGACGTAGCAGGGACAAATTCATTCACAGAGACCGACCTCGTCTTAGAAACTGTCCTCAACAAACTTTGGGACAACCGTGAAATAAAAGGGGGTGTGTTGTGTCGTATGGGTCGAGTGTCATTAGAAGGATAGGAGTTGGGGATCACCGGGACATTAACAGTAGTGTTTGTGATTGGCTCAGGAGGAATAAGCGTGGATGGAGGGGCCCCAGTTAACAGGAGGGTATCTGGGTGATCGGAAGGAGGGGTTGCTTTTGGGGACCATTACCCTTGTTCGAGGAAATATCTAGCAGGCTAATGTTGGGGGTAATGTGGTGCTCTGAACGAGAGGGAGCTATAGTGGCGGGTTGAGACGGTTTGGACATGCCAGTAAGGGGATTGTAAGGTAAAGGAGAAGGGTCAGGGGATGATAGTTTAATGTGGTTGTCCAAAGCTAAGGGTGAGAAGATCATGAGGGAAGGACCTTGAGGCAATGATGTGGAGGATTTATGAGATCTAGTAATCCTGGTGGAGGCGGTAGGATTGGATAGTGTTGAGGGAGGGATCGTGGAAGTGCTACGTCGTGATTCAGGAGGGGGGAGGGCCCAAGTCCCTTCAAGGTATGAATTGCTGACAAGAGTGAGGTGTGGATTGTGGACGCTTCACTTATGATCGAACCAATTGTATGTAGGTTCTTTTATATTTCCGGAAGATGAGAAGAAAGGGCACGCAACGTGAATTTACGGCATCGCGAGCAATACCAATAAACTCCAGACTCCTTCGATTCAATCGTGTCAACAATAGAACCCGTAAGACCCACGCATTTTGGGTGGAAGCATCCACCACAAAGGCCATGACATGAAAGGAGCTTATTAGAGTTCCTGTCCTTGCGAACGTGAACGTAATGGGATTCTGATCCGACAACGTATACAGTATTACAAAAATCGATTAGTTATAGAAAGTAGAAAGTTAAACAGGAAAACATATTTTAAAAGTAACAAATAGGTTGAATAACAAAAACTCAAGCCTGGCAAGTCCTTAGTTGCTGAGGCTGCTGTCAACGGTTTCGTGACCCGGTATTTGAGAAGAAAAATTTCAGACTGACATTATCCTGCTGTTACAGCTGCTGACGTCAGTTCCATTGGACCCAAATAGTTAAAGATCCACAGATGAAACCGCTAGGCAGATATGATTGATTGTTTATCAATGACTTTGAGTTTATGTAAATGTTAACTTTAACGTGTTGACAATTGACAGTTCAATTGAATCAAATAACTTTCTCTTTCGTTCAATTACGTCGCAATATCTCATGCGGAATCACATTCGCACACACTTTGACACTGCGATTTTAGGGAATTTTTTAAGTTTAGCTTATTAATACAAAAAATGGTCGCGTTATTAAAGTACTCTACGGTACCACGTTGGATATTCCTCTGGTTATTCTTTTTCTGATGTTCATTCTCTGATGTTAGCTTGCGCTCCTCTGTCGTTTGTGTTAAGCATCTAGCTTGCCTTCGCATTCTGTTCCTTTCGTGCCTACCCAAGTATTCAGGCGCGTTTCCAATGCCAGCTTGGGGTGGATTGGATTGGCTTACATGTTCTGCTCGTTACATCTGCACTTACTCCGCCATATGTGCCTTTCGTGCAATCTGGGCTCAGCGTGGATCGAAAATAGAATATATTTCTACTTCCACGCTGGAGTGGCGAAAAGATGTGTTTCGGACCGATTCCAACAGGTAGTCGCGGCGAGATCGTTCGAAGCGTACGACGAATTTTATATTTTTTTGGTAAAATTAGGTGAAAATGACAAAAACATTCAGTGCTTATATATTATATTATAAATAAATACACCTTTCTTCTTCTAATTCTTTATTGACGTGAAAACGTCTTTTCTTCTCGTTGTAATACATTGGTAGCCAGTCTAAATTTCTTGAGTTACAAAACACCGTCATTTTCCAATCGCTAATAACTACGAGACTAATAATGCGATAACACCAATTGAGGCCACAGTGGATGGAGCACATTTGTACGTATTTATTGGTAAGTTTTGCCAGTGACTTCATCGGGCTAACGTAAGCGCGTTACGCAGGATGGTTGTTTTAAACGTTGCGTAAAGTTATTTATGAGCGTAGTGTAAGAACGCGTTTAGCTAGGATGTTGATTTTGGTATCATTGTACAAAGCACAGAAAAGGCTACTAGGACCTTAAGTTAAACAATAAAAATATTCTCCGAAATATTAGCAAAAATCGGCCTGTATTTGAAAATAAAAAAAAATTGAAGATATCGTCTCATATGAGTCGTTAATATGCACCGAATTGTAAAAACCTCAAATCGGAGAAAACTCGCATTGTAAGGAATTTAAGAAACCAAAAATGCCCAGTGTCGAGTCATTGTCAGAGCTGTGGCGGCATCGAAGATGAAATGAAAAAAAGCTGGGGTGTGGCTGTGTCATGGACACGGCCGTGTGTTAAACGTGAATACGTTTATGTAACGGGTAATATTTCTTGAATAAAATATTTTTATTTATGTACTTAGGACAAAAGCAAGGAAACAAATCATTATTTTGTTACAATATAACTTTATTAATAATAGGTATGTGATACGAAAAGTACGACAGAAATGGCATACAAGATACATCCAGATTTCTGGTAAACGTTAAATCAATACAGGTATTACCTAACGTTGTTGGAGAAGATTCAATATAAAACAAATTGAGCTCGCTGAGCATGAGGGCATTGAACAGTTTTGTGAGACATCAACATTAAAGTCTCCAACTATCATAACTGGTGTAGTAAGATCAGGCTCGTAAAAGGATATAATTTTAGCGATGTTTTTGGAATATTTTAACAACGATCGTATCATTAAGAGTTTAATATCTGCTAACGCTGTGCCCGGGTGGATATACACACACCCGAGTATGAATTTGAAGATGCCATTGTCCTTTATGTTTACTAGACAGACATCACCTGCTTTTGGGTCTTTAATTTCCAAATAAATTTCCGAAATGTCAATGTCAACTCTATTACAATCAGTGAAGCTATTGATGTTGCGATATTTGACGACTCCACCGGCTTTGACTTGATGATGATGATACCGCTACCGATAAAGTAGTAGCAATTTGTCTGTTCTTAGCGGTTTTACAATATGAAGTCAAATCAAAGCCAGGCACCGAAAAATGGGGATTTTTCAACAAATTTTGCCGATTTTGAATTTCAAAATCGAATTCAATCAACCAGGCTGGCAGAATCGCCAGCAACACAAAAATTTCGCCACGGCACAAAATTGTGCAAAAAACATTGACCATACGGTGACACCCTACAAAGGGAGCGTGTGTGACGCTCGCATGTGTTTGTTTCGATGAGAAACAAATGCATGCGGGCGCCAGACACACTCTCTCGGTGGGGTGACACCGATCGTTGACGTTCGGTTGCACAATCACATGTACTGGCGAAATTTTTGTGTTGCTGGCGATTCTGCCAGCCTGGCTGTTTGAATTCGATTTTAAAATTCAAAATCGGCAAAATTTAATACAAAATAACCCCATTTTTCGGCGCTTCCCCCTCCGCCGCGCGCGATACGCCACTGATCTCGCTTATCCTAGTGATTTCTTTGATCCTTTATCTATCCAGTGGTATAATTTAATTTCGGATGTAGTGCAGAGATTCGAAGCTACAACGCCAAACTGTATCCCCCGATTTTATCATTAGTTTTTTTGGATTGCCCCCGTATGGTAACAAATTTAAAGACGTATTCACGTCAAAACCGCGCTAAACAATAAACTTGTGATTTATCTATTCTGTAACTCTACTACTATATGTAATGATTGTATTTAAGAGATTCATATATAAAGAACATATTAGTATGAAACACTTGTTATAATTTTTTGTCGTGAAAACGTCTGTTGGCGCGTTAATTACGCTGACAGTCAAACTTTCTTGCGATAAAAAATACAGTCAATACATTCAATCGCTTATAACTACGACGCTCATAATGCGATAAAAACGATCAAGGACACTATGGATATAGCATGCTTGTACGTGTTTATCGTGCGACGTTTGTTTTGCCCGTGTAAGCTCCTACGATTGATTGTTGTTGCGTTGGGTATAACTATAAATTAGTGTAGCGTAAGAACGCGTTAGGACGTAGATTTGGTTGTCATTGCAGAGAACTTTGGAAGAGGTATAAGGACCTAAAGTAAAGCAATAAAGATATTTGCCGAAATCCAAGTAAAATCGGTATAAAATTGAAAACAAAGAAAAATTAAAAATCGTTTTGTACGTTTCATAAATATGCGCGGAATTGAGTTAAACGCAAATGAGAGAAAGCTTGCATCAAAACGAATTTTGCAAACTTAAAATTCCCAATGCCGATCAAGGGTCAGTGCTACGGCAGCATCGAAGAAGAAATGAAAAACGGCGTTAAATAATAAACTTGTCATTTATCTTTTCTGTCACCATACTACTCTCTACAACCATTGTATTAAAAGAAGTGATTTAATTACATACTAATGAGAAACACTTATTATAATTTTATCGCGAAGTTTTCACGGAAAATCTACGGCGGTGACCATGACTACGCCTCACGGTTTTATTGAAGTTACCATTAACCACTTCAGACCAACCATTTCAAATACAATTTTTTTGTGCCTTTAGCTGAAGGTCTGTAACTGTTTCTAATTGAATTTTTTCCACGCCGACTGTTTTTATATTTTCCTCAAAAATGTTTAAATAAGTGTTGTGAATGTTGTCAAACTAAAAAGAAATAAAATGAGAAATAAGTTATAAGCTCTTCACATTACCCACCATGCCCATAACAACACCTAAATACATATGCAAACCTAAAACATAACACATAAGCAATCGAACAAAGGTCACTGTACTCATCACCAAGTCACACGGGAAGGTTATGATGTTCAGCATAAGCAAATCTTGAAACCAGAAGATAAATGTAATCAATATTTCAATGATTGCAAAACCAATCCTTACCTGAACATGGGACACTGAAAACTTATGATATTCCGCATAAACATTAAATACACGATTTCACAACACTTCTCTGTCATAACCTAATCTGAACGTCAAAGTGAAACACATGTTAAAACAACTCACGCGATCAGTTCTAAAAAACTTGGCTGGTCGCTGGGAGATGTCGCCATGGCACACAAAGTGGATTTCCTAAACACATGGAAACCACGCAAAAACGGAGCAGTCCCGGTTCCATGGAATATAACGAGAGGAAATTTTTGAGAAATATTCAGTAGCAGCTGGATCCCGAATTGACACTCATAGGTGTGACCGTGACTGGACGCAATTCTATCGGTGTACGAACAGCACTTAGAGTTGAAAGTGGCTCTTGAAGCCCACCAACTGCGGTTCCAAGTGAAATTCCATACCGAACACGGTTCACGAAACCGATCCATGAAGGAAAGATCTGCTAGTTGGAAGTGGTTCCTGTAACCCATTAACTACGGTTCACATGTCAGAGTATTCACGGGCGCTACTCGAAGTGACCCTCCAGGACTCGAGGGCCGGTCCTGAGCCCATTTCTCTAATGAAGTGTTTTAGTGATCTTCAGTAACAATTGAAAGGCTGAGCGCACAAATGCCAGTAGAAAATGTTTAACGCACGACTGCGGCAGTTTTAAGAAATTGTATGTTATGTAAATAGATCATTATAGGGAAATCGTATAACAGTTGTAGAAAGGTTTGATAATCATAATTAAATGAAAGAAATCGTTAGTAACAAACGGTAGATGTCATATGAATTCTGATTTGGTTTGTATAAAGTAATAGGTATTAATAACGAATTTATATTGGAAAATGATTGTAACATTCTGGTTAGTATAAAGTAAAAGGTATTGATAAGGACATTATATTGGAAAATGATTGCAACATTTTGGTTTATGTAAAAGTATTGCCCAATCACTAGTTGTATGTGAATTGTATAATCAAAGAGTTAATAAATGGTTAAGACAACCTACAGATATTGGTTTAAACGGCCTACTTTCAACATTTGGATTCAAGAAATAAGAACAACTCACAAAAAATAATATATAACAACTGGCGCAGCCGGTAGGTTTCAAACTGGCGCAGACGCAATAAGGATCCTCAACGCAAAGAAAATCATATTGAGGAAAATTAATCAATTTAAATATAAGACATAATAAATGAATGTTTATTAAGGAATATTAAGGAATTCGTGAATTGTTATAAGCTCCAAAAAAGGAACGGAAAAAAATATATACGAAATTAAAAAAGATACACAAAAAGAAAACAACTATATATACATTAAGGTGCTGCTTAACAATGGACTTCCAAAAAGTCATTGTCTCATACCGCCATTAGGTTCTACTACCCTGATTTACAGATACAATTTTTTATTATTATTTTTTTAAATGAATTTGAGGGGTCGCTACAGCTTGATGAAGTTTTGAATAAAAACAAGTAGGCAGCGATAAAATATGTGTACAAAAAGACACCGTTTTGTATTCCTTTTAGTGGGCATTACCGTTTTTAGTTCGCATTTGTCGGGAAGTCACGTTAAATTGTGCGGTTTCCAAAAAAGTATCACCATGGCGTCGTCATTGTTGACTAGAATAAAAACTGATGTGTGGCTGATAGGCCAGCCTTCGTCATCATTAAATAAGTCAAGGTTACCATCCATTCAGGAGGTGCTATGTCTATTTTGGCATTATAAATTAGAAATGAAGAAATGTGTCAACGGTTCTGCTACTTCTACTGCTGAAGAGGTTTCGAGTGTGTGGGAAAAGGCCGGAATTCCAACCAAGTGGAAGCAGCACGTCATCTCCAAGATTCAAAAGTATTTTACTGAGTGGCAAATGCTGAAAAAAAAATAAAGAAAACAAAGCAAAACGCTCTGCAACTGTGATTGCTAGAGAAAAAAGTTGGAAAGATAGTTTGTCTAATCGCTTTGACATTGCCCATGCAGATGCATTGAAACTAATTAAAAATGAAGAGGACCGACGATTTTTGCTGAATCAACGAGAAAACCGTCGTGGCCAAATTTGTTCTATAGATAAGGCCAGTGTCAAGAAAGAAGCTGAAAAGAAAAAAAAGTTAGCCAGGGTTCAGCAACTGAAGGAAAAGGAATCAGCTGCAATGCAGGCCCTAACAGAAAAATGTCCACTTTCTTTGTCGGCAAGCGATAGCAGTGCGAGTTTGAATACGACTTCTGACGATATTTCAAGCACAATTAATTCAGAAACACAGCAACATACTGAAAAATTACCGCCGAAAAGAGGTAGAAAAAAATTAGTTTCTGCTGATTTGGCTACAAGTCTAGATGCCGCTAAGTTGAGTCATAGAAAAGCTGCTGTTGTGTTGACAAAAACTCTGAAAAGTTTAGGAAAATATCCTTGAGAGTACAGCTTGAATTATGCATCTATTCAACGGCTGCGAGTGAAACATCGTAAGGCTGCAGCGTCAGACTTGAAAAAAGTATTTAAGCCTGAGGTTCCACTGACTGTGCACTGGGATGGGAGATTAATAGAAGACATTACGGGACACCAGCTGTAGATCGTCTATCGATTTTGGTTTCAGGTCAGGGTGTTGATCAACTCCACGCTGTGCCAAAGCTTGATCGAGGCACTGGGGAGGCTTGTGCTTCAGGTGTCCACGAAACTGTTATATCGTGGAACTTAGAACAAAAAATAAAATGCCTTTGCTTTGATACCACTGCTGTTAATACAGGTTTTAGAACTGGAGCCCGCATTTTGCTGGAACAGAAAATGCAAAAGGACATGCTTTGGTTAGCTTGCCGCCATCACATCATGGAAATTATGTTAGAGGCAGTATTGAGTAAAGCTCTTGGGTCATCAACTGGACCGGAAATACTTCTGTTTAAAAGATTCAAAGCAGCTTGGCCTCAGATTGACCAAACCAAGTATGATCGTGCACCATCCAGTGCACAAGACAAAGCCTCTGATATCATGGCTTTTCCTCAAGGCCAACTGAACAAATTCCAGCCACGCGATGGCTATAAGGAATTGTTGGATCTGACTATTGTCTACTTGGGGGGTGTGCCTTCAAAGGGAATTTCCTTCTAAGCTCTAGCTGGACTTCACCATGCTCGGTGGATGGCGAAAGCAATCTACTGCTTGAAAATAATGTTATTTGCACAACAGTTCAAACTAAAGAAGAAAGAAGAATACAACTTACAGCAAGTTTGTGCTTTCGTAGTCACGATTTACGTAAAGTTCTGGTTCAGCTGTTCTTCTGCGTGTTTTGCACCTAAAAATGACTTGCAAATGCTAAAAGACCTCAAGGAATACCAGCGAGTTGACAAAAGTGTGGCTAAAGTAGCCATGAAAAAGATTCTGGGCCATCTTTGGTATCTGTCAGAAGAACTGGTGGCACTTGGGTTCTTTGACGACGACTTGCAGCCTGAAATAAGACAGAAAATGGTATCTGCTCTCCAGAATGATGGAGTAGAACATACACCTAAGAGAGTGACGTTGTCATCAACCGACATGAACCTTATCAGTGAGAAAGAGTTACATCATTTCGTAACGAGCAACACGATACGAGTTTTTGAAATTTTGAACCTCCCGACCAGCTTCTTGCAGCGCAACGTAGAATCGTGGTCAGATTACCCGGAATATAAAGCTGCCAAAGATATAGTCAGTTCAATGAGGGTCGTCAATGATACAGCCGAAAAGGGTGTGGCATTAATGAAAGAATTCAACAAGCTAATTACCGTCAATGAAGAACAGAAGCAATACCTTTTGTTAGTTGTGAAAGACTTCAGAAAGAAATACCCGAATGCGAAAACATCTACTTTAGTCTTATAAAAATCGTATTTTTAATTTACTTTTGCTTATTTGTCATAATTTTCTTAGATTTTAATAAAAAGATTTGAAATTTAGAATAGTTTCCTTTAATTTGTTTTTCCAAAACTTTGACAGCTGGTAGCGGCCTCTAAAGTTATTTGAAAAAAAAAATAAAAAAAACTAGCATCAGTTTACAGGGGTAGTAAGACAGAATGGGGGGTGAGACTACAAGATTTCAGACTTTTTTAGTTTTTTTGCCAAATAAGCAACACCCTAATATACATATATACAAAAAAAAAAATATAATATTTCTAATAGTAATAATAATAATAAAGATGGTGAGACAATGATAAGCAATGTTGTATGGCTCATGCAACTCCAAAATCAACACTAACTAGAAGATTTACGAGGTTTTTTGAGAAACTAGATCATTTTTCAATCGATAATCCGGATCCAAAATTTTCTACCAGTCAGAGGACGCCGAAATAGGCGAAGATTCCAGCGCGAACAAGGGCAACTGGAGAATATAGGGAAGAGGAACCAGTTTGAATGTCAGGAAATCAGGAATATCCACACATAAGAGAAACAGAAACAGGCAATCAAATTGAAGAATACATAGAAACAGAAGAAATACAACAAACAACAGTGGAAGAGAATCCACAAAACCCAAGTCAACCAGAGGAAAACCAGCGAATAACAGTAGAAGAAGTTCCGCTCCAACCAGAAACGAAAGAAAACCAACTCATACAAGACGTTGTGCAACTGAGACACCGGAGAAGGTACTTTAAGACAAATTCAGAACCAGGAAAATACGATCGCGCGAACAATAAACCACAATCAACAATAAACACACCAACCTCGTCCAGGGGAATAGAAGTTCAAGAAACTAAAGTAACTGAGGATAAGAAAATTGCCAACGTACAATTAGTAAACATCGTTTTATATAACAACGTACCGATACTAATGGGAGAAGACAGCCCGCGAAAGCAAAATAAGGTGAATCACGCGAACGCAGCAAACGAGATATGCAACTTCTTTTTGGTAGGTGGACATACCGGTGCTTTTTAAGGGAGAGATGGAAACGATTGCAGCGAGAAAAACAAGCGGCAATCATATAACTGCGGAAAACTGCGAGGAGATGACTGGGCACACCGCGAGTCGTCACTAACAGAAAAAGAAAAGCGGTGTGAAACATGTCCAGACTTCCCTATAGTAACTTTACCCCTAAATATTGCAAGAAGTAACAGGAATAAATTTATCATGGACACAGGAGCCGTAATAAGCCTCTTAAAGGAGGGAGTAATTAACGAATTGATGAAAAAAGACATAAACAGGGAGGAGATAATCAGGCTCAACACCATTTCGGAGGAAATTTTCTCAAAAGGGACCATCACAGGACACATAAATTTAGATAAGACATATCCATGCAAGTTCCATATTATTGAAGCTCAACGAAGGTCGTATAACGGGCCTGCTGGGCAACGACTTCTTGTCCAGACATTGTAACATTGAGGGCCCCGCGAAGAAGCTCAAGTAATGGGCAAAGAACAGTTATTAAATTCGAAGGAACCCAAAACCGAAGTACGAATGACGTTCATTTTGTGGACATAACAGCAGCTGGTAAAAAAAATCATGAGCGTAGTCACGCCAGGGAGGAACACAACCGAGAATTCCCAAGTAAAACTACTATGGGGAGTGATAAGAAACCTGTAATACTGGGACAGGATTACGCCGAGCAGCCAAAGGAATCCAGACAAACGGAGAAGCCAGAGAACATTACCAACGTCAGGCAAAACTGTCCGAATATACGTGATAGTACAGGGGAAGTAATGCCTACAGCGGAAGTGTTGAAGGATCTGGGAAAACTCTTCGAGACAGGCACAACGCATGAAAACTACGAGAGTGGGATGTTTACCGGGGAAAGTAATTGAAAATATTTTCCATTCCATACTCGCACGTATGGGGAAAGCGAAGAAAGCTGCAAAGAAAACTGCTCAAAGAAGGAATTTGTATCCACATAGCCCGGGAACATCATAATACCAGCAAGGACAGTGAAATGTGTGGAAATGATCACGGACAAAGAAGGACAATATCTAACCGAAGGAGAGGATATAAAACCAGGAGTATATATTATTAATGCGCTCGTGCAGATAACAAACAGGAAAATAAAACTGAGCATGCTAAATGTTAACAACTACCAAAGAGGTTAAAAATGTGACGGTTAAACTGAGAAAGTACGAGGATATTACAGCACCGAACAAAAAAAAACGCTAAAATCTCTGAACAAAAACTCGTCTACTGTACCAGCACGGACGAATGGAGACCAGGAAAGAGATAAACCCAAATATAAAAACTAATAAGCTTGGAAACCAACCAAGGTCTGCGCCGTAGATTTTCCGTGAAAACTTGAAGATAAAATTATAATAAGTGTTTCTTATTAGTATGTAGTTAAATCAATGTCTCTTATACAGTGGTTTTACAGAGTAATACGGTGACAGAACTGATAAATCACAAGTTTATTTTTTCGCGCCTGTTTTCATTTCTTCTTTAATGCTGCCGCAGCTCTGACATTTACTCGATACTGGAAAATTTAGGTATTTTTGAATTCGATTTGATGCAAGCTCTCTTTGGTTTGCGTTTTGTTCAATTCGGCCTATATTTACGACTCATATGAGCAGATATTTTAAATTTTCAATTTAATACTGATTGTTACTTATACTTCAGCGAATATTTTTATTCTTTCACTTTAGGTTCTTATAGCTCTTCTCAAACTACTAACAATGACATCCGTATGAACGTCCTACATGATCGCGTTCTCACGCTACACTGTTTTTTAATTTTACGCAACGCTTATTAACAACAATCATACGTAAGTGAACTAACCCGATGACGTCACGCGCAAAACCAATGCTACACGATAAACATGTACAGAAATTCTCTATCCATTGTGACCTGAATAGTTGTTATCGAATTATTAGCCTCGTAGCTATTGGCGATTTAAATCTGACGGTATATTGTACCGCAAGAAAGTTTGACTGGCTATCAGTGTACTTACCGAGCGAAAAGACTTTTAACGTCAAAAAACTTAGAACAAAATGTTGGTACTAATATGTACTCTAATTATCAAGCTATTAATTACAACGGTTATGGAGAGTAGTACGGTTACAGAATGGATAAATCACAAGTTTATTTTTTTCCGACGTTTTTTTATTTCTTCTTCGATGCCGCCGTAGCTCTCACACATGCTCGGCACTAAACATTTTTGGTTTTTATAATTTGGTTTGATGCGGGTTTTCTCCGGTTTGAGTTTTTTACAATTCGGTGCATATTTACGCCTCATATGAGAAGATATCTTCCATATTTTTTCGATTTTCAAATTCATACCGATTTTTGCTTACATTTCGGAAAATATTTTTATTGTTTCACTTTAGGTCCTGGCAGCCTTTTTCATGGTTTTTACAATGATACCCTTGTCATCGTCCTAGCTTAACGCGTTCTCACGGTTCACTCATAAATATCCTCACGCAACACTAAAAACAACAATCAGGCGAAGGCGTTTACACTAGCCCGATGACGACACTGGCAAAACAAACGCCAGACAGTAAATACGTACAAATATCCTCTATTCACTGTGACATAAACCGTTGTTATCGCATTATCAGTCTCGTAGTTATTAGCGATTGAAAAATGACGGTGTTTTATAACACAAGAATGTTAGACTGGCTACCAATGTACATACTCAACGAGAAGAAAGACGTTTTCACGTCAATAATTGAAGAATTCCAAGACATTTTTCATTTACCGGGAGAGAAACTTGGACACACAGCTACAGTGTAGCATGAAATGCGGATACAACCAGGGAAAAAACCTATCAAGGGTATGATGTACCGCCTGCCGAAGACGCAAAGGGAAGTAATAACGGAGGAAATACAAAGACTGCTCGATGAAGACATGAACCAGTCTGGCGAATGGAACGCACCACTACTAGTAGTCCCAAAGGAATGGGGACTCGATGGCCAGAAACGATGACGAATCGTAGTCTTATTCGTAGTCGACAATGTCACCGAGGGAGATGCATACCCACTACCCAGGATTGAGGATATCCTGCACCAGCTGGGAAATTCTCAGTATTCCTCAGTACTCGATCTCGCCAACGGATATCACCAAATTGCAATGAAACCAGAAGATCGAGACAAGAATGCGTTCAGCACCCCTTACGGACACTTCGCCTTTAAGCGTATGCCTTTTGGGCTAAAAGGAGCTCCAGCAACATTCCAGCGTCTCAGGAACCACCTGCTAACAGGTTTTGCAGTGTCTTGTATATCTAGAATATAGTTATGTACGGCAGGAATTTGGCTGATCATCAAACAAAGCTACGGGCGATACTACAACAATTGAGAGCGCATAATCAGAAGTTTAACGCAGACAAATGCAATTTTCTCAAAAAAGAAATTATATATCTTGGAGGAGTGGAATTAGATGGAGTGGAGGAGTGGAACCAGATTCGAGCTTGGTGGACAGCGGCTAAAACGATACGTCAAATACAGTCCTTCTAAGGGCTAGCCAATTACTACAGGAAACTCATAGCTGACTTCTCCAAAATAGCAGCATCAATCAATAAGCTTATACGGAAAGATGTGAAATTCTATTGGTATGAGAGTTGCGCAAGAGTTTTCGACACCCTCAAGGAGGAATTGATAAATCCACCGGTTCTTAGATACCCAAAGTTTAAAGAACCATGCAAACTATACACGGATGCGAGCGGAGAGGCACTCGGCGCCGTACTAGCGCAAGGTCAACCCAACGAAAATCAATAGCTTACTCTAATAGGACGTTGAACGCTGCAGAAAGAAATTTCTCTACCATAGAACGGGAACTCTTGGCCATAGTATGGGCAGTTTTTGTGAAAAATTTAAACTTTCTATATATAGTGTTCCTAAACATGTCAAAACTACTATTCGTATTAGAATTCTCCTTGCAGCGGTCACTTAAATCATAGAGAACAGGGTAGGGCACGATTACAGTTGAGCGTTCATCGTCATTTTTCAATCGCTAATAACCACGAGACTGATAACGCGATAACAACGGTTAAGGCCACAGTGGTTAGAACAAATTTGCACTGGGCCTTTGACTGGCCTTTCGGAAATTTTTTAACTTATATTACACGTTCTGAACAATGAAATAAACTGTTGAAAAATTTCAGTATCCAATTCCATGAAAGCTTCTTGCAACTACTCTACTGCGCATTTTTGACACCAATTTCACACTCGATGCGCCATTTACCATGTTTAGCAATTTAGAACATGAAATTTAATTGGTAAAGCATAGTTTTTCACTTTTAAAACCATCAAAACAATTAAAGAAAACATTGAATTTCACTTTCTTCAAAAATGAAATCCTCTCATCCTGTTCAAAATAATAATGAAAGCAGCTCTTTCCAAACCGGTTCGTGTTTTCATTTTTATTAATAATATATTCCATGAATGTGACAATGTTACGCTTCAAAATCGGTACTATCACTTCACTGCACTTAATTTTATTTTATTGTGAAGAAATTATTACTTTTTACCACAAAAATTATTTTTATCTTTTAAGTTATTTTCAAGAACAAGTAAAAATAAAAGCTTGTTTTAAAACACGTGTTTTTTCTTTTAATTTTATTATTTTCTCCAAAGTTTTGACTATCCTTGTTAAAATTCCTTCAAGGACTTACTTTTTTAGTTCCGTCGGTTTATCCTTCACGCAAATTCTCAAACCTTCTTTTTCTGTTTTAATTTCTCTTTTTATTTCTTACTCTTTGCCTTTTACGTAGAGATATGTATATTTTTTTTTGTTTTCATCTATCCATTATTTCTCTTTAACTTTTGTTCATTAGTTGTACCCTTACATAATTAACTAGCTGTACCCGCCAGCTTTGCTGGGCATTACGTACTACTGCATATTTCTTGTAAACTGTATATGTTGATACTATATATGTTTTATGTTTGTCTTTAGTATTTGATTTTTAGCAGTTATGTTTTGATTGCAAAAATCTTTAGCTATTTCAAAAATGTTTTTATTAACGTTTGGCTACAAATTTTCGCCATTTGAATAGCGCTCAATAAGAGAATGAGAAATAAACTTAAAACAACTAACCTAGCACTCTTTCAAAAAGACACAATTTTGAAAATATTACTACAACTTACAACCTTTAATTAACCGTAAAGTTATAAAAAATTTAAATATACATAGTCATTATAAGGAATCGAAATTTATCCTATGTTCGTGACAACAGTGAAACAAAAAACCGAAAGTCCGCGCCGTATATTTTCCGTGAAAACTTGGGGATAAAATTATAATAAGGGTTTCTTATTAGTATGTACTTAAGTCAATATCTCTAATAACATGGTTATATAGAGTAATACGGTAACACAAAAGATAAATCACAAGTTTATTTTTTCGCGCTTTTTTCATTTCCTTTTTAATCCTGCCGTTGCTCTGAGATTTACTCGGCACTGGAGACTTTAGGTTTTTTTGAATTCGAATTGATGCGAACTCCCTTTGACTTGCATTTCGTTCAATTCGGCCCATATTTACGACTCAGATATTTTAATTTATTTTTTAAATTTTCAATTTAATACCGATTTTAACTTATACTGCAGGGAATATTTCTATTGTTTCAGTTTAGGTCCTGTTAGTTCTCCTCAAACTCCTGACAATGTCACCCGAAAGAAACTCCTCGATGATCGCGTTCTCACACCACACTGATTTATAATTTTACGGAACGCTTATTAACAACAATCATGCGTAACTGAACTAACCCGATGACGTCACTCGCAAAATGAATGCCGCACGATAAACTTGCAAAGGAAATCTCTATCCATTGTGACCTCAACAGTTGTTATAGCATTATAAGCCTCGAAGCTATTAGCGATTGAAATCTGACGGTATATTGTACCGCAAGAAAGTTTGACTGGCTATAAGTGTACTTAACGGGCGAAAAGACGTTTTAACGTCAAAAAGATAAGAACAAAATATTCGTACTAATATGTTCTTTAATTATCAAACCATTAATTACCATGGTTATGGAGAGTAGTACGGTTACAAGATAGATAAATTACGAGTATATTTTTTACCGCCGTAGCTCTCACATTTGCTCGGCACTTAAAATTGTTGGTCTTTAATATTTGGCGTGATACGGGTTTTCTCCGATTTGAATTTGTTGCAACGGGTTTTCTCCGGTTTGAGTCGGTGCATATTTACGCCTCATATGAGACGAAATCTTCCATATTTTTTTTTTTTGATTTTCAACTTCGTACCGATTTTTGCTTTTATTTCGGAAAATATTTTTATTCTCTCTCTTTAGGTCCCGGCAGGTCTTTTTATGCTTTTTGCAATGATACCCGAATCAACGTCTTAGCTTAACGCGTTCTCACGCTACACTCATATGTATATATCGAGAGAAAATATAAAATATACATTTTCACATCAATAAGGATTTAAAGGGTGCCGGTTCAAACTCAAACACAACTGGGTAACTTTTTACTTAAAGTTCGATTAGTGCCGACTACTTGTCTAAATTATCGTAACTTGCATACATTTTCTGAACGTAAATTTTTTATGGCACAGTAATATTTGAGGGGTTAATCCGATCCGATCGGCCCCATCAACGTTAGCCGTGTAAATTTATTTTCTGCGAATTTGTTGAAAAATATTCCTTTCGTCTACTTAAAAAAAATTAAAGTTTAATCACAAACAAAATAATTTACCAGATGTCGTGATCGGTATGTGACTCGGTACCCAATTTTTTCCAACATCACACACGTTACAGCAGACAAAAGATGCATGGGCCGTTTGTGCCTTTGACCGGCTTTGACGTTTGAAGAACATACAGTGCGCGAATTTTTCTTCTAGTTGATGTTTGATTGTCAAATAGGGAATGAATGAACACACTAATAGGGAAGTTGGCTGAAACAAAATTTCGCGGATGGAACACAATGTACATGTACACACAATTTTGATGTTCTGAAATTTGCACAAAACAAACACAAACGAAAATCGTTCATATGTGTATCATTGGAGTGTACAATTTACTCCCGTACACGTAAATAAACTCAAAAATTTTTGATTTCTGTGTACAAAACGGAAATTTTTGTGTGTAATAGTATTTTTTATTTATTTGAAGAAAAAATATTCAAATTGAATTTCCAATATATAAAACATTACAAAATTTTTCCGCAAAACGCGAGATTTTGCATTTACGAACTTTAATCCGAATTTTATCATATATCATAACGTTTGTTTGGACACACCTTTAAAAACTCAATTCAGAGACAAAAAATGTAGCAAAAATTTAGAAAATTTTAGAATAATGGGGGTAGGTCATACATATGAACCCCGTATTAAGCTTCGTTCACCCGGCAGGAGCAAAAAAAAGTTAAAAATTCAAAATCTGAATTTGATCAATTTTTCAATCTTTTGTATGCACACCTTTAACAACGCAATTTAAGGAAAAATGATGTATGAAAGGAAGGTAGGAAATGTCACAATAGTCGGGGTCGGTCATACACATAAATCCCGTAGGACGCTTTGTTTATCCTCTACGGGCCAAAAACCGTTGCAAATTCACATTTTCACCGGAAGAGTACCCTTAAAACCGGAAGAAAATTGGTCAGCTTGGGATTCCCGGAGACTATGATGTCCTACGATCTGGAATTCATAAAACTATTTACTATTTTTCACTAATTTGAACAAATCCATCTGCTACGGGTTGAATGAACCAAAATTGTATTGAATAACCCGACCAAAATTTGTAGAAAACAATTGAAACCGGCTCTACGGGAATTCTGAGTGTCCAAGGATAGAGATTCCTTGAGAGAGAGCTTTTGTTCCGATTTGCAAGAGCGAAAAGTAACGGTTCCCTCATACGCAAGTGAAGGTTGACGTTTTCGTATTCGAGATGGACATAAGAAAATCCAAAACTAAATCAACCTCATTTCCCAATCGAAAACCACATGACATGAAGTCGTATCCATCTCTAGTATGAACCCATGGACAGATATCATATCAAGAGGAAGTGTACTTTGCTTCTTAAATGAAATGAAGAAAGATCGTGAAATCAACAAAATGCCGAAATGTTCTCTCGAATACGTCTCATACTTAAGAGAGAGGGAGTAACCGTTAACGAAGCGATATATTAATTGCACGATCTCTCTTCATTTATTAACCTTAAGCTTAAGCACTAAAGTCGACTTTCTCTTGGAATGCAAACTGTGAAGACTTTAAATCTTAAATATTTCCAAAAGTTTGTAATTAATTTCTTTAAAACTTTACACAAACACTCTCCTACCGGATAGTAATCTTCGTGCCAAATTTTTTTAAAATGGACTCGGTAGATTCCGAGTTTAGCCGCGACAAACATTTTCAAAAAGATATCTTTTTATATATAACATGAGATCGGAAAAATAAATTCTCACAAAATTTTCAAAACTTCTACGAGACTTCTGAAATTGGCATATCTCATGTATATTCAAATACTCATGTCTCTAGTCTTTTCTATTGGCCTTAAGTCCGTGCTACTCAGTGCCCAGGTACGGAGTAGCTTAGGATTAATATCACTCAAGTGTACTGCCGGCCTCTCCCGTTTTTAGTTCTAAAGTTTAGATTAGTGTTAAAATGTAAAAATGTATGTCACTTAGGCCGTCCGCACACGAAGCTACCGGAAAGCAACTGATTAGTGTTTCGAATCAGCTGCCAGTTTCCTTTGAATCACTTCCCATATAAATACATGGGATGCCACAGACAGCGCTACTTCTTGCAAACTGGTTTTTGATTCCTGGAAACCCGTGTGAAATCAGTCACCAGTGGATTGGCCTGTCGAATTGCTTACGACAAATTTAACGACAGATTTGTTTTGAAATAATAGGATCAGGAATTAAACTTTTTACTTGCGGCGAAAGTTGAAAAATGGCCTGTTTTAAACAATTTTCGGCTTCCATGTTATTCAAAAAAAAAACACGAAACGGATAATAGTATGGTTCGAGAGCGCCAATATAGTAATATTAGCAGGTATGTTAGAAATTTTTCTATATGTAAAAATAATTTAAACAAAGAGCAGTTTTTTGGACTTAGATACTGGACTGGTAAACTCATGACGCATATTTCCACTGCCCGTGCAGAGAAGCTTGCGGGCTAAGGAAATAATTCGCTAAATATCCTCTGAGATCTGCTGCACGGGAGTTGTTGTGTCTGGTCAGATGGTGTGGTAGAGGCTGCACCATGACATGATCATTTACTGCAGCAGTTGTGTCCCTTGGCATGAAGGGAATTTCCTCTCGTTTTCCTACAAAGTTTTGATGGACGGAAGCTGCTTTGATGACGAGTTTAGCACAATCATCCGTTTGAGTGCGCCTAATTCTAAGTATGCCAAAATGTAGACATGTATTAGTAAAGGCACATTCAATTGTTTTCCTTCCACGACTCAATGTGTAGTTGAATATTTCTTTCACGTTATTCAGTATCCTTGACGAGTAGGTTCTCATCAAACATCTTGTCAAGGGAAATGATTCATCAGCAACAAAGTAATAAGGAACTGGACTGAAATGTGTATCGTACTTTAGTTGTGAAGGAGGAGGGATTCCATATCCGTCGTTTTGAATCCAATGTTTCATTGCTGATGCGCGAAATATGCCCCCATTAAGGCGCGTTTCCAATGCCAGCTTGGAGTGGAGTGGAGTGGCTGACATGTTTCGCTCGTGTCGCACACACGCACTCCGCTATATGTGCCTTTCGTGCAATCTGGGCCCAGCGTGGATTGAAAATAGGATCTATTTCTATTTTCACGCTGGATTGGCAATACGATGTTTTTCGGAGCGATTCCAACAGATGGCTGCGACGAGATTGTTCCAAATATGCGACGAATTTTTGTATATTTTTTAATAAAATTATTTAAAAATGGAAAAAAGTTTACAGTCCTAATATATTTTAATGTGTTAAAGGTATGATAATTCAAATACGCTTATTTTATTAAGAAAAATATTATAATTTTGATACTCAAAAATGATTCACATAATGCTCGCCAGGTGGATGTGAAACCAATCCACTCTGGCATTGGAAACTAGTGCCAGAGTCAGCGTCAACACACTCCACTCCAAGCTGGCATTGGAAACGCACCTTTATTGTTTCTTCCAAAGAAGCCTCTTTCAATCATTGTGAAAACACCAACGGCATCGCAACAAGCCATTAGTACTACTGGATAGTACTGCATATATCTGTATCCACTGGCCTCTTGTTGGAACAGCCATATATGTTCGTTGCAGTATGTGGCAAATCATTTTAGCTGTCTCAGCCATGATGCGACCAACTGTGGTCTCTCCTATAGCGAAGTAGAGAGCAATCAATGTAAATCTTCCATCATCTCTCAAATATTTGTAATATAAACAAGCAAAACACTTTAATTATTCTTGAATTATTCTTATGATTATTTTTATTATTATTATTATTATTATTATATCATTGGACTCATGTAATTTGTTTTTCAGCGGCAGAGTGTAAAGAAAGATGGAAGAACATAAGAGCTGTTTTTGTTCGACACATGAAACTCCTCAAAAGTGGCGCAGGAACAAAAGGTAAGAAGGCAAACTACCTTTTAGATGCACCGTGGTTTGCAGTTCCTCATATTAAGGCACTGGAGAACCGTTTAAGAAATCGGTCACCCCCACCACAAGTGCAGGAAGAAGAAGAACTAGTCGAAGATGGAGAAGGCATTGTGGAATACCTGGAATTAGAAGCTTCTTCACCTTCCTTCCTAATAGCACAACCATCGTTGTCATCCCTATCACCTTCATCATCGTCATCAGGCTTCTCAACTACAACTCAGTGTCAATGTCAATGTCGTATAGCAAAGAAAAAGCGAAGAAGTGGTTTAAAAAGCTCCGCTGTGGGTAAATCATGCCTGCAATATTTGAAAAATAAAAACGCCACAACGTCAAACAAGGAACAGAACGTTGCATAATATTCGAGAACATAACCGTTGAAAATGTTCCTTCTCAGTATGCCGCCAGATCTTCAGAAAATGAATGCCCTCCATCTTTATCGCCATCAAGAGCGTATTCTTCCCCTGCAGGATTGCTACAAGCATTTGAAGAGATTCATCCAACCACCGCTGATAGACAGAGGTGCTCTAACTCACATGAGACTGCTGATGCCAATTTTTCAACAATTCAAAAGCTTTTTAACAAAGACACTCACGGCATACTGATTGTTTTTGTTATTTTCTGTAATAAAAACTTCTTCTCTTTTTTTTTAATCTTAAAAATTAAAATCTGGTTATGTCTGGTTATCTGGTTAAAAATTAAAATCCTTCATACGCTTTTTATTATTTTTATATAGGTCATACAAATTTGTTTTGACAACTATATGTTGCCTTCCTCAGCGGCAATTTACAGCTTACAGTCAAAAAAATTTTCAGCTTACAGTCCGACTTCCTTTCTTACCTGTGTGTCATTAATAGCCCTTCCGCAGCTTCCAGAGACTCCCTCATATTAGTGTTCTGATTCTGGATCGCACTAATCTCAACAGTTTTAAATAACATTCTTTGGACAATCTGTAGAATGCAGCAAACTATGCATCTGAAATTTCTAATTCCTTTGCAGCAATACACAAACCGTGGTGAAAATTCCTCTCAATGTATGGGTAGACCCAGAACCTTTTTCTGAACATTTTCCTCATTCTCGTATATGAATATATCATGATTATTTCATCATCGCTGGACCAATCTTCTGAAGTAGAAAATATGGAAACTTCAGTTCAAACTGAATGTGCATTTAAATTTGAATTCGAGTTTTGGATGCGTAGCTTCGTGTGCGGAGCCTGGCCCTTAACAAGTCGGGAAAATATTTGTTGCGCAAGTTACCAAACAGTTTAGTTTGTTTTTAGTAAGTCCGTGTGCGGGCCTTAGTGTACGGAGCGTCCCTCATTAAGGAAACAGCACGCTGATAAGAGTCGCGTCAGCGTCTGTTTGTAGCCTTCCGCTTTCGGTTGTGCTCATATTAATCTTCAGTCTTTCTTCACGCCTCTGGCAATAACTTAGTTTGATGACCAACGCTACAATTAGAAATCTTGTTCTAAATTAAAAAAAAACATCCGCATAAATTAACAAAGACTTTTTGAAACTTAGGAACTTACACCTTTTATATCTCAGGATAAATCCAACGTGTTTAAATTATCTACGCCATTATCACGAAGGAATAACGTGTACTCTGTTTATATAAAAAAAAATTCTTTTCCTTCCGTATTGTCATTTTAAAACTACGTTTACAACGTAATATACTGAACTTTGTTTTGTGCTTCAGAGTTTAAATAAATATCTGTTGTTTCCTTCCGTGCTGTCGTTTTTGATAAAATAAAAAATTTACAGTCTTTGCGAATGACGCAAACGACGGTATCATTGAAAATTATTTTACAATTTTTCTATTTGTATAAAATATAAAAACTACAATATATCTGATATAATTTTATTAATTTTTTTTTGCTGCAATTTTATATTCTTAAAAGTAAAATGCACATTTTGTTACAATTTTCCTTCATCATCACTGCTGTCACTGTCATCAGATGTATCATCTTTTTGTTTAGTTTTCTTCGGTTTGCTAACTAACGATAGATATATTGATTGCGGCACTTCTTCAGCTTTTATTTGTTTTATAATACTACAATCGATCGATAAATCCAACGAAATACCAGTTTTTGTAATTTTAAAACCAGATAATTTTATTATTTGTAGAGAATGCATATACCCTGGTTTGAATGCATATTCCACTAAGTCGTCTCCTTTTAGTTCAATTAATGGTGCTTCAATTTTGAATGGTGGAACTTAATTGGAATTTAATTGTATTTTTCTTTACACATCCCTCCAAATATCAAGATTTATGTAATTTGTGTCTTTTAATATTTACATTTAGAGCATAATCGTCGTCTAATTCTCTTGGTAGTGCTGTAACCATATTGTTAACATCTACTGGAACATTAATTATTTGTCCAACTAATCGTTTTGCTCCAGGAAACCATCGTATTTGACGTGTTGTTAAAAAAGGCAATCTAGGAGAAATTAATCTTTCTGTTATTGGATCCAACAGTGGAAGATCCTTTGGAATTGGTGGATATTTAAAACCATTAATTTTGGCCATTAATGGAACTTTTTGTAATTTACACGACGCATAACAAATTTTACATAAAACATAACTTTCATTTATATTTTCTTCAAGTCTATTTATAAATGTCATAATTTCAACAGACAATGTTACTGTAACAACATCAGATTTCCACCACAATCTATCATACACTTCACAAACACAGTTTAATTTATTGTCATCAAATTCAGTTTGAATATATTTTTCTAACCATTTTAATTTGTTTTCATTATTCTGTTTATTTTTTTCCAATCGCACTCTATAATTTTTATGTTTTTCACGTTTTTTGTTAGCAATCAACTCTCGCTTTTCCTCCATTTAATTAATTAATAACAATGTTACAAACTGATCTTATGCTAGGTTTTCCTTTCCTATGCTCTTCATTATCATTTACACATTTAAAATAAATACGTAAGACTAACATTTAATCACAGTTAACCGTACAGTTTCGGGCTCCCGCCGTCGTTGTATTTTGACTACACTATTCAACGTTTAAATGTGTAAACTTAGCATAAGGTCACTTTGTAACATTGTAATTAATTGTTAGGAAAAATGATTGTAAAAGCTATCCCCAACTCACGTCTTTTATGTTACAGGCTTGATAAGGGTTACGCATAGTGACCGAAACGTTGCCAATAAACACGATTCATTGTAGTTGGTTTCTTATTTAAATCCCATGGTATTCCTATTGGCCATTCAACCACGAAAATTGAATTGAGAGGAGAGTATTAGGTATTGAAAATATATATATTATACATCGGGCAAAACAGTACACCATGACTCAAATTCTACGAGGGATAGGAGACGAGTACGGAGATGAGATGAGGGGGGCGGCTGCTGAACTCTGGAACACATGAAATGAGATCGTCCGGGGAAGACTTCACAACGAATTCCTTCTCAAATGCATACGCAACGGTTTCCTACCGAAACACCTCAACGAGATGACGCAGAGTGTATCGTTCGCAAATGACAACACAAACCGGAAGTTCAATGAGCTCCTTCGAACGACCAAAAACAAACTTCATAGCTTAGAAATCGATGACAATTACGAGACGATACAAAGACTTAGTTTGAAAATTCGCTCTTTGAAAAATACCATCGTGTGTTCACTGGATGAGGATGTCTAAAATAGTTTTTGAAATTTGCGAAAGCAAGAAAAGGAAAGAGAAAGTTAAGCTTAAAAGAATTTTGAATAGGAAGTACGTAAACATAACGAAAAGTCAAAAAAGTGTATATGATATTTTTAATTCGTTCAATTTTGAAAAATGGATTGTTAACTTATCAGGCGTCCATATTCCGGAGGATATCTTAAGGTTCCTTAGCCTAGGTGATAGATTTGGTGTTCCGTATGACAACAACTTTTTTCCAACGGACGAGATTATTAGTGACCTTGAATCTAAGATCTCTGAAGTTGAAACAGAAGAACAAAATCATATTCGATCAGATGTCGCGAATATCATTAAGAACTCCAAACGTGGATATAACCTATCGCCTATGGACAAATTCATTATGAAATTGTTCAGGAAAACGCGCTATTTTGTCAAAAGCAACTCTGATAAATTGTTTATTTCTAAAGCTGATAAAGGGAATGTGACAGTCATTCTCGACAAAGACACGTATATTAGTAAGGCGAATATCTTGCTTAGTGACATCGAAACCTATGTACGCGTTGAGAAAGGCCCAACGTTAACTTATCAGAATAAGTATAACGGCCTTATAAAATTTTGGTTTAGCAAGAATTATATTGATGAGATCCAAAAGAAGAGACTTGTATGCGAGACGGGTACAATTCCTAAGTCTTACGCGCTTCCAAAGGTTCATAAGCCGAACATTCCACTTAGGCCTATCGTGTCAGCGGTTACCAGCCCAAGTTATAAACTTTCGAGGTTTTATCAAGACATCTTAAGGGAATTCCTCGGGTTTATCGATCGTGAACGGGTACACATGCGTAGTAAATTAAACACGCAATTCGACGAGGAATGCAATTTGATAAGGAGCATGAGCTACTTTTCTTCAGGATTTCGAAAAACAATTAAACTTTCAGTATGAAGTAGAACGTATCAAGTAGTGGTTCGGTTTAGCAATAAAATTAAATTAAATTACTGTGTGTAACATGACCGACAAAAGAAAAAAAGTTGTGTTAATTATTCAAGAGAAACTTGAATTAATAAAAAAAATTGAAAATGGCGCATCTAGAAGACAAATGAGCTTGGAGTATGGAATAGGAGAATCAACAGTCAGAGATATTCTTAAGCAAAAAGATAACTTAATGCAATTTGCATCCTCATCGAAGAACTACACATCAATGAAAAGAGGAAAATCATGAAAGGAAGCACTTATGAAGAACTAGATGCGGCACTTTTGGCGTGGGTGATTCAGTTGAGAAGTGAGGGAATCTCTGTTTCAGGGCTTGCAGTTGCTGAAAAAGCAAAACATTTTTTTGAAATGCTAAATATCGAAGGGATATTTAGTGCATCAACAGGGTGGTTGACTTGGTTTAAACAACGCCACGGAATAAGGGAAATTGGACTTTACGGCGAGAAATTAAGCGGTGACGAACAGGCTGCTGAAAAATTCAAAATGGATTTCGAACAGGTACTACAGTCGGGTGGGATATCATACGAACAAGTCTACAACGCTGACGAGTCAGGCCTGATGTGAAAATGTTTACCCAGAAGAACACTAGCATTTGCAAATGAGAGGCAAGTTTCAGGACATAAATCCAGTAAGAAGCGCATTACAATAATGACGTGCGGAAAAAAACCAAGGTCCTTTAAAGGAACAAGAGTTGAAAATCTACCAGTACACTACTTCAACCAAAATAAAGGCTGAATGGATCGACAAATTTTCAAGGAATGGTTTGAGAGGAAGTTCATTCCAGAAGTCAAAGAGCATCTCAAATCGAAAAACTTGCCCCAGAAAGCAATTTTACTGCTTGATAATGCCCCATCTCACCCAGTGGAAAATTTCCGTTAGCTTTTTACCTCCTAAAGTCACTGCTCTTATCCAACCAATTGACCAAGGGGTAATTGCTTCTATGAAAAATAGATACAGGACGACCTTGCTAAGAAAAAGGATTGAGGAGGGGAGTGATCTGCAGAGCTTCTGGAAAAATTATTCGATACTTGATAGCATTTATGACATAAGCGCTGCTTGGGAGTCAGTTAAGCAATCTACACTAATGAAGTCCTGGAGGAAAATTTTACCAAATGTCGAAAATACATTAGTAGAACCTACAGAGGAAGAATCAGAAGATGTCTCTGCTAACGATTTAGCTAATTTAGCAAATTCAGTTACTGGAAGAAGTGACATCGATGGAGAAACCATTGATAAGTGGATAAATTGCGATGCCAATGATCCAGGCTTTGAACATCTTAGTGATGAAGACATTATAGCGAAAGCATCCGGTGTGGTTTTGGAGGACAGTGAGGAAGAGGAAGAGGATAAAATGAAGAACCAAGTAAGCCACGACGCAGCCCTAACACACATTGAAGCAATCATCCAGTATCTGGAGGAACAGGATGATGCATCACTGTGTGACAAATTGGTCTTAAAAAAACTTTGACAAACTTAAAGATAAAGATCCAACGGTGAACAAATCAAACGCGGTTTATTCAATACCTTGTAATAATTGTGATAAGACTTATATCGGTGAAACTAAACGTTACATCAAGAACCGAGTTTATGAGCAACAACATAACAAGAAATTGCATCCAAACAAATACACGTCCTTAACAAAACATATGATGGACTACGACCACCAAATAGCTTATGCTAAAATAAGAGTAGTTAGACACGAACGTAATTATAAAAAGAGGTTAGTCTATGAAATGACCAACATTGCAAAACGTAAGAACACTATGAATGAGAGAACAGATGTGGATGGTCTCAACGTGATATACCATGGTTGCCTGCGATCGTGACGTTATCGATGATGAGCACCAACTGGCTTAATGCGAATTGTTTCTCTGGTCAACACACCTCATTTCTAGTCACAACGTTGAATAGTGTAGTCAAAATACAACGACGGCGGGAGCCCGAAACTGTACGGTTAACTGTGATTAAATGTTAGTTTTACGTATTTTTTTTAAATGTGTAAATGAGAATGAAGAGTATAGGAAAGGGAAACTTAGCATAAGGTCAGTTTGTAACATTGTTATTAATTGTGAGGTAAAATGATTGTAAAAGCTAAATCCGAAAAAAGGAAGGGTAAAGACCACGAAAAGAAACAAAAAGGGAACCATGGCGTAAAAATTAAATATTTTAATTTAAAATATGAAAATTTCAATGTATAAGATATCTTTACATATTATAAAATAAAGTCGCTTTTCGTGTCTTTCTGTTTATCCGCTAACTCCTCCTAAACCACGCAACAGATTTTGATGCGATTTTCGCCATCGTTTAAATAATTTTTCCCGAAAGGTTTATATTAATTAAAAACCAAAAACAATATATTACTTAACACATGTTGCGACCCCATGTGTGACCCTGCGGATGTGTTTCTGCAGACTTTAACGCTTTTGCAATTTGGAACAAGAGCTTCCTCTCAAAAAATCTCTCTAATTTCACACTCTGTATTTCCGTAGAGCCGGTTTTAATAGTTTTCTACAAATTTTGCTCGGGTTAAAATACTATTTTGATTCATTCAGCCCTTAGGTATTCATATGTATGGCCGGCCTCCACAATTTTAAAATTTTCTAACTCTTTTTTAAGCATTATCTTTCACTAAATTGAGTTTACAAAAGTGTGTCCATACAAAAAATATGAAATATGATAAAATTCCGATTTTCCCGCGCTCTGGGAAATAATCGTAAAGGCATAATCTCGCGTTTTCCGCAAATGTACGTAAAATTTGTGATTTTTGAAATTAAATTTGTACATTTTTTCATCAAATTAACAACACTTCAATTGAGGCATTAGACAGAGCAATGCTCGATTTGAGAGGTACGGACGCGACCATGGGTGCATGCACGATATTGTTCACTGGTGACTTCCGTCAAATCTTACCAGTCGCAACAAGAGGGACACATCCTGATGAAATCAACGCTTCCTGTAAAAGATCTTTTCTCTGGCTGTGTATGAATAGATTAGTACTCAAAACACATATAAGGGTGCCGTTGCCAGCACCGGCATTTTGCAGAGTGGTTGGTCAAAGTAGGAAATGGACAGATGTCTCAAAACAATGGGAGTGCTAATCCATATAATTAAAACCTTTGAATTTTAGTAAATGATATTCAAGAATAAGCCAACAACGTTTATCCAGAAATTAATAATAAAAGTTCTAAAACTATAACTAAGTTTAAAGAGGGAGCTATTTTAACACCTACTCACGATCAAGTAGGTGAAGTGAACCACCTTATTATCTCTAAAATTAATACACAGGCGCTTACATACTACTCTTTAGACAACGTGTTGGACCATCAAGAGACTGTATATTTCCCAATAGAATTTTCCAATTGCTTGCAGCCATCTGGATTGCCACCACATAAATTGGTTTCAAAAGAAGGGTCTTCTATTATTTTATTGCGAAACCTTAATCCACCCAAACTGTGCAACGGTCCACGTCTTCAGGTTAAACGTCTAAAAATTTTGATTGTAGAGTGCATAATTCTGACCGGATAAGGAACCGGAGAAACAGTGCAAATTCTCCAGATTACATTGATACCAAGGATGTCTTCCATTCCAATTCAAAAGATTGCGGTTTCCAATAAAATTGTCATTTTTTATCACTTTTAACAAATCACATAGTGTAAGGATCACTGTAAATTACTAAATTAAATTACTTTAAATGACTTACTTACTGTAAAAACTAAGCACCCTGTAAATTAGTTAAGACAACTTGCACGTATTAAACTAGCATAGACACTTAAGTTTAGTACTAATGATCAGCATAGACACACTGGTAAAGATAACTTACATGTTAGCACAAATGATCAGCATAGATTACTATGGATGCGTAAGCAGAGACCAATATGAAATGTAAACATTAGCACAAATATGAAATGTGAAAACAAAGACACTTATATAAAAGCATAGAAACTTACCTGTGCCTCTGAACTTTATTGAGGGCGAACAATCGATTGCATAGATGTTCTAACTAAGTTTTATGCTGTAAACACAACACGGGCTATGAATATCGAAAATATATTATAGCTGGTAGCCAGCTATGGCGAGCTAAAAATTATAAACACAATTATAGCGATAAATGTAGCTTGACGTCACACTAACAGTTGTCAAGACACGTGAAAATGAATTTGAATTTTGAACTTTGAATTTTCCACCAAAATATAAGTTAATTATTTAAATATAAAATATATGTTATCTCTAATATATAAAAATATATCCTTTTGAAAATGTTTGCCGCGGCTAAACTCGGAATCTGGCGAGTCGATTTCAATAAAATTTAGCACGAAGATTACTGTCCGGTAGGAGAGTGTTTGTGTAAAGTTTAAAATTGGTTCTAAACTTTTGGAAATTTTTATGATTTAAATTTTTCACATTTTACTTTTCAAGAGAAAGTCGACTTTAGTGCTTAAGCTTAAGGTCAATAAATTAAGAGAGATTGTGCAATTATCGCAACGTTAGCGGTTACTCCCTCTCTCTCTTAAATATAAGACGTATTCGAGAGAACATTTCGGCATTGATTGCACGATCTCTCTTCATTTATTTTTCTTAAGAAGCAAAAAACACTTTCTCTTGATATGAAATCCATCCATGGATTCATACTAGAGAAGGATGCGACTTCATGTCATGTGGTTTTCGATTGGGAAGTGGAGACTGATTTATTTTCGGATCATCTTATGCCCATCTCGAATACGAAAACAGCAACCTTCACTTGCGTATGAGTGAACCGTTACTTTTCGCTTTTGCAAATCGGAACTAAAGCTCTCTCTCAAGAATTCTCTATCATTTGGCACTCTGTATTTCCGTAGAGCCGGTTTTAATTGTTTTCTATAAATTTTGCTCGGGTTATTCAATACAATTTTGGTTCATTAAACCCATAGCAGATGGATTTGCTCAAATTAGTGGAAAACGGTAAATATTGTTTTTGAATTTCAGATCGTAGGACATCATAGTTTCCGGGAATCCCCAGTTGACCAATTTTCGTACTTGTCCGGTAAAAATTTGAATTTTTAACGGTTTCTTGCCCGTAGCGGCTAAACAAAGCAACGCCCCTTATTTTGACATTTCCGGTCTTCCTTTCATACAACATTTTTCTCTAAATCGAGGTTTCAAAGGTGTTCATTCAAATGATCGGGAAATTGATAAAATTCCGATTTTGAATTTTAAACGAGTTTTTGTTCCTAGCGGCTAAACGAAGCGTCCTACGGGGTTTTTAAATTGCCGAACTTTGAATCCCAAGGTGACCAATTTTCTTCCGGTTTTAAGGGTTCCTTTCCGGCAAAAATTTGAATTTCTCACGGTTTTTTTGCCTGTAGCGGCTAAACAAGGAGTCCTACGGGGTTTATATGTATGACCGACCCCCACTATTTTGATATTTCCTACCTTCCCTTCGTACGTCACTTTTCTCTAAATTCAGGTTTTACAGGTGTGCATTCAAAAGATTGGAAAATTGATAAAATTCAGATTTTAAATTTTTAACGATTTTTTGCTCCTCGCGGCTGAACGTAGCTTCCTACGTGGTTCATATGTATGACCTACCCCCATTATTTTAAAATTTCCTAAATTTTTTCGATACTCCTTTTTTCTCTGAATTGAGTTTTTAAAGGTGTGTCCAAACAAAATTTATGACATATTATAAAATTCAGATTAAAATTCGTAAACGCAAAATCTCGCGTTTTTCGGAAAATTGTTGTAATTTTTTATACATTGGAAACTCAATTTGGTTATTGTTTCTTCAAATTAATAAAAAATACTATTACACAGAAAACAGAAATTTTTGAGTTTATTTACGTAAGCGAGAGTAAATTTTACTTGGTACAAATTTTTGTTTGTGTTTGTTTTGTGCAAATTTCAGAAAAACAAAATTGTGTGCATTGTGTGTACATGTACATTGTGTTCCATCCGCGAAATTTTGTTTCAGCCTTCTTTCCTATTAGTGTGATCATTCATTCCCTGTTTGACAATCAAACATCAACTAGAAGATAAATTCGCGCACTGTCTGTTCTTCAAACGTTCAAACCGGTCAAATGCATCTTTTGTCTGCTGTTTGATTAATGAAAAAATTGGGTACAGAGTCACATGGGATCGCGACATCTGGTAAATTATTTTGTCTGTGGTTAAACCTTAACTTTTTTTGTAAGTAGAAGAAAGCAATATTTTTCAACAAATTCGCCGAAAATAAAATTACACGGCTAATTTTGGGCATTTTGTTGATGTGGCCATTGTTGATGTGGCCGATCGGATCGAGTTCACCTCTCAAATATTACTGTGCCATAAAAAAATTACATTCAGGAAATGTATATAAGCTAAGATAATTTAGGTAAGTAGTCGCTACTAATCGAGGTTTAAGTAAAAAGTTAACCAGTTGTGTTTGAGTTTCAACCGGCAATCTTTAAATCCTTATTTGTTTCATTGTTGTCACCATAGGATAAATTTCGATTTCTCATAACTACTATATTTCAATTTTTCTGTAAGATATTGAAAAACATAACCCATTCTTCTGACATTATAGAGCTTCAGTTGGATCTTGATCGTCTCTCTCTATGGTGCTCCAAGAGCAACCTCGTGTTAAATGTTTCTAAATGTGAACACGTTTGCTTCTCTCGTAAACGGAATCGTATTCCTCCTACTTTCTTCCTCAATGGTTCCGCGGTCAGGTCTGTGAACTGTGTTTTGGACCTGGGAGTCCATCTCAATTTTAAAATCTCATTCGACGAGCACCTGAACCACGTTCTTCGGAAAGCTGGCGTTATGTTAAGTTTCATTACCAGATGGTCTAGGGAATTCATAGACCCTTATGTCTACAAACAGCTTTTTATCTCTCTTGTTCGTCCGATACTTGAATACGCTTCCCAAGTCTGGTCTCCGTACCTCAAAATTCATATCGCGAGAATTGAAGCTATCCAGAAGCGTTTTCTTCGCTACGCTCTCCGTCACCTTCCTTGGTCCAATCCCATCCACCTTCCCCCGTATACGGATCGCCCTAAGCTCCTTGCTCTCCAGTCCCTCTCACAACGCCGAGTCCTGGCTGACTTGTCCTTTATGCATGGTGTCGTCCAGGGGCAAATTGTCGCACCGGACACACTTAACCAACAAGCTCCAAGAACCTGTGGTAGAAGTCTGAGATCATTTGAACCATACTCCCTTAGCTTTCACCGCATGGAACATGGCAGCATGGAACCAGTTACACGTATGCTTAGGGAATATAACCTGATAGCTCCGCTCCTCTTGGCTGGGAGTGGCAATACAAGCGCTCGTATCATCTTCCGTACCTACGCCTTTGAAAGGTCTGCGTGACGGAGGTGTACTTGCCTGTGTCGGTTTTCCCTGTCTCGGTAGAACACCTTCTTTCTATTCTGGCTCTTACTTGTATTTTTCATTGTTTCTTTTTATGATTATGTATGTTGTCTTCTTGTGTGAACTTGTATTAAGTTTGACAAATAAATAAATAAATAAATAAACTTTAAGGTTAATTAGGTGTTGTAAGGTGTAATAATATTTTCAAAATTGGCTTTTTTTGAAAGAGTGCTCGGTTAGCTGTTTTAAGTTTGTTTCTCATTTTCTTATTGGGCATATTCATACTTTAAATTTATTATCCATTTTACGACGAAAATATGTAGCCAAACGTTAACAAAAACATTGTTGAAATAGCCACAGATTTCTTGGAAGTTTTTGAACTAATGTTACAATCAAAAGATAACTGCTAAAAATCAAAAATCTTTAATTAAAGAAAAACATAAAACAGATATAGTATCAACATATACAGTATACAGTATACAAAAAATATGCAGTATTACGTAATGCCCAGCAAAGCGGGCGGGTACAGCTAGTAATTAATAATTTTGATTAAAATAATTTCCACCGGAATAAATAGTATATTGTTAACCAAGGGTCGAAAGTTGTACTTTTTTACCCGGGTTCAAATTGGCACTCGAGCCGTAGGCGAGAGTGGCATACACTCGGGTAAAGAAGTACTATTTTTGTCCCGAGGTTAACATACGTTTTTTTACCCCATGTCCGCCGGAGGTTTGATAATTAAACGAATTTAATTTTTAAATAATTTTATTCCTGACGATTTAATTATAAAATAAATAAAAATGAAAGTGAAAAAAACAATAAAATTTCTAAGGCTACTTTGTTTGGCCTAATAGGCTCGACAGACAGTAGTTAAACCGGCTAAGTTTATTCCGGTTTAGGGAAACTTGTTTAGAATTATCCGGTTTAACCAGATAAGCTTGACAGACTTAATCCAGTTCTACTGTCAAAATATTCATACAAGATGGATCCTGAAGTTGGCAACAAGCCGGTTACAACCAGCTAATCCATTAAATAAAACGGGATTTAGAAAATTCAGTTGCAATTATATCCAGATACGTACAGGCTACGAACTTAAACCGGATAAACGAGAAAATTTGGCTTAAGTTAGGTAATCTGTCTGCGCTATTGGCTGGGTGGAACCGACTTATTGCCAACTTCAGCATCTATTTTGTATGAGTTTTTTTGACAGATAAGCTAGTTTCACTAAACTGTCGAAACAGGGTCGAAAATTTGACTTTCGGCAGGGGTGTGGTAAAAAATATGTTTCATTCAAAGCACATGAAAATGAAACACAAGAAACAACCAAACGTCACTTTCGTTCATTGCAGCCAACAAATTCATAATATTTATGAGTATTAAGTTGGCTGTACCGGCTACGGCTAGAAAATTAGAAAATAGCGCTAAGCCGGCTATAAAATATTTTATAGCCTATAGCTCACGCTGCAGTTTTGTGCACCCCCATTGAAAACTACGGCGGGCTAGTATGCATTATGCAATCAATTCTGATCGCAATCGATTTTGGTTCCCATGATTTGATTCACACGAGGTGAATAAACTTAATTTTACCATGCTAATTTTAGTATAGGTAAATATCCGTAGTGATCGACGAATAAAGTTAGTTTTAATTTCGATCTTCAAAGGGCGTTTTACTTAATCATAGATAATACATAGTACCAATCCAGTGCTCTCATTATATTGCCCCTCACAGACATTATTGGCCGGTGCTTCAAACGAGCACTTCAATATGGTAAGGCTTTAATCCTTTCCTGCGTAAGTTGTATTGATGACGGTGAAGCTGGTGCTGTTGGAGGTACACCTTTACCAACGACAAAACGTGTATCCTAGAGATCCAGTAGTAGCAGAACGGCAACAGTGGTAGAAAAGGAACTCGTTAGAACCAAAAGGGAACTGGAGTTGATCAAACGAGAAATGGAGCTGCTTAGTTGAGAAAAAAACTTACACAGGGAATTAGAGTCGATTAGCGAGAGTCAGACTAGTGTAGGTAGTACAAAGGCAAGACGTGATCAAGCCAATGATGTAAGTAAACCCAAAAACACTTATAATAATACATCTAAATCACAGTCATTAAACGCAAACAAACAATTTTCCAATTTGCAACCTGAGCCCATACCTACTTCCACCCTGCCGTTGCCAAGATCATATCCCCGAGAGAGCAACGGACCACGAGAAAATATTATCTCATTATCGAATTATCAACATACAAATCAGTATAATAATTTAGAACCAACTAGAGCGCAGTTAGCTGTCAAGCAAACTTTAGGAAGAGCCCTATCAAAATTCTTAGGCACGCCTTCTTCATGGCCTACATTCATTAGTAGTTTTCGGGAATCAACTATAGCATGCGGATTTACTGCAAACGAAAATCTAATAAGATTAAAAAGATGCGTATCTGGACAGGCTCTACTAATGGTCCAGAGTCTTCTCACGCGTGCAGAGAATGTTCCCGTTATACTTGAAACGTTAAAGATGCTGTATGGAAGGCCTGAGTTAATAATACATGATTTGAATGATAAAATACGTACACACCCAAATCTCAAAGCAGACAAATTCGATTCTTTGATTTCCTATGCTGTTGGAGTGCAAAATTTAAAAGTTGCACTAGAAGATGAAGAATTTGAACCACATCGACGGAACCCTTTACTAATGCAGGAGATGCTGAGTAAGCTCCCTAACTCCTTACAATTAAAATGGGCTATGTATAGTTCCAATCATCCTGTACAACATGATGTTACAGTAATAGGCAGTTGGCTATTTGAAATCGCCATGAACCTGTGTGGAGCCATACCGACAGTTCATCCATTAGGAGAAGATAAGCAAAATTGTAGGAAAGAAGCTTTAATTAACTATGCCCTTCAGCTAATTGTATTAAAATAGCCGAGTGTGAGGGATTCAAGAAGGCACAACTCAATGAAAAATGGGAATACGTCAAGAGAGCTAAATTATGCAGGAAATGTCTAGAAAAGCACAACTTCAGAAAATCATGCAGATTTTTAATAAAATGTAAAATTCATGGATGCAAAAAGGATCACCACCCTTCGTTACACAATATTAAAAAGGACCAAAACGATCACAAAAGTGAAAAGAACGCAGAAACACCTCCAGTTTCCATTTCAAGTTATACGCACAATTCAAATGAAGAAGACATACGTTTTAGATACGTACCAGTAATCTTGAAGTACGGTCAAAAGGAAATCGAAACTTATGCGTTTTTGGACGAAGGCACATCCGTTACGTTGCTAACGACTAAAGTAGCCAACATATTGGCTTTAAAGGGTACAATAAGCCATTATTTCTCTCTTGGATGGATGAAAACGTAACAAGAGAAGAAAATACCTCCGAAGAAGTCTGTCTGAAAATAAAAGGTGTAAATAAAATGGACCAAGAATACAGTTTGAAAGCAAGAACCATTTCCTCTATGACGTTGCCAACACAATCACTAAATCACGAAAGTCTTAACAAAAATATACTCATCTGAAATGACTCCCAATCAAATCATATCATGAAGTGCAACCAGAAATTTTGATTGGGCTGGACAATTGGCAACTGGCAGTACCACGTAAGATCAAAGAAGGTAAGGAATCTGAGCCCATAGCTGTAAAATGTAATCTAGGCTGGATAGCATTCACATTGGCATAAATCCATTGCTCTTCCATAATAGTAAATGCAGTTGTGATGTAGAACTGTCAGAACAGGTAAAAGGCTTCTTTAGTACGGAGAGCTTGGGCGTACGAACTAACAGAAAAATCGAGTCCGAAGATGAAAAACGAGCGAACATGATTCTGAAAAGGACTTTAAAAGACACCGGCAACAGATTTGAAATAGGTTTGCTCTGGAAGAACGATAACATCAGAGTACCCGAGAGCCGTGAAATGACGAAAAAACGAATGGATGCGCTTGAGCATAGTCTACGGAACAAAATCATGCAGATTTAGACGAAATTAGTCGAAAAACGAAATTAGTCGTCAATTAAAAGATTACGTCTAACAGAGGATGAAAAAAATGACAAAACAAATCAAAAATGGTATTTACCAATCTTCCCGGTCTTGAATCCGAATAAACCAGGAAAAATACGTATAGTTTGGGACGCAGCGGCGAAAGCAGGTAATGTGTCCCTAAATTCCCTTCTGCTCACCGGTCCGGACTTAACAGTGTCCTTATTGGGCGTATTATTCCGTTTTCGAGAACACGAGGTGCCAGTTGTTGGAGACATCAAAGAGATGTTCCACCAAGTAATTATTAGAGAACCAGATCAACAATTTCAAAGATTTATGTGGCTTGAAGAAGAATATCTAATGAAAGTCATGATATTTGGGTCGAAATGCTCCCCAAGTGCAGCACAGTACGTCAAAAATTGCAATGCCAGTAGATTTGCTGAACGATATCCGAAAGCATGTTTGGCTATCACTAGAGATACTTATGTTGACGATTGGCTGGATAGCTACAAAGACGACCAGGAAGCAATACAAGTTGCATTGCAAGTCAAACAAGTGCACCAAGAAGGCGGATTTACCATTAGAAACTGGCGTTCCAACTCTGCAAATGTCCTCAAAGCACTTTGTGAACACAATGACCAGAAAGATTCGTCAATAAATTTGAATCTAGCGCAAGACTCAGTGGAAAAGGTACTTGGAATGTGGTGGTGCGCCTCCACCGACACCTTTACTTATTCTTTGAAGTAAAGTTAAATGGTGAACAGACACCAACAAAAACAGAACTCCGGCGTATATTGATGTCAGTTTATGACGCCATCGGATTAATTACTCAATTTACAATGCGCCTCAAGGTTTTATTACAAAGTATCTGGAGATCAAAACTTGATTGGGATGAAACAATCACTGAGCATCAAAACAAGACTTTTCTATCTTGGTTAAAATTGTTACCAATGGTAGAATCTTTGAAAATTCCTAGGTGCTATATGCCTAAGTACGACCTTCAAAATCTTCAATTACACGTATTCGTGGATGCAAGTCAAGATATTAGTGCCGCTGCAGCTTATTTCAGATTTCAAATAAATGGAAAAATAAGTTGTCGCCTACTAGCTGCAAAAAAACACGTTGCACCTTTATCACCATTATCAATTCCGAGGCTAGAGTTGATAAGTGCAGTCTTGGAAGTAAGATTGGCAAAATGTATTAAGGATAATCACTGTATGAAGCCTTCAAGCACAGTATTTTGGAGTGATTCGACAACCGTGCTCCACTGGATCAACATGACAGACCCAACGCGCCGATGTAAGTTCGTGGCCTTCAGAATAGCCGAAATAAAAGAGCTAAGCGACCCTACACAGTGGCGCTATGTCCCAAGCTCGCAGAATGTAGTCGATGATGCCACTAAATGGACTAAACCACACAATCTTAACTACAATGACCGATGGTACGTAGGCCCAAGTTATCTATATCTTGCAGAGTTTAACTTGCAAGAATTCGAAAAAGGAACATCGGAAGCAGACATAAAAAATGAAATGAGGAAGGTTGCTGCTACCCATGTGGTAAAGAACCAGCTGATTGAAACAACAAGATTCTCATTCTGGAAACGACTACGAAAAACCGTGGCGATATTGTTCAAGGTTGCCGAAAAGTGCAGAAATAAAACCGCTTCTAACAAACTTAGACTGGAAAACTTCCAAAGTGCTGACATATGGATATACAAAAGAGTTCAATGGGAACATTATCGGAAAGAAATTTAAGCACTGAAAGACGACGACCTCCAAAAGAGAAAAAGTACCATCATGAGCGGAGAGTTAAAACAGCTGAATCCCTTTTTGGGCCGCGACGGCGTGTTAAGGTCAAAAAGCCGCATCGCAAACGCGAAATTTGTTCCAACGGAGACTAAATTCCCAATTATCCTACCAAGAAAATGTCACGTAACCGAACTAATTGTCCACCATTTACACGAGATGTTTATGCACCTACACCATGAGACCGTGGTCAATGAGCTCCGTCAGGTATATCATATACCGAAGGTTAGAATGGTCTTAAGAAGAGTCCGCAGTAATTGTCAATACTGTAAAATTAAATTTGCGAAAGCAGCCGATCCCATGATGAGCCCTTTACCGGATTGCAGATTGTCATCTTTTGAACGACCATTCACTCACACTGGTATGGATTTCTTTGGTCCACTATATGTATGTAACTGTAAGGAGATCAACAGAAAAACGTTACGGAGTACTCTTCACATGCATGTCAATTCGAGCAGTCCATATTGAAATAGCGTACAGCCTGAGTAAAGATGTTTGCATTCTGGCAATAAAAAATTTCATGTCGATAAGAGGACAACCAAAAAAATTTTATTGCGATCGGGGTACAAATTTTATAGCCGCAGAAAGAGTATTACGAAGTGAGATAAAAAATATATCATTCGATAAAGTAGCAGAAACTTTTGAACAAAAACCATTCGAATTCATCTTTAATCCACCGGCATCTGCAAGCATGGAGGGAGCCTGGGAACGTTAAGTCAGGTCCATCAAAACTGCCTTATATGCCATTGTGCCATCACGGAATTTCACCGATAGCTTATTAAGAACTTGTTTGAATGAAGCTGCCTACATAGTCAACGCAAGCCCACTAACATATTTGCCAATAGAAAGTGAAGAAAGCGAGGCCCTCACACCGAACCATTTCCTTCTTGGACAGAAGACAAGTTATGCTCCTCTACCAGTGTCAGATGACGCAACCTTCCTACGTAAAAACTATTTAGCAGCACAGCAATTTGCCAACAGAATGTGGAAAAGATGGTTGATAGAGTACTTACCAGATTTGATACGAAGAACCAAAAATTACCAACCAACAGAACCAATTAGGGTCAACGACATCGTAATCATATGTCATAATACCCTACCAACTAACCAGTGGCCTAAAGCGCGTGTGACGGAAGTATTTATGGGTAAGGATGGCGAAGTAAGGTCAGCGATTGTTAAATGCGGCAGTGGTAGCTACCATCGACCTATGTATAAGTAAATTAGCAAAAATCGATGTATATGCAAAGCAGTGAATTTGTTCACGGGCGGGGGATGTTAGAAAATGAATAAATATTAAATGATTAGTGTTAGAATGTAATAAACAAAGTTGCTATAATGAAAATAATATGAACTAGAACGAATTGTTATAAATTGTTATATAAATTGTTATATAAATATAACATATTGTAAGGGAGACAGAAGAAAAGACAGTGACAGAAAGGCAGCGGAGGATAGCGCGTGGCGTTAAGAAAAGACACCAAATTTTAAGTTTTTTCGTGGCTTACGTTCTTGCTTTCTTCCTTTGAAATTTGGATAAAGTTGTAATGAATAATAAATAAGTGGCGAATTCTTTAAAATTTGTCTTTATTTTAACAGTCTGTTTTCTGTGTAGAAAACGGAAATTTTTGTGTGTATTAGTATTTTTTTTAATTTGATGAAAATATATGCAAATTTATTTTTCAAAAATATACAAAATTACAAATTTTACGAATGTTTCCGGAAACCGCGAGATTTTGCTTGTACGAATATATCCGAAAAACGAGCGAACAATTTTTTGTATCAGCACAAAAACGTAATTTAGAGAAAAGAGATAGGTATATGCCAACAAATTAGATAATGACAAAATAACGGGATCCAGTCATAAATATGGACCCTCTTGGAAGCTCAGTTTAGCCGCTAGGAACAAAAAAGCTAAAAAAAAAAATCAAAATTTGAATTTTGTATTGACACACATTTTAAAACCCACGGCACAGGAAAAAAATGTATGAAAGAATGTTAGAAAATGTAAAAGTAGTGGTGGTCTGTCATACATATGAGCCCCATAGGAGGCTTCGTTTAGCCGCTAAAAGTAAAATGCCTTATTTTTGTTTTCTAAATTCAAATTTTACGCTAAAAAAGCGAAGAAGATTGTCCTAATTCTGATTCACGGAAATTATGATGCAATTTGATCTGAAGTTCAAAGTTAATTTTAATTTTTATTTTATGGTTTATAAAAACATAAAAATGTCGTGGAATCGTACAAAGTGTATAATTGCTTCATGTCAAGAATCACAAAAAAATTTTAGGGACAGAGAGTTCTTAAGATTCCCAAACAGGAATACTGATTTGTATAAGAAATGGCAGAAAGTATTTTCGGTTAAAAGATTTTGAAAATTATCTTCTTAAACGGAATGCATATCCATCTCAAGTCGAATATTTCGGAAAACGAGGATGACGATAATCACTTTGATGCATCAAAGCGTAATCGAACCTATGGCCGCAAACAGCCTGGTGCAACTGATATAACTGCCGTAGAATAAAATACGTTGGGTTACTTAGACACATTAAATTCAGAAGAAACGATAGAAATTGAATGCTCAAGATGCATGAAAAACTCTAAAGCCGTAACTTTTTATATGAAATTGGTATCTAAAATTGAAACAAAAAAGAAATATTTAAGGTTCGTATATAAGCATAGATCAAAAGCTAAGAAGGCTCTTAGAATTATATATGGAGATGGAGATTATGTCTGGAGAAACGTTTGCGCAACAGCGGTATCTGTTTTTATGTTGAGGAGTATTATAAGACGATTCAAGCAACCTCTTTATTACAGTGCCAGTCAAACAAACACGCCATCTGAAATCTTACGAAATTAATTATTAAAAATCGTTGAAATGTAATAAAATCTAGGTTTGAATATTCGTGGAGTACGTTCCGATCAATGTCCAACAAACCACAAATTATTTGACACTTGGGGGATAACGCCACCCAATACCTCTTTTGAACGCAAGAATAGAACTCTGTATGCTTTTTACGGCTATCCGCATTTGATTAAAAGCATACGAAACAGACTTATCAAAGAAGATTTGTATGCAAATGATGGAGTAATTAGTTGGAAAGTAGTTGCTTTCTTGTACAATTTCGAAAAAACCGAAAGTCTCAGTCAAGGTCCGCGCCGTAGATTTCCCGTGAAAACTTCGGGATAGAATAAGATAAGATAAATAAGTGTTTCTTGTTAGTATTTAATTAAATTTATCTCTTTAATACAATGGATATATTGTAATACAATGTTGTAGCTGAGGTTACAATGTTGCCGCATGTATTTTCGACGCAGTTTATATCAGCTGGGGCTTGGTCGAATTTGGATTGCGGCGCATTTCTTTAAGGCTGGACTGGCCGATTAGGATTTTCTTGTTCCTTGTTAAACCAATTTAGATAACTCTAGAGGAATAAATGTAATAACTAAATGGCGTTGTGTTTTAATACTTTGTTGCCCCTATTTAGGTTGTCGAGGACAACTTATCACTTTTAGGATGGTGAGAAAGAATATGTCTTCAATGGGTGGTCTCGATAGGGACTAGGGAGCAAGATTGTTGCGCTTTGTTTGAGCCTTCTTCAAAATAAGTGGTAGGGCAAATTTTGAGGACTATAAAAAGCCATGCATGATCCGAGGACTTTTTAGTCTTGTGAAATAGTTTTATTGAAAGTGACAGTGAGTATTATTTTGAAAGTGACAGTAGGTAATCTTTAAAAAAAATGATAGCTAGAGACGATTTGGATAATTCGTGGTGAGTAATCACTGAGTTTTCGTTTTGGTATTAAGTTGCTCTTTTAAGTTGCTCTTTTAATAAAACTAGGGGGGCGCCCCCTGCTCGCTACGCTCGCCAACCCCCGTTGTTCGCTCCGCTCATTCTAATAGCTCGCGCATGGAGCTATATATACAGTAGCATTGTAAGTAAAAAGGTTAGTTAGTTCAGACTGTAGTAGATATCATTTCAGCTCATTTTGTACGTCAAAGTACATCTATATTGAATGAGGCCCTATCTATAATTTTCAAAAACCTTGCGGGTGTGGTTGCGGATCTTAAAAGATCTTAAAATTTTCTCATACAAAATACTTTTTGTAAAAATTCTTTCATCTTCTGCCAAATGACATTGTCTTTGTGTTTCAGAAATACATATAAACACGCAATCGGTTAAACGATCTAACTCTACTGGCTACAACATACAATTAACAGTGAGAAAAAAAAAGTTATTAAAACTTATTTTGTGGAATTTTGAAATTTTGGACCATGGAGTAAGGCAATAAGTTGTATCTCAATAAGTGGTACACGTGTACCGTGAGATGTAGGTGGCAATATTCGTCAAAAATCTCCACAGAGTAAAATAGTCTTATATCCGAAAAGTTTAGTTGGAGTACCGAATGAATCGTTTACTGAAAAAAATTTCCTAAATAGCTAATAAAGCACGGTTATATAAATCATTTTCTGAAGAATTTCTTAAAACGTCTTCACACCTGAATATTTTGAATTCATTACACAAATCTAATGCATTTGTAGGAACGTTCATACCACAAATAGGATATGGCAAATAACTCTCTTAACTGCTGAGAGGACTAACACTCTTTTACTTCTAATAAATATTCACGCCACTCTCCATAATTTCATGCGACACGTCGTGCATGTGCTGAAAATGTGCAGTAAATAATGTTCCCAACAGTACCCAAATCCTGATGGGACCTCGAACATGAAGCAAAATAGTCTCAAATGGAACATCTCAACATAAAACATAAAATAATGTAGCAAAAGCTCTACTAAATACTCCCTCTCTACCTCTTCTCTTTGAGGTTTTTCGATTTCTTTTCTTTATCTACCTAAATATAATGTATCGGCGTCTCTGTATATAGAAACTCGGAAGAACTAATTCAATTGATTTCATAGAATGCATTCAATTTTGTTCTTCTGTGAATTGTAAGAGCTTGCTGAACATTTCCTTCCCTAAAGACTACATTTTGCCGGTGAGGCAAGTAACATTCAAGTCGAACTATAATATATAACGTAACTGGTAATGCATTGGATACTCATTCATCCGCCAATTAGCTTCCGTAGATCCAACATAGTGACCGGACAAAGAGCTATTGATTTCATCTATATAAACAATGCCCTCAACTCCACCTCAAACTCTTACAAACTGTAATGAGGCACAGTCGTATCCCTTATTAACATATTTGTGCATATATTTTAGGCTCTTAACTGTGCCAAGAACTTCCACATTTAAGTAGCAATCAAATTTCGCTAAAAGATATGGATTTTAAGGAACAGCATAACGGCTGTCAACAGAGTGGCCACGAAAGTCAACTGTTATACCATTAACACGGCGCATCTAACATTGCCCTGAGTTGTATTGTAAAAGTCCTTAGAAACGCTTTTGCTGCATTTACCATCTCTGATACAGACGGGGATACGATTCAATAAACCACATGAACCGTGGATCATGTGGTTTTTAACTAAATTATGAAGTTGTGGGAAATACATTGTATATTGTAAATAAAATATATCTGGAATTTTCGTACAAACGTACCAACCTTCATTTCCTACCTTTTCTTTTTTCTCTAAATTGAGATTTTAAGGGCGAGCAGACAAAAGTTTGGATATATGATATAATTTCAGATTTTTAATTTTAAACAGTTTTTGGCTCGTAGCGGCTAAATCAAGCATTCTGGGGGGTACGACCAACCCCTATTATTTTTGCATTTCCCAACTTTTGGCCATCTATACTAATATTATAAAGAGACAGAGTTTGTTTGTTTGAACGCGATGATCTCAGGAATTACTAATCCGATTTGAATTTTTTTTTTATTAGATAGTCTATTATTTTAGGAAGGCTATAGGCTATATATAATCGTGGTGCTCCCCAAAGTAGCGAAGTAGTAAAGATATAAGTGCAAAAATCGGAGATTCTTAAATTATTGCGAAACTGATGTGCAACTCAGACGTGCGTCGGCTTTTTAACTGCAGTCATGCGTTAACGCATCATTTTTGTTTCTTCTGAGAGCTAAGGCAATTCGTTCAGATGATTGCCGATTACTCTCTCTCTTCAGCACGATTGTGAGTGACGCTACAATTCGTTGTCAACCCACACTGAAGCGTTCAAACTTAAGAGACAGAGAGTAATTGGGAATATGTACGAATTATCTCAGTTTACATTACAAATAAACATGTTGCGCTGATGCATGACTGCAGCAACAAAAATGTTGCGCTGACGAATGCCTGTAGCAACAAAATGGTAATTTTGGTTCATTCAAACCGGAGCAGGTGGATTTGTTCAAAATAGTGGAAAATGGTAAATTTTTTTTTTGAATTTCAGATCATAGGACATCATAGTTTCCGGGAATCCCAAGTTAACTGATTTTCTTCCGGTTTGAAGGGTTCTTTTCCGGTAAAAATTTGAATTTTTAACGGTTTTTTGCCCGTAGCGGCTAAACGAAGCGTCCTACGGGGTTCATATGTATGACCAACCCCCACTATTTTGACATTTCCTACCTTCCTTTCATACATCATTTTTCTCTACATTAAGGTTTTAAAGGTATGCATTCAAAAGATCGGAAAATTGATAAAATTTAGATTTTGAATTTTTAACCATTTTTTGTTCCTAGCGGTTAAACGAAGCGTCCCACGGAATTCATACGTATGACCCACCCCCATTTTTTTTAAATTTGCTAACTTTGGATCCCAAGTTGACCAATTTTCTTCCGGTTTGAAGGGTTCTTTTCCGGCAAAATTTGAATTTTATACGGTCTTTTGCCCGTAGCGGCTAAACGAAGCGTCCTACGGGGTTCATATGTATGACCAACCCCCACTATTTTGACATTTCCTACCTTCCTTTCATACATCATTTTTCTCTACATTAAGGTTTTAAAGGTATGCATTCAAAAGATCGGAAAATTGATAAAATTTAGATTTTGAATTTTTAACCATTTTTTGTTCCTAGCGGTTAAACGAAGCGTCCCACGGAATTCATACGTATGACCCACCCCCATTTTTTTTAAATTTCCTAACTTTGAATCCCAAGTTAACCAATTTTCTTCTGGTTTGAAGGGTTCTTTTCCGGCAAAATTTGAATTTTATATGGTTTTTTGCCCGTAGCGGCTTAACGAAGCGTCCTACGGGGCTCATATGTTTGACCGACCCCCACTATTTTGACATTTCCTACCTTCCTTTCGTACGTCATTTTTCTCTAAATTGAAGTTTTAAGGGCGTGCATTCAAAAGATCCGAAAATTGATAAAATTCAGATTTTGAATTTTTAACGATTTTTTGTGCCTAGCGGCTAAACGAAGCGTCCTACGGGATTCATACGTATGACCAACCCCCATTTTTTTTTAAATTTCTTAAATTTTTCAATACATCTGTTTTCTCTGAATTGAGTTTTTAAAAGTGTGTCCAAACAAAAATTATGATATATGACAAAATTCAGATTAAAATTTGTAAACGCAAAATCTCGCGTTTTTCGGAAAAATTTTCTACTTTTTTATATATTGGAAACTCAATTTGTATATTTTTTCTTTGAATCAATAGAAAATACTATTACCCGGAAACAGAAATTTTTGAGTAAATTTTACTCTCCAATGGTACACATTTTTGTTTGTGTTTGTTTTGTGCAAATTTCAGAACATCAAATTTGTGTGCATTGTGTGTACATATACATTGTGTTCCATCCGTGAAATTTTGTTTCAGCCCCCTTTCCTTTTATTGTGATCACTCATTCCCTTTTTGACAATCAAACATCAACATCAATTCGCGCACTGTCTGTTCTTTAAACGTTAAAGCCGGTCAAAGGCGCATACGGCCCATGGATCTTTTGTCTGCTGTTACGTGTGTAATGTTGGAAAAAAATGGGTAGAGTCACATGGGATCGCGACATCTGGTAAATTATTTTGTCTGTGATTAAACCTTAACTTTTTTTGTAAGTAGAAGAAAGCAATATTTTTCAACAAATTCGCCGAAAATAAATTTACACGGCTAACGTGGGCGTATTGTCGATGTGGCCGATCGGATCGGATTAACCTCTCAAATATTGCTGTGCCATAAAAAATTTACATTCGGTACTAATCGAAGTTTAAGTAAAAAGTTAACCAGTTGTGTTTGACTTTCAACCGGCAATCTATAAATCCTTATTTGTTTCATTGTTGTCACCGAACATAGGATAAATTTCGATTTCTTATAACTACTATATTTCAATGTTTTTGTAACTTTAAAATTAATAGGTGCTGTAAGGTTTAGTAATTATTCCAAAATTGGCTCTTTTTGAAAGAGTGCTTGAATAGTTGCTTTAAGTTTATTTCTCATTTTCTTATTAAGCACTATTCATACTTTCAATTTATTATCCATTACACGGCGAAAATTTGTAGCCAAACGTTAATAAAAACATTGTTGAAAAAGTCAAAGATTTTTTGGAAGTTTTTGAACTTATGTTACAATCAAAAGATAACTGCTAAGAATCAAAAATCTATAACTAAAGAAAAACAAAACATATATAGTATCAACATATACAGTATACAAAAAATATGCAGTATTACGTAATGCCCAGCAAAGCGGGCGGGTACAGCTAGTATATTATATTTCTCTAAATAATGTTTTAAATGTGGGTCCATACAAAAGTTGGGAAACATGATAAAATTCAGACTTTCGTTCGCTTTCCATAAATATTCGTGAAAGATAACTTCGCGTTTTCTAGAAATAACTGTAAAATTGTGATTTTCCATATTTTTTGAAATAAAATTTGCATATATTTTTATCAAATTAGAAAAAAACAATGGTATAAGTAAACGATGGCTTTAAATTTGTCTGTGGTAATGCATCCATATTATTGTCTGTGGCCATATGTTCAATGTTTTGGCTTTTGTCTGGAAGAATGCAATTTTATTAGCCAACGGTTGCCTTCTTCCAGGCAAAAAACAAAAGAATGAACATGTGAATATTGTCTGTGATATGGCTCCATTTGCCCCTCACATTATCATTGGCATAGAAATTAGGTTTGAGTGAAGAGAATGCACGTATTTGGCATAAATGGTTGTTTATTCAGTCGAACGTATGATCTATGCAAATGATAATGTTAAATAAGTATGTTCTATATTTTAATTTTTTCGTAGACGAATGCAATAATATTTTAATTCTTTTGGTTTGTGTCACCAGTAGAAGATTGATCCATTTGGTTCTATTTTCGTCTATTTTAGTACTTGTTATGTATCGGGGACACAAACCAAAAATTCACATATGGTTGCATATTTCCAGGCAAAAAGTAAAACATTCACACTCACACATTCTTCCCAAAAGCATCATCTACGCTATAAATGTGCTCAATTCACACATACTATCCCATTGAATTTTTTAATTTCAATTTAAAATTAAACTAATTTATAATTAAATTTAAGAAAAACAATTAGGTGATGCACATAGAGGAAAAACTAAACTTCCGAATGGTATAATTTTTATGCTGGTAAGTCCATCTGGTTTCCTGTAAAAGGGATAACAAAAAAACGTGTCGCCTATTTATATATAGATGATTGTCCTCACGTAGTTTCATTAGGTTGCAAGTAAAAGTGGATCTTTTATTTGAGTGATTATCTTCAATGAGTTCCTTTAGTTTGTTAGTCAGAATTGATGGTTTTATTTGTGTGATCATCCTCACTGTGTTATTTGGTTATCAAGATGATCGATTTCTTAGAGTGAGTATTCTCACTGAGTTTGTTAAGTTGTGCAGTCACCTTGATTTTAAAATTTGGGTAGTCGAGTGTCATTTCATCAAAAATAATAAAGCTTCTTCTAAAGATCTTTGTTGAGTTCCATTGTTTTTTAAAATAGTGATGTGCAGTAGCAATTAGCTTCACTTATGGGCTACTTCTTCTGGTTCTTGTAATAAAGTTGATTTTTGCAGTTGATTGAGTTGGGGATTGAGAAGTATGCTTCGCGCGTTAAATTTAATTTTTAAAGTAAACCGATTTTTAAATAAATAAAATGAACGATCCTCGGGTAGTTTGATTATTTGGCAGGTGGTGGCGTGGCGGTCCGGCTCCCCTGTGTATTTGGATGTGTGGCGTGGTTGTCCCCCGCATCTAGTGTTTTGTTGGGATATGTGGTGAAGTTTACCCACATATTCGAGTTTTTAGTTTCCGGATGTGTGGCGTGGTTTTCCCCCACATCTGAGGGTTTATTTGGAAAATGTTGAGTGGTTGTCCCACATATTCCTTTAATGATTGGGAATCGTTCGTTTGGCTGAAGTTCATTGAACCAGTAAAATTGACTTATTTTGAGTTCGCGAACTATACTTCTTCTGAGAGACCAATCACTGAGGGGTTGATTAAACTGTGAGGCGAGGTTATCCCCTCAAAAAATTAATGATATGAATGAGAAATAATATCAAAGAAACTCATGGTCGTTTTTAAATATCTTTACAGGTAGGGCACACTTTGAGACCAGACCGACGTCCTGACGGATAAGTTTTTAATTATTTAAAACAAAAAAAAAAAATAGTAACGTTTAATATATTGTACTATATTATAATATGGAGTAGTACGGTTACATTACTTCGATCCTGCCGTAGTTATGACATTCGCTCAGCGCTGGACGTATGAGTTTTTTTAAATTCGTTTTGATGCGAGCTTTCTCTGTTTTGCGTTTTATTAAATTCGGCGAATATTTACGACTTATGAATATGAAACGATATCTTGCAAGTTTTATCAGTTTTCAATTTAATACCGATTTTAAATTATATTCCGGCGAATTATTTCAATTGTAGGCTTAGTGGTTTTTCTCAAACTCTGTACAAAGAAAACCAAAAAAACGTCCTAGCTAAACACGTTCTCAAGCTTCACTAATTTATAGTTTAACACAACGCTAATTAATAACAATCACGCGTAGACGCTCACACCAGCCTGATGACGTTACGGGCAAAACAAACGTTGCACGATAAACACGTACAGGCATGTTCCCTCCATAGTGTTCTCAACCGTTGTTATCGCAACATTAGTCTCGTAGTTATTAGCGATTGAAAAATGACGGTGTTTTGTAACACAAGAAACTTAGACTGGCTACCAACATACAAACTCAACGAGAAGAAAGACGATTTCACGTCAAAAAGCAATAGCACAATAATTTGTCCTAAACTGGCATACGCACATGTGGACCCGAATAATTTTCAAAAAATGAATGTTAAAATAGCGATTTGCTAAGCAGTCCTGAGTGCTAAGCAGGAGTGTTGCAGTCGTCAAAAAAATTATAACAAGTGTTTCATACTAATATGTACTTTAATTATTAACCTCTTAAATACATACAAATATTTTATATATATTATATATATTTTTTCACTTAATACAAGTACAGGCGATACAAAGAAAAAGAACAATACAAAAGAGCTTATAACCTAAAAAAAAGTAAATTATACAACAACAACAGGAAAAACTAAAAGAAAGTAATAATAGCATTAGAAAAAGATATTTCACAACTAAACAACAACATGATGCATTAAATAGCAGCACTACTAGAAATTTATATTAGGAAATGAAAGAGTGCTCACCGGAAATATTATCAGCGCAAACACGAAAAATCATACGGGGATTGTTTGCACGCCCTGCAGGAAGGGAACAGCACGATTATAAAACCTAAGCATGCGTGAGATAGGCTCCATCCGGCCAAAGTCAGTGCAGTGGAAGCTTACTTCGTATTTGTCGACCAATCTAAGGTTCATGCAGTTCCGACGACATTTTATCTGGTCGCGGATGTACGGAGCCAAGATATGACTCTGGGTGGCACCATACATGAAGTTCAGATCGGCCAAGACTCGGCGTTCAGACAGGGATTGCATGTTAATGAGCTGAAGACGGTAGGCAAAGGGAAGGAGGCGCAAATGATCGGACCAGGGGAGACGATAAAAGGGCAAGACGAAGGAAGCGTTTTTGAAAGGCCTCAATACGCCCTATGTACACCTTATGGTAGGGGGACCATACTTGAGAGGCATACTCTAAAATAGGATGGACAAGGGAGGTGAAAAAGGTTTTTAATACGAAAGGGCCAGTTAGTTCCCTAGACCATCTGGTAACGAATCCTAACGTGACCCTTGCTCTCCTTATCACGGTATTGATATGGTCGTGAAAGGTGAGCTTTGAGTCAAGGAGAACTCCTAGGTCCAGGACGGAATCAGCTGACCTAACCGCAGAAACATTTATGTAGAAGGTGTGGGAGACATGGTGACGCTTCCGATGAAAACATATGTGTTCACACTTTGAAGTATTCAGATTCAAGATGCTTTTAGCACACCAAGTTGAGAGTCGATAAAGGTCCACTTGCAATTCTATATAGTCAGAAGGATGAACAATATTCTGAAAAAGCTTGGTATCATCATCATAGGAGAGGATAGAGGAATTCAGGATAACTCTACAGACATCATTGGTGGCAACAACGAAGAGGAGGGGGCCAAGATGACTCCCTTGAGGGACCCCGCATGTAACGGTAATGCAATTGGAAAGGGCAGATCTGAAGAGAACACGATAAGTACGACTGCATAAGTAAGAGGAAATCCAGCAGAGAAAGGAGGCCGGACAACCAGCCAATTTAAGTTTAAGTAAAATCAGGGAGTGTGGGATGCTGTCAAAAGCTTTAGACATATGAGTGAAGATAGTTTCGACAACTTCATCACGCTCATTAATGGAGAAAGAGGTGAAATGGACAAGGTTGGTGACAGTAGATTTCCCTTTAAGGAATCTATGTTGGTGGGGACCAATCAGAGAAGCTAGGAAAGGGTAAATCTTACTGACAAGGATTTTTTCGAAGATTTTAAGTATAGAGGATAATTTGGCGATCGGCCTGTAGTTAGTTGCAAGCGACTTAGAACCCTTTTTGTGTATCGGAATTAGGATACCGGCCTTCTAGGCGTCAAAATATCTTCGTCTGGATAGAATGGTTAAAGAGTGTTGTAAGAGGAGGGGTAAGTAGTGACACACTTCTTTTAAGAAGAATAGGCGGGAAACCGTCAGGCCCGGGTGAAAAATCATCCTTCAAACCTTGGAGCTCGGCAAGTACTTCCTCCTCTGCGATGTGGAGGTTTGGGAATTCTGAAGATAAAGAGGGAGGAAGGAGGAAGAGAAAAAACCTGCAAAGGAGGTAGCGATGGATTGCGGATCATGATGATCAGTTCCGAGATAGGCAATAGATTGAGGGAAAGTATCACCTGTGCTTTTCCTTTTGGAGTTTACAAACGAGAAGAAGAGGTGTGGGATCGAGGAAAGGTTATCTTTTACCAGGGATAGATAGTTATGATACTGGATGTTAAGCTGCTTGGTAAATTCAGCACTTAGTTTACTAAACTGGACATAGTCACGGAGGGATCCAGAGCGAAGGTATCTGGCCCAAAGGGAGTTCCGCTTGTTCCTCAACGCCTTGACTTCTCTAGAGTACCACGGAGGGGAGAAGGCAGTTGGGGAGGGGGTAGAAATTGGTGTGGACGACAAGATAGAGGCACGCACAGCGTCATAGAGTTGGAAGATGGAGATTTAAGGAGGGTTATTTACGTGATAAAGTTCTTGGACAGAAGCGCACAGTGTCGTAAGAAGGATGTGGAAGTCGGTTTTATGAAAGTTAAGCCTGGGCAGATATTGGAGGGGTTTAGATGTCGAAAAAGTGGAGTGGTACAGGCAGATAGTAAGAGGTGGGTGATGAGGGTCGATGTTAGATAGGACATTCGTCGAAGGAGAGACAATCACATTAGTCGGGCTATTGATGAAGACTAAGTCCAGGAGACGGTGGTTAAGGTTTTTTACGGGATTCATTTGGAATAGGCAGAGGGAGGAAGTGGAGTCAATGAGTGTTCATTCAGAGGGAGAGGTTAGATTCGTTGCAGAAAGACTGTTCGCATCTAAATCAGCACACCAGTCCAGATAGGGGAGGTTAAAGTCACCAATAAGGAGCATATAAGGAGTCAGCCAAGGAACTGAACAAGGAATCTAAGACAGTGGAGAGGTGAAGCAAGACGCTAAAATCCGATCGTGGAGGGATATAACAGGTAATACGGAGAAGGTTGTACTTAGGGAAGGTAACTTTCACAGAAATGAGTTCAAGGGGCTCACATGAGGTATTTGGTATAGAAGTCGCATTGAGTGAGGAGCGTACGGCGAGAAGAACTCCGCCACCTCGACGGTTAGGATCGCCGACGGAACGGTCTCTACGAAACAGAGTATATTCACAATCGAAGATCTCTTGGTCATTGATATAAGAACAGAGCCATGTTTCAGTAAGAGAAATTATGTCGTGAGGAAGGGTGCGAGAGGAGAGGAAGGTGGTGTGAGTCTTTGTTCTGAGACCTCTCACGTTCTGGTAATAGATAGAGATCGCGTGGAGTTTTTTTGAGACGTGGTTTTGTAGGGCAAGGTAGCAGAGACAGGAGAATTTTAAATAATTGAAAAAATATTTAAAATATCGGCTCATATGAGTCGTAAATATGGGCTGAATTGAATAAAATGCACATCAAAGATATCTCGCATCAAATCGAAATCAAAAAAACCTAAAGTGTCCAGTGCCGAGTAAATGTCAGAGCTACGGCAGCATTAAGGAAGAAATGAAAAAAGGCGTGAAAAAATAAACGTGTGATTTATCTTTTCTGTCACCGTATTACTCTATATAATAATTGTAAAAGAGACACTGATTTAAGTACATACTAATAAGAAACACTTATTATAATTTTATCCCCAAGTATGCACGGAAAATCTACGGTGCGGATCTTGACTGGGTCTTTCGGTTTTTTACCATGGTATTGATTTCCACTGGAACATTTGGTACTGGAACACTGGTAGTTTGACCATAAATGCCATACTGACCATGAAAATGCCTAAGTCTTCTGATTAGCATACAAGGAATTCTCGGTGAAATAAGCCGTTGCTTGATAAGATTTAATATTGGTATTGAATTGTTTTTTGATCTAAAGATCCTTCACATGTAGAACAAACCTCACCTCACCGAAACTTAGAAGGCTTTTTTCAATCGTTCTTCCACCATAGCCTGTCGCAAATTGCACAAGTATGACCAAACGTATTATTTTGAAATTGATGATTGAATTCTAGATGAGCATGGCTACGTTTGTAATAATCTGTGTAAGTTGAATTCATGAAATTCGACCTTTCAATTTCAACATCATTTTCAAAATTAATTGAAGTTCTTTTTTCAACGGTTATTCTACCAGATAATTCATAAAAAAGACAATCTTCATTTTGCTAAGAGTCAATTCTGTTGTCCAGAACTATGATGTACGGTATAAAATGTGCATCACGGAAATGAAGATGCAAAAAATTTATTGAACCATTCATCTTAAAATAGCAGAAACGAACAACTTCTCTTTTTGTATTATTAGTAAAATAATGAAAGTGCACGCATAAGTTGTGATTGTTTGTTCTGGAATATGTAAACAAACAAGTTACCTTAATAATTCTAAGTCAAGCAGCCCAACCTTAAAAACGATCAATGGTGCAAAACAATCGAAACGCATAGTAGGAACGGGTGCGAGCCCCATAACATTAACTTCCCGATTAAGGAAAATAATAATACAACACACACACACACTACTGAAAATGCAAAATCTTCTACGACGATGATTGAGAGTAAGTTGAGTCCCATCGTGGAACGTTTTGAGGTGAGCGTCCCGAATTAACAGTAAAACGAAATACGATTCGGAAGGTAGTACACATTAAAATAAAAATACAAATATTTTCAGAATACAACATTTAAAATCAGAAACAATACAAATCTATATTCATTTTTCCAAAATATCACTACTGTTAATTTTTAACTTTTTTTAAAAAACAAAAAAAAAGTGATGTATCGATTTTTCCCAAATTTTGACAGTTTTGTACAAAAACAAAGGCTCATCGATCGGCATCAAAACGAACATGATATCCCCCTTAGTTTTCTAGAAATCGCGAATTCATTGTTTTCACAATTTTCTGGAAAACTCAAAAACCGCTGAACCGATTTCGCTGCAAATCTAATCAGCAGCAAATTATGGCAGCACGCATCGATAGCTTCCAAAACCAATTCCATAGCTTAATTGTGGGGCGAGAAAATGAACACGAAAAATTTTCGCACATACGTACGCACGCACACACACACACACACACACCCAGAGTACATTCTAAAAAGTATCTAGGATGACTCAGGACACCTGGAAACGTAAGGATATTAAGAAATTTTCGATATCGAAAATCGAGGTGATTACTATAACTTCCTTAATCAGGAAGTTAACAATCTAAATCTGCATACTCTAACTCACTACTAAGTATTTCTCTTGCGCTAGTTGGATTTTGACATTCACTCACGAAGGGTTAGTCATGAACAGTTAAAACAGTAAAAGAAGAACAAATATATATGTTGCTTATTCCCATGAAAAAAATATATCATACCTGGCGTGTGTTCAATCCAACGTTTCACTTTGTTGTATCCTTTTTTGATTGTGCCGGAATATCTGTTGACGTTGAGCATTGGTTTTTTGAATTTTATTTTGTATTTTATTTTCACCTTGATTATTTTCGATTTTTTTGCGTTGTCGTAATGTACTATAAACGAATATAAACAGTAAATACTTGTATGAAGTTATACAATAACATATACTTACTTTTCTAAATTTTTATTACACGCATTTACTACAGTTTCCATTTTTGAAAACCTAATTGTAATAATGAAACAATAAAACTCACGTATAACTAAAACTACGAATTTTTGGTTAATAATTCAAAAAATTATATTATTTAGAAAATTTTTTTTTCTTTTACTTTTTTAAATTTAAAAAATCACATTTTAGATAAAACTTCAATCAAACTTGAAGGATAATTGTTCATTATATAATAATAAACACGAGTACAAATATATCATTAAATAACTTAAACTATCAAAATTGTGAACGATATATACATATAAGTAGTAGTAATATTATTTATTAAACACGACCTAAATCACACCATTTATTTCATTTCATTTGATTTCAAAATATTGTTTTTAGTTTCTTCTTTAAGTTTTAACAATAAGCTTAATAGTCTGTTACTCTTTCTGTTTCTGTTTCTAGTAGAAGCAAGAAGAACACCTACACGATTTATATTATAATGCACACCTATATGTGTAAATAACATCATCCACTAAACATGGCAACCAAAATATTAGTTAAACTACACTTAAAACAATTCCCATTGCAGTGAGTTATAATGCTTTATACTCTAACGCATACATATGCAGCATACTAAATTTTGTTGCGTGACGATTTATTTGAAGTCACATCCCCCGTAAGCCGCCGCAAATTACATGAACAACCACTCTATTATTCTACATTTTCTCTAATATCCTACCCACAAGTAGCCCACAGGTACTTTTTGCACCAGATTTTTTGTTCCTCCTACTCAAGGAATAGGAGCGCAGAAAATCATGAAAATCATAACAATGAATCCGATCCGATTTTTCCACCCAACTGGATGTTGGCTTTTGTCATGTTCATTCATGATTTTCTGCGCTCCTATTACTTGAGTTACGCGACTCTGAAGAGAAATGTACTATTATTTATGTTTTATAAGTAATAATGCATACCCTGCTTGATACTCTCACGTTTTGTAAGTAATGTTTGTGTTATGTTTTATAAGTAATAATGCATACCCTGCTTGATAATCTCACGCATACACATGCAGCATACAACATTTTGTGCCGTGACGATTTCTTTCAAGTCACATTACCCGTAAGTCGCGTTAAGGAACTTCGTTCCAAAAGTTTAATCAGGATCATCTTGAAAATTTATTTGGGCAAATTAGATCTAGAAATGCATTTAAACCAAATCTAACCATTTATGAAATCGGATGGCTGTTCTATCGATAAAATTGTTGTTTCATTCCAGGTTTACAAAGTATGAGTATGATGGGGTATGGCGATCCACCAACCGTATGTGGTGATCCATTAGTCTTTCATTTAAGCCTAAAATGAAACATAACTAAAATAAACACCAAATGAAGCCGAAATCTTTTGGTCCAGTAGAGCAGAACTGTCAAATCCCATACATTTATCGAGAACAAATTGGCTCTCGGTAATAACTGGGTTTAATTAACACCGCTGGATAAAAAGTTGACCTATATCTATATCTATAGTTGAAATATCTAGATGGCGATATAGTTCATATTCCTTGCCGCTAACCTACCTTTTTCTTTAAATTCCACAAAACTACAATTTCATTTTAGTTAATTTCATCTGAAAATTTAAATTCAAGTAATAAATTGGGAACTTGTTTAATAGAGGGCATAACAAAATAAAAAAAAGTCGATGGAAAATCATACAAATGTAAACTGGATTCGGTTGAAGTTTGTGATCTATTGAGTGCAAGTCTGCGCTGTTCTCTTGCTACTTTCGATTTGCTCTCGATAGCGAAGACCAAAAGAATACGGCCTGAGATACTTACCGACTACATGACGAATCTGTCAAAATGGCACTACAACATTGTGTTGATAGTGATACAATGTTAGAACGTCGCGGTATTACCGCACGATCGCATTAGCTAGTATTAAAACTAGAATTACTAGTCACCGTCAGATAGCTCCATGGTGGACAACGTTGTAGGAGAAATGACCCGTACTCAGAGCTCTGAAGCGCAGTCAAGTTCAGGCTTGTTACTGTGAAATGGGATTTTGACACCTGGTGAGCGAAACACGTGAACAAATATAGTTGTTTAAACAAATTAATAAATAGATTGTTTGAATTCTGCCTACATACACATACTCATCAATAAATTCACAAGCAAGATCCAACATTCCTACAATTGGGGACCCCGACAACTAGTTAATTGGTGAGTTAATTAACTAAAAGTAAAATTTGGTGTGAGAATTCAAGATGGCTGAAAAAGGAAACAAATACTTTCAAAGCGACACCGCGTCGGTGTTGTTGAGAGCAAAGATAGCGAATTTCAACAAAGAATGCAAATGTTGGCGCTGAACGCAGTCACAATAACAAAATTACCGAAATTTATCATGTCAGAACCCGAAATGTGGTTCGACCAGATCGAAGCATGATTATACGATGTGAACGGCATGACTAATGCAAATTCTAGGTTTCAACACATTTATGCGTGTGCTAGTCAAGCATTGATTCCGTACATACACGCAATATATTGAGATGACACACCATTTTGACCAAATGAAGATAAATATGGTATACTGCGAAAACGGGTCAAAAAAGCTCCTTCAGAAAGTGTGCTCCCTCAAAAGTGGTTGGGGAATCCCTTAAGTGTAGGGTTACCATCTGACAGGCATTTGCCGCATTTGACAGGCATTTTACAGTTTAGACAGGCGTGCGGCCGGCATTGGTCTGAGGCAGGCATTTTTAAATTTCGCGCCCGTGCGCCGCGCGTATGCGTTTGCATTTTGAATGACAACGGCCGGTCGCGCCGCGCGTGCGCGACCGAACGGTCGTAGTACAGCGGCTGCGCGAGAATGAGAGGGAGAATAAGCTACGGTGCGGTGCGTGGGCGAGAGCGAGACGGGCGTCGGTGTTTTCTATCACGCACTTCACCAGTGAGAGCGTTTCAATTATGATTTGTTTACTTCATGAACCAAAACAATATTTAGTCTGCGTGATTGATTAGTTCAATCAGTTCGCTACAAACCAAGTTCAAGTTGTTTTATTGTTTTACAATGGATAATAAAAAAGAAAGCTTTGTAAGTTTTCGGAGATTATAGCAAGTAAATTTCCTTGTCTCGTGGAAGGCCGCAATGAGTCAGAAGCTAAGTGTAAGGTATGTGACTGTTATTTTAGTTTTGGTTCTAGAGGAATCAAAGATGTGGAAAGACATTTGAAATCCGAAAAACATCAAAAAATGTCTAAAGCAGTGTATTCCAATAGTAAGATGGATACATTCTTCAAATCAACCCTAAATATTATTTCGGAAAGAAAAGCCGCTGCAGAAGCTACGCTTGCTTACCATACTGTAAAACATCACCAGTCTTATAAGTCAATGGATTGCACAGGAGGATTATTGAGGAAGTTATTTTCTGATTCAGATGTGGGAAAGACGATAACCTGTGCCCGGACAAAAACCGAAGCAATTGTTAACAATGTTATTTCCCCCCATCTAATGGAAGGTCTTGTGGAAACATTAAAATCTGATTCAGTATTATATTTTGGTCTATCAACTGATGCCAGCAATCACGGAGCTCGAAAAATGTTTCCAATAGTAATACAATATTTTGATTATCGCGATGGCGGAATAAAGACTAAAATTTTAGAAATCGATGTATTGCCAAACGAAACTGCCGAAACAATCACACAATATATTGTTAACACATTGAGAAAACATGGCATTGAACAAAAATTAGTTTCTTTTACTGCTGATAATGCCAACGTCAATTTTGGTGGCGTTAATAGACCAACAGGCGGACAAAATGTTTTTGTATTATTGAAACAAGAACTCCAAAAGCAAATTGTAGGCGTTGGATGTCCTGCCCATATACTGCATAATTGTATTAGACACGGTGTAGATCAATTGGAAATTGACATTGCGTCCACAGTGATGAAAATTTATAATTATTTCTCAGTCTACACAGTTCGCACAGAGAAGTTAAATTCATTTTGTGAAGCTGTTGAAATACAATTCCAGCAATTGCTATCCCACAGCAAAACACGATGGCTGAGTTTATTTCCAGCAACAGAAAGGATCCTGAAATTATTTCCAGCGTTAAAAGAATATTTTTTATCTGTTGAAGGAACTCCGACAGTGATCAAACGATTTTTTGAGAACTCTTTCTCAGAGATTTATTTATGGCATATTCACTCATTAATGCCTCTGTTTCAATCGAAAATTCAGGATATTGAGAAAGAAGATGTTACTATTGTAGAAATTAACTGTATATTTAACGCAACTTTAAACGCTATAAAATCTTGCAAAGAGGAAAATTTTAAATCATTGACAGTTATTCGACTACTGAACACTCTGGAAAACAACGGAATTAGTACCGATAACTTTAAAACGGAGATTCTGGGCCTGTATGTGGATTTAACAGCTTATTTGGAAAAATGGATACAAAATATCGACGATTTCTCCTCCTTCCGATGGATGATATTGCAAAAAGAAATGAAAAGTTTCTCAAGTTCTAATTTAGCTTCATTTGTAGAATTTCTCTCTAAGCTGAATATCAGTGTTGACGACGTGAAACTGTTTGACGAATACGAAGTTCTAAAAGAATATTGTAGATGTTCAGATAACATATTTTTTTCTGAAAGTTTAACTACACAGTGGTGCAATTTTCTCAAATGTAGGGAAGTGAATGGTGACATTACAGAATTCGTGAAAATCTGCCAGTTTGTGTTCTCTATTTTGGCACACAATGCGAACGTAGAACGTATGTTTTCTCTCGTCAACGCCCAGTGGAGTAAAGAAAGAAATCGGCTGACAATTGAATCAGTAAAAGCAATATTAATTACTCAGGAAAATTATAAAACTGTCTCTTGTGAAGATTTTTACGTTTATGTACTAAAAAAGAAAGAACTTTTAACGAAAATAATGTCCTCTGACAAATATCAGTAATATATATCCTTCTTCATTATTATCTATTGGCTTTTACTTATTACCTACATCGTTTTGCTTTAGACAGGCATTTTTCTGAAAAATCAGGCATTTTAGGTACCATAGACAGGCATCCCTCTATTTACATGTGGTAACCCTACTTAAGTGGCGACCTAATCTTGATTGGGTAACCCACATAAGGTTTAATGCACATGAAAGCTGAGCCTGGACAAAATGTCTCCGAGAAGGCCTTGAAATCATTGTTTTTGGATAGAATGCCATAGAGATCGTCCATTAATCACGAGAGGCTCGCAAGAGGGGAGAGAGGTTCGTCAAAATATCACAAGGAGGGGGGGGGGGAATATAATGAGATATCACGTGTATTAATGTCTCGCTAATCCGTGGTCCGAGGACAATGTCCATTAAAAACATTCAATGACAAATATATGTTTGTTTTACACTTTCGTTTAATATTTTTATGCCAGTCAAAAACAACCTGCAACCTGCATGTCTCTCTGGACATTTTTATCACGATGCTTAGTTTTACACAATTTATTTGGATAATGTTCTGAAAATTTCAATATACTTTCTACAAAAAAAATACACGTGATTTTGGGTGGGGGTGGGGGGTTAGTTTCCAACCTCATCACATATCACCAGGGGGGAGGGAGGGGGTTAAAAAGTCGCTTAAAACCATCACGTGATTAATGGACGCCCCCATAGAGAATTTGGGGAATACTTGTATCTGTTGAAAACCAAACTATTGACAAAATAAGGGAGATTGCTGATAAAATTGGAGAGATAACACGATTTCCGTCAGAAGCTGTGGTAGTTAAAATTAAAAGAACGAAACTTGTTGAATATTTAGTAAACGACTTTGATGAAAATGCTTCGGTACGATCACTGCATAAGAAATTAGATTTATTGACACAAGAGATTCAAGAGTTGACCATGAGGCAGCCTAAAGAAACAGCTAGCTATGGAGACCATAGTAGGCGGCGTTCAAGATCCAGAAAAAATTGTAGCAGCATGAATAATCGAGCTTGACATTATCATGTTATATACGGCTAGCGAGCGAAACGATGTATCAAACCATGTTCGTGGAGCAATCAAGATTATCAAACCATGTTAGTGGAGCAATCATCCACAAAAACCAAAAAACTAGCTAAGCCCAAGAGCATGGGGGCGGTGTTCAGGGGCAGTCATATTTTGAGGAATCGCCTTATAATAAACGACAGATTAACTAATATTAATTTTTCAATAGATACAGGTGTTGAATCGTCGGTTCTACCTGAAAGCTTTGCCGTCAAGGGAGCAAGTCACAATGTCACATTATATGCTGCAAATAAAACAAGAATTTGGACAAACGGAAAGCGTCAGTTATCTTTCGACTTAGGTTTGGGACACCCTCTTATATGGAATTTCTATGTCACAGACCTACCACAGCCCATTTTAGGGGCAGACTTCCTTAATAAAAAAAAGTTATGAGTAAATATAGAGGGTCAGTGTTTACGTGAAAAACACACGTAGCCTTTGCAATAGAAATCTTCATAGTAAACAAAGAATCAGTAAGATTTAGAGAATTTGTACGGAAATTACCGAGAATCCTTGCTTTTAAAATTAGGTCAATCAATAGGAAATTAGGAGTTGAACATAACACCCCTACAGTTGGTCGACCGGTAACAGAGAAGTTTAGGCCGCTTAATTTGCAGAAGCTTGGAGCACCCACAAAGGAAATAAATTATTTATTCTCAAAAAAATGGATGAGGAGGTCATGTAACTTATGGGCTAGCCCCATACATCATTGTTTTATCCCAGAAGCGTTAAAAGGGAACGGAACAGGGAGTGCTTTCCCCTATGGGCGAAGTTCACCTGCACCCTATCAGGGGTTGAGTTTGCGGAAGGTCTCAGAAAAAATTCTCACTTAAATTGAGTTTTATTTATTTTTCAGCAAATTAAGCACATTTATTTCTATGACATTTTAAAATTAACCATTTTTTTGCACAAAACTAAACGGTATTGTGGCATAGTATTTGATTACTTTTACTTCAGTTCAAAATTTGGAATTTTCACGTTTCCACAAAATCAATGTAAAGTTTCTTCTGTCACTTTCATCCATCCAATTCATTTGTCAATACAATTCGTCACAATTCGCAATTTTCATTCACGTTTTCTCCAAATATTAGTGAAGATTCTTCTGTTATTTTCATCAAAATTGTCTATTCGAAATTTTATCAAAGTTTTCTTTCTTTTCACAAACTTAAATATTTAATTATATTTTTTTTTCCCATTTCACAATTAGGAATTTTCATTCACGTTTCCTCAAAATATTAGTGAAGATTCTTCTGTTATTTTCATCAAAATTTGTCTATTCGAAATTTTATCAAAGTTTTCTTTCTTTTCACAAACTTAAATATATAATTATATATTTTTTTTCAATTCACAATTAGGAATTTTCATTCACGTTTTCTCAAAATATTAGTGAAGATTCTTCTGTTATTTTCATCAAAATTTGTCTATCCGATATTTTATCAAAGTTTTCTTTCTCTTCACAAACTTAAATATTTAATTATATATTTTTTTCAATTCAAAATTAGGAATTTTCATTCACGTTTTCTCAAAATATTAGTGAAGATTCTTCTGTTATTTGCATCAAAATTTGTCTATTCGAAATTTTATCAAAGTTTTACTTCTTTTCACAAACTTAAATATTAAATTATATGTTTTTTTTTTTTATTTCACAATTAGGAAATTTCATTCCCGTTTTCTCAAAATATTAGTGAAGATTCTTCTGTTGTTTACATCAAAATTTGTCTATTCGAAATTTTATTAAAGTTTTCTTTCTTTACACAAACTTAAATATTTAATTATTATTCCCTTTTTTTTTTATTCACAATTCGCAATTTTCATTCACGTTTTCACAAAATATAACTAAGTTTGATCGACTGAGTTCCTCTTTAACGAAATTCCGACCCCATATCTGGCCGGTGACCGTGCGCGAAGTTAGTTGGTGCCAAATGAGGAAAAACCAAGAAGGGAACTGAGGAGAGTAAGGGTGACGGCGACGTATCCAGTCACCGGTCAAAATCACGACGGAAAATGCGCGTCAGTTTGGGGCCCTTAAATCCGGACACAAAATGCTGATGCGCATTTTCATTAGGTCGACGGTGATGAAATCCGATCAGAGTGATAAAACTTGACCGCAACGGGAAATTTAACGCGCATGATTATTTATTCTGTCGCGATCAAATTTCATCTTGGTGATAAGGCTTGATCGCGACAGAATTTCGCGCATGAGAACCCAAAATGCGGCGTCAGCATTTTGGGCTGGGAACGGACGGGTTCCCATGAAAGATTTTTTTTTTCTTTTTCCGTGGGGGGGGGGGGGGGGGGCTAGGGCAAAAGGGGGAGAAAGAAATGGAACATGTGTGACTGGGCCCAGGGTCAGTCACAACATTCCACCCCCCTTAGAAAAACCAAAATTTCGGGGAAATTTTTGTTGTTGCGGTGGCTGGATGGCGTGAATTTCGAAAGAGGTTCAAAACTATGTATGTTTAATCAGGACCGTTCTATTGTTTTATCATTGTTGTATATTTATTATATTATTATTTTTTTCTTTTTTGTGGGAATTATTTACTATGTGTGTATATTCTATTATGTTCTGTCATTTATACTTTTTCTATTTCTTAATGTTAGGTGAGTACATGTGTCCCTTTTTTCTATAATTTATGATAGATACAGGCAGATACATATTTTCCATATATATATATGTCTATATATGCCTTACATCGGTATTAAATTTTTTTTTGCGCCATTGAGGCTTTCATTTCTTTTTGCTTATATACTCATATACATTTTTTTTTTCTTAATGTTATGCTTCATAATGTTATACCTTTTGAGAGCCTTATCGTCTTTTACTTTATTTGATCTTTGGGATATTTTTCATCCTTTTCTTTAATCGGCCCTTGCATGAGCCATAATATGTAGGGTCATATCACATCTTATATTCGGTCGGGAAAATCACAGGCTTGGTCAGCGGAGGAAGGTTGATACGAAAAGGGGAAGAAGGATTGTAAACCTAGTGTGGGAGTGTAGTTGGCTTGGACTTAGGAGAATTGAAATTATTAAAATGACAATAGGATAAAGAAGTGAGTTGGAGATTGGGGGTACTGTGGTGCTTAGGTCGAAGGGGTAAATTAAACTATGTATGTGCAGTTTGATCGAAAGCCAAGAGAGTAAAACATCAAAAGGAGGAGAGAAAGACAAAAGGGGTTTTGGTTGTCGAGTGAGCAGTTTGACGGCATGCCAGGGACGAATGAATGGGGCGAGAGATTTCAAAGAATAAAGAGAGAAAAGAAGAAGAAGAGAGAAGAAAAAAAAAGAGGAGACAAAAAAAAATGGGATTTCGATAATGCAGTTTAACGTCATGCTTAGGACGATGGGGTACGTTAGACTACGTTCAGTTTGATCGGAAGCAAAAAAACGCAAAACCACAAAAAGTGGAAGAAAAAACAAGAGGTGTTAGGAGAGCAGTTTAACGTCGTGCTTGGGGCGATTGAAGCGTGGATTTGAAACAAAAAGAATTACATTAGGAGACAAGTACAATCAAGTAATTCCGCATCTAGACGCAATTTCTACGGTTCCACCATGCATTATGGAAGGGCCTAACCGACAGGGCAGGCATGTACGCAAGGTATTTAGAAGATTGCTCTCGACGATTTTAGAGTACCAAGTACCACTCATAAATATTCGAAACCGGGGAACTCAGATTCTAGAACTTCATTCTTTGAAGTTTCAAAGGAGAGAGAGGGAGAAAAAATAGGCGTAAAATCCAAGGTGGAAAATTATCAACAGGGCAAGAATGGATGTAGGTTGAAATGAGAAAAAGAGAGTGAAGGAAAAAGAGTGGACTATCAAAAAAAAATGAATCGTCAAACGAAATCCATAGAACATTCCAAGGAACAGAGAGTAGAGAGAGTGAAAGGAAGGAAAGGGAGAGCAGTTTAACGTCATGCCTGGGACGATGCAGATCGTTGGACTGAAATCGTTGGGCTGCTCACGTTACGTATAAGAAAAAGGGAAAAATAAAACTGTATTAAAAAGGGGGGTAGAACAGGGGGCAGTTTCACGTCGTGCTTAGGACGAGCAAATGGGGCTGGAGAATGGAGATCGAAAAGAAAAAGAGGGTTAACGAATTTAACGAAAGGGGATGCAGTTTAATGTCATTCTTAGGACGATGGAGATCGTTAAACTATGTTAATTTCCGATGAGATGTTAATTTGGGATGTACAGAGAAAACTAACGGTGGAGGATAAGAAGGGAACAAAAGAAAGGGGGGTTTTGAGAGAGACAAATACGTATTTAACGTATTCGAAAATAAACCGGAGAGAAAGGGAGAAGAAAAAAAGGGGGAATTATACGGAGAGAAAAGGGCTTTTATTTTGTGAGAGAGAGAAAAGATTTCAACATCATGGCTGGGATAAACGAAAAGGGTCCTTACTGAGAGGTGAAGGACTTGAAGGGGGCAGTTTAACGTCGTAGGACGTAGGACGTCGTAGGCGAGAGAGGGAAATCCAGTAAGAATTACGCTCGGTACACGTAAGTGAGACTGGGATGTATCTACGCCATTCCTAATAAGGGCAATATCACATTTGAACGGGCTTGACTGAGCATTAAAAATAGGGAATTTCGCTCGGCAGAAGAATTGAGAGGCGTTTGAAGATAAACAGTCGTGAAAATCGCTAATTCTAATTTCATAAAAATGCTCCCGGTTAAGATCTATCTACCCTTCGGAAGAGGGTTGAATATAGCATAAGGAATCGTTGTAGGTTGCGGGTAATGGGAGAATCCTGAAAGTTTGGTATGTATCTCCGAATGGTAAGGGTAATTTTAATTCAATGATTAATTTAAAGTTGATTATTGAAGCAGACATGGTAGAGAGCTTGTAAATTTGCCAGATCACGTTGGAGAGAGGATCGAACGGTAGAGTCCTTTGACGGTCCATTTCCTGTCGAATGGTAGAGAGAAGGTTTTCCATCTGGGAAGGGGTTATAAATGTAGGGTGGAATTTTCCTTGTTTTACATCCGATAATAGTTCTATTTAGTCGTATTGAGTGGATTGGTACTGGTTTATAACTATAAGAACTAGCTCATTCATTCACATGTATTTGACTCTCCACTTTGGTGATTTTGGATTCAAGAGTGGTTAATTTGGAGAAGATCACGGCACGATTATTCCGAATGCTTTTCCGGATTTTATTGGTTGGGTTGATAGTCGCGTCCAAAATAGAAGTCTGATTTTTTAATAGGGAATGTAAGTGGAGATTATTTTGTTGAAGGTTCCTGATTTGCTCGTCGTATCTTTGTGCATCGTCCTCATTAAGGATTCTAAAAAGGTGTTTGGTAATCTTCCCGACAAAATTAAAAAGGGACCTAGTTTTTCTAAGTGGGGGAAATATAATCCTATTTTTGTTTTCTATCGTTTCCTCCAAGTTATCTAATTGCGCGATAGAACAGAGACAGATCGATTTTAGGGGCGTCTCAGAGGCCAACTGGCTACACATTTGCTGAAGCTTACCCGTGATTCTTAATATTGAGAGGTATTCTTCCTGGAAGGCCGCTAGGTCGTACTAAGTTATTATCTTCCATTCGCTTGTGAACAGTCTCGTCCTTCCTATTTCTTCGAAGTATAGGCCGACCGTGGAGGTGAGAGGAGTAATTTAGATTCCCAGCTCCCGGCGAGAGAAAGCTGAGACGGTAACGCACAGGGCCGTGAAGAGATAAACCCTTGCCCTGGGAACGAAAGGAAGAGGTTTTAGTTTTGAGAGAGAAATTAGTTGAGAAATTATGGATGTATGAATTTTTGAAGGTCGTTATTATGAACGCGTTTTTCCTTGTTTTTTATTTTTATTGTTGAATTTTCAGGGGTATTCACCTGAGTTAAAACGTAAGAGCCTTGCCATAAGGGTGAGAATTTGATGTCTTTTGTTCTCGCTTTTAGAAGGACCAGATCTCCGATTTCAAAGGATTTTTGTTGTGTTCCCTTGTCGTAGTATTGTTTGGATCGCTCTTTATTTTCTAACGCGATTTGTTTAGCGATTTGATGACAGTGCCGGAGTCGTGCCTTGAATTCATGGGCATAATTATCGTAATTATACCTAATTTCGGGGGAGGACTTTAGATGGTTTGGAACCTCGGCGGAAAAACCATAGAGGAGTTCGTGCGGGCAATAATTGGTACTGGAGTGGGGAGTAGTGTTGTACACGAACATGGCGTAAGGAACCAAGGTGTCCCACGACAGGGAATCCTTTTCTATGTAAGAACGGAGGTATTCCGCTAGAGTTCGATGACATCTCTCTAGGGCTCCGTTAGACTGAGGGTGGTAGGGAGTTGTTTTTAGCCTCTTGATCCTTAGGAGTTTAGAGACTTCCTGAAACACTCCTGCGATTAGGCTAGCACCTTGATCAGTCAAGATGCTTTCAGGTATCCCGTGTCTACTTATGATTGTAGTAGTAAACGCTTCCGCGAGGGTGGTTGATTCGGCATTGGGAACAGGGATTGCCTCCGAAAATTTTGTTAAATCATCCTGGAAAGTTAGGAGGTATTTATTTCCTAGGTACGAAACGGGTAGTGGCCCCATAACATCTAAATAAACTCTTTCGAAAGGCTTGGAACTCACTGAAGTTATTTTCATAGGGATCTTAGGATTTCGCAATACTGTATTTATTTGGCACTGTTTGCAGTTTCTAATAAATGTTACAAGAGCTTGGGTCATTGCTTCCCAATAAAACTGTTTCTTGATCCTCTTCAGGGTCCCAGATACACCTTGGTGACCTCCCGTGGGTAGCAAATGGAAATCTTTTATTATTTGCTCCCTTTCCTTAGGGTCATCTAAGTACCTAATTGTTTCGACATGGAGTATTGTGTCGATTTTAAACGCCTTACGAATTTTGTCCTTAAGTGTCATTAGGGTGTGTAGTTCCAGTTTCGGAATACTTATGTGTATGATCTTCAGGTTTCTTTCTACGGCCAGGGATACGAAGTTGGAGAGGGTACTGTTAAGGTTGTCCTCATCCTGAGAGGTACGAAGGCGAAGTATTAGTCTTTTGACAATGAAATCGGATTCTTTGAAAGAGAATATTTTAGGTTCGAGGGAGAAATCGATTTCGCTCAAATCGATACTTAGCATGGCGGCTAAACGCCGTTCAAGATTAGTGTCCCTTGTGGGCAAAATAAAGAATTTGGCACGGACAGATCTAGACAGTAATAAAGAGTCGTCAGTTTCAATAAGGGGTGATAAGTAGTTGTCATTATTGGTTCTGGCCTTCTCTTGTGCATCCTGGTCCAGGTTATCAGTGACCTTGGCTTGGCTTCTTGTTATCGCGTATAGGGAGGTGGTGTTTTTAGGGTCATTTCGTTTTTCCGATTTATCGGTCTCAGGAGAGTTCTCTTGTGCTTTCGCGGTTACTCTACTTAAGGCATCGGCGTTTGTATTAAGTTTCCCAGCCTTGTGGGTTATCGTGTAGTCGTACTCTTCTAAACTGATTCTCCATCTCATCAATCTTGACGAGTGGTCCTTTAGATTCATGAGCCAAACTAGAGGCTTGTGGTCATTGATAATGGAGAACTTCCTTCTATATATGTATTGACGAAATTGTTCCACGGCGTACACGATAGCAAGTAGTTCTTTCTCTATTGTCGAGTAACTTGTTTCGGCGCCGTTTAGAGCACGACTCGCGTATGCAATGGGGTGGTCTCCATCTTCGTCCTGCTGCGAGAGGACAGCTCCTAGAGCTATGTCACTGGCATCTGCCGTGACGTAAAATTGCCGCGAAAAGTCGGGATATGACAAGATGGGAGAGGTTATTGGCCGTTGCTTTAAGTTCGTAAAGGCTTCGTCACAAAGGGCATCAAATTTAAAGGGTACGTCCTTTTTTAAAAGGTTGGTCAAGGGTTTGGCGATCTTAGAGCAATTTGGAATAAATCGGCGGTAATACCCGATAAATCCGAGAAAGGCTCTGATATCCTTTACCTTTTTAGGTCTTGGATATGTTTTGACTGCTGTTATCTTCCCTGGATCTGGTTTGACACCGTTTTCCGTAATTAAGTGTCCCAGATACATGATTTCCTTCCGAAGAAAATGACATTTATCTGCCTGCAACTTTAGTTTGAAGTCGCGTAAACGTTGGAATACAGCAATGAGCCTATTGTTGTGTTGAGATAGATTGTAGCCATGGATGACTGTGTCGTCCATGTAAATGAAGCAGTGAATTCCTTGTAATCCAGACAAGATATTATTCATGGTACTATGGAATGTAGCGGGAGCTCCTTTCAGACCGAATGGCATTCGATTGTATTCGTAATGGCCATAAGGCGTACTGAAGGCTGTCTTTTCCCGATCCCTGTCGTCCATTCTTATCTGGTGGAATCCACTGGCCAATCGAGCGTCGTAAAATACTTAGATTTCCCAAGTTGGTCCAATATGTCTGTTATATTTGGTAGAGGGAACGCGTCTCCTACCGTAATCTCATTAAGACGCCGGAAATCTACCACTACTCGCCATCTCTTATTCCCTTGTTCATCGGGTTTCTTCGGAACGAGGAGTAGGGGAGAGTTCCAGGGACTATAGGATGGTCTGACAATGCCTGATTTTAGCATCTCTTGGACTTGGTTATCCACTTCCTTACGATTTGCCTCCGGCAATCTGTACGGTTTAGTGTATATAGGGGGATGATTTGCTTCTACCTCAATTTTATGGGTAGTCGCGTCCGTGTAGGACAATATATCTCCTTCTAGATAAAATATATCATTGAAGGTTCTACAGATATCTCGAATTGATGTCTCTTCTTCTTCATTACAATGATCCAATTTTACAAGGTTCTGCAGTTTTTTTATTCTGCTTTCAATCAGATCTTGGTCGAAGTTTGGAGTTATCATGTCGAAATTCTTTGCATCTAGATACTCTAGGTCCAGATCATGGGGGGTAAACTAACGTCTTCCTCTGTAGTATTGAGGATTAAGACTTTTACCATTCCATTTTCAGGAGTACCAATAGAATTTTTCTATATGCACTCCGAGAATTATTCCTTTATTCGATATTACCGTTTCTGTGGATGCCGTAGTGGGTATTAAGTGGATTCTTTCTGCTCGAGCTGGAATGATCGCATGGCTTAAGGCACTTGGGTTGAAATGTGGTTGCAGTTTACCGTCCTGCCCAGGACGAATGCCCTTTTGAGAAGATGTGACTGGGTGCAGTTTGATGTCTTGGCCAGGACCCGAGAATGAAAAAGAGGAAGATGTGGAAGGAGTTATCGTTGGGTGCAGTTTAACGTCTTGCCGAGGACGATTAATTAACGAGGAAGGAGATATATACTGATCTAACGAGGAAGGAGATATTACTGTTGACTTAATTAACGAGGAAGGAGATATTTCTGACTTAACTAACGAGGAAGGAGATATTTCTGACATAACTAACGAGGAAGGAGATACTACTGTTGACTTAATCAACGAGAACGGAGATATTTCTGACTTAACTAACGAGGATGGAGATATTTCTGACTTAACTAACGAGGAAGGAGATATTTCTGACTTAACTAACGAGGAAGGAGATACGACTGTTGACTTAATTAACGAGGAAGGAGATATTTCTGACTTAACTAACGAGTAAGGAGATATTTCTGACTTAACTAACAAGGAAGGAGATATTTCTGACTTAACTAACGAGGAAGGAGATATTTCTGACTTAACTAACGAGGAAGGAGATACTACTGTTTACTTAACTAACGAGGAAGGAGATATTTCTGACTTAACTAACGAGCAAGGAGATATTTCTGACTTAACTAACGAGGAAGGGGATATTTCTGACTTAACTAACGAGGAAGGAGATACTACTGTTGACTTAACTAACGAGGAAGGAGATATTTCTGACTTAACTAACGAGGAAGGAGATGCTGCTGGGTGCAGTTTCACGTCTTGTCCAGGACGTATAGTAGACGGAGGCGATGTTGACGATGCCGATGATGTGACTGATAAAAATGAGGGGGGGACTGTCGGAGATAAAGAAGTGGAAGTGGATATTATTGGCCGCAGTTTAACGTCTTGCCGAGGACGATTAACTGACGAGACTGACGAGGAAGATGTGGACGGAGTCGAAGGACCCGAAGAAGAGAGGATAGGCGAAGACGACGCTGACGAGGATGGTGATGAAAACGACGGAGACGAAATTATTGGTTGTCGTCTTGCCCAGGACGCGTATGAGACGAGAACGGAGGTGCTGACGGGGACACAGATAAAGACGAAGATGTCGAAGGCGACGAAGAAGATGTTATTGGTTGCAGTTTAACGTCTTGCCCAGGACGCGTAATAGACGAGAATGATGAAGAAGGAGTGAACGTTGGATGCAGCTTTACGTCTTGCCCAGGACGCGAGAATGTGGAATTTATAGTCCTTCGATGAAACTGAGGGAAATCACTGAGATATTGCTCCAAGGTGTAAGGAATCAAGTTGTGACTGACCTCGAGTGTCAGTATCTGTGCCCCATAATCAATTTGTGCCTTATATCTGGTCAAAAAGTCGTGACCTAATAAACCTTCATATGCCAATGCCGAAGCACCGCTCAGAATTTGAAAAGGATGTTCGATTTTGAAATCTGCACCTTCGTGCTGTAGTTCGCTTGTTATGAGACCCTCTGTGGAGGTAGATTGAGAAAAGACCGTATTGATGTGACAAATAACATCACTGTAATACCTACTACCAGGTTTCAGGGACTGACTTCGAACTAAGCTGATCTCCGCTCCGGTATCTATTAAGAATTCAGTATATGGATTAACGGACACTTTAGAGGCCAGAGTGAGGGTTGGATGAAGGTCGTACGGTTAGGGGGGTTTTATCCTTGAGTGTTGGAAGGTTGGGTCCGATTTCCATGTACGTCGGCCTGAATGACGATCTGCGGGGGGTTGCCGACGAATTTCCCCCGCACCTGGGAGTTTTCCGGGTTCTTGGAATGCGTAGTTGACGGGTAAGGAGGATTAGGTGGTGACAGAGGAGACAGAGGTTGTGAGTAACGCGATTGTGGGTTATATGGTGGCCTTCTTCTTCGGTTGTTAGACTCCCTTTTCCGACATTCGTCAATGGTTTGGCCTTTGTTATGGCAATAATTGCAGATTTTCGGAATCTGTTTTGGAATGGAGTGTTCAGGGGCTCTGTTCCCGGACGAGAGGTGGTGTATTGTAGATGGGTTAGACCTTTCCTGGCGTTGTACGGAACGGGACGGTAAGTGGGACTGTGGGGCGCTGTGACCTGGCTGACCACATCTGAAACAGGTAGTATTCCTTAAAGGGCTTTTCTGTGGTTGATCTACCCAGGGTTTCGTTGGATCCTGTCTCGGGGTATTGATTTGATTAAGTCGCGTCGCGTGCTCTAATACATAGTCGGACATTGAGGCGAGTTTCTTTTCAGAAAATACCTTAGCAAGCATTTGCAGCTGGCCATTTAGCAGCCCGTCTTCGAGGGTTCTGACGGCCTGTGCCTCGTTGTCTTTAAGGAGGGATCTCAACAGGACGTTGTCGCTGGTATATTTTCGCGTGGCTTCGTTTAACAGAGAAAAGGTGGTGGTCAGGCGATTTAAGAATTCCTTAACATCCGCGCCAGTTTTCTGTTTTAACTGTCCTAATTGAGTTTGGAGGGTAAATCTGGATAGTCGGGTTTCGAACTTGGATGATATAGTGGAACGTAGAACAGTCCAGTTGTCAGTGGGGTTATATTTGTACACGTCGTACGCTGGACCACTCAATTTACTTTTGACAAGACCCATGAAACTTTGATGGTCTGTCCCCGTTGACACAGTGGAAAAAATGTCATCCGCACAGGTAAGGAATCGGTGTAGATCCCTGGTATTTCCGGAAAATTCTAGCAACAGTCGTTGTGAATTGGCAAGGGAGAACCCGGGCGTTGGAGAAGCATGGTGTAGAATTGAACCCAATGTAGCATTTAATTGGTCCTGAATATTAGGTTCTTGGAAAGGGTATCTGTCTTGCAACCCGTCTTGCAGGAGGTCAAAGGTAGTATCATATTGTCCTTGGATCTCCTCGAATGTATTACCGGTAAAATATGCATCTTCTTCCTCGTCATCGTACAAATCCGCTAGAATTTGGAAATGTGTCTGCTCCAAAAGGTTCCCAGTACATTTTCAGGGTGGTGATTTTATTCTGTAAGGCAACTTTGCTGGCGTCTCGGAGGAAGTCAGGGGTAATTTGAGAAACGATTCGCCGGATCACCTGGCTTCTTTCCTTTTGGAGCCTGAGCCTTCCAGGATTAGGTGATTCGCTGACTTCGGATTCGGCTTCGGGGGCGTTAGCCTTTTTTTAAGACTTCGGGGGCTGGAGGTATGAAAAATTGGTTGGTAGCCTTAGCTAGTAAGGGGCTAACGAGCCAATCACTAAGGGCCGCTTTCGTGGTCTTGTACCAATCGTGGGCCTTCCCATGGCAGTCGAGAGTAAAATATTCATGCTTATCATCCCGTTCGGGGTGATCTTTGAGAGAAACATGCCCCTTTTGGAAATTTCCCCAAGCTTCCTCTAGAAGGCTAAGTTTCCTTTTTGTATAATTGGCTGTTCCTGAAGATTTGGGCGCCTTACTGAAGTTGTTATATAATTTGACGATCTCTGAATTGATTTGCATTTGCGCAAGACAAAGATCGTGAAACGCGGGAGGAGACATTGTTAGGATGTCTGTAGGGTACTGTTGAACAAGAGTTGACCGAAGACCAAAGCTGTCGTTCGAAGATTCAATAATGCAAATTTGTGAAGGCTAGATCAATGGAAGTTGAGGAATTTGCTAGAGACTTAAATAACTAACAGGTCGAGATCAAGAAATTAATTAATTTGAGCGTTTGATGGATTTAATAACGAATTAAAACGATTACCAAAAAAAAGGGGGGGACTAGCGGGCTTAATCCAAGGAAGAGGTGTTGAACAGTACTTTTGACGAGTGTCAAAAAAAAGGGGCGCAAATCAGAATGCAGCATTTGGTCGAACTAGATAAGTTTTAGGGTTTAAACGGTTACATTCGTCGTTAACCAACTATCTCCTTATTTAAAATTGGTTATAGCTATTTCTTAATATCGGTCCGCAGAATCCTTGCAATTAATAAGATTTAAAAAGTCGGAGTCTCCCAAAAACAAGGGTTTCAATTCGGAGCAATAGGGTACGCTCAAGGATTAAGATTTATACGAGTCGCCGACTATGCAAGTTAAATGTATCTACATATATAAAGTTTTTTTTTTCGAAACAGGGAAGAAGCACGACGGTAAGATATTGGTAGGTTAATTGGAGCTAGTACGAGTTTATTTTCATGAAGTGGTACATGTAGATAGGGCGACGCAAATATACTAGTAAACAAGCATCATCCAACGAAAACAGAAAAATTTTGGATACGCCCCCACGGTGGTTGAACCAAAATTGAAGTTTAAGATACGGTCTGGAGGAAGGACGTCTGGAGAGTCCACTCAATATGACGCTCCAAGCTCACGTATTTCCCGACAGCAAAAGAGATACATAGATGCAATTCGGAATGACAACAAAAAAAACAGAGGCAAGGGCCGGTGAAGGAAGTCGAGAGGGTAGTAAAGTTTTCCCTTTCGTGTTATTATTATGACTTGTATTATTGGGTGCGTAGGGTCTGGAATGTCAGCGTGACAATTCCCTTGCCTAACGGACTGTCCAAGACTCTTACCTTGGGTAGGGGAAATCTTGGATTTCTACTAGGCGCGCGGATTAGTTTTGTTTATTTAATTTTATAAATAAGTAGAACGGGCTCTCAAAAGGTTTACAAAAAATTTTTATAAAAATATGGGGATCTATGTATTAAAACATCGTGCTTTTTTTCTTTTTTCTCTTAGACTAAAACTCACGGCTTCATGTTCAATTCTTCCTTCGTTGGTCGGGGGTGGTGTTTCCTGGCTGGCAGTTGGTTTTGATTGTTTTTTATTCCTATCTGTTGAGGAGTCTTCGGTCCATAAAGATGCGGGCAGGGTTGGAGCCCCTAAAAGATATTTCGTTGGGGTTTAATTTGTGCTCGCCTGGAGGTCAAAACCCTTTTCTCTGCACTTTCACTTTTTGTTTACCAATTTTATTATTTTGTTTTTACTTTAATTATTAAAACAGATTGTTATTTTATTTTTATATTTTATTGTTATTCTCTCCCTCTTTTTTTTCGTGTGTGTTTGGGAAGCCATCGGCTATCCCACCGCTGCCACCAAATGTTTTATCCCAGGGGCGTTAAAAGGGAAGGGAACAGGGAGTGCTTTCCCCTATGGGCGAAGTTCACCTGCACCCGATCAGGGGTTGAGTTTGCGGAAGGTCTCAGAAAAAATTCTCACTTAAATTGAGTTTTATTTATTTTTCAGCAAATTAAGCACATTTATTTCAATTGCATTTTAAAATTACCCATTTTTTTGCACAAAACTAAACGGTATTGTGGCATAAGCCGTGTTTTATTATGCACCAGATCCATATGGATCACGAACGTAATAGATTTTTTAAATGTATTCCAACAACAACACGTGATATTGGTAGCTTTCCGGATCACGTGTTGTTGTTGGAATGCATTCAAAAAATCTACTACGTTCGTGATCCATTTGAAGCTCGTCCATAATAAAACACGGCTGTAGTATTTGATTACTTTTACTTCAGTTCAAAATTTGGAATTTTCACGTTTCCACAAAATCAATGTAAAGTTTATTCTGTCATTTTCATCAAAATTTGTCAATTGGAAATTTTATCAAAGTTTTCTTTCTTTTCACAAATTTAAATATTTAATTATTATTTCCTTCACAATTCACAATTCGTAATTTTCATTCACGTTTTCTCAAAATATTAGTGAAGATTCTTCTGTTATTTTCATCAAAATTGTCTATTCGAAATTTTATCAAAGTTTTCTTTCTTTTCACAAACTTAAATATTTAATTATATATTTTTCCCATTTCACAATTAGGAATTTTCGTTCACGTTTTCTCAAAATATTAGTGAAGATTCTCCTGTTATTTTCATCAAAATTTGTCTATTCGAAATTTTGTCAAAGTTTTCTTTCTTTTCACAAACTTAAATATATAATTATATATTTTTTTTCAATTCACAATTAGGAATTTTCATTCACGTTTTCTCAAAATATTAGTGAAGATTCTTCTGTTATTTTCATCAAAATTTGTCTATTCGAAATTTTGTCAAAGTGTTCTTTCTTTTCACAAACTTTAGTATTTAATTATATTTTTTTTTTTCAATTCACAATTAGGAATTTTCATTCACGTTTTCTCAAAATATTAGTGAAGATTCTTCTGTTATTTTCATCAAAATTTGTCTATTCGAAATTTTATCAAAGTTTTCTTTCTTTTCACAAACTTAAATGTTTAATTATATTTTTTTTCAAATCACAATTAGGAATTTTCGTTTACGTTTTCTCAAGATATTAGTAAAGATTCTTCTGTTATTTTCATCAAAATTTGTCTATTCGAAATTTTATCAAAGTTTTCCTTCTTTTAATTATTATTCCCTTTTTTTTTTATTCACAATTCGCAATTTTCATTCACGTTTTCACAAAATATAACTAAGTTTGATCGACTGAGTTCCTCTCTAACGAAATTCCGTGCCCGTATCTGGCCGGTGACCGTGCGCGAAGTTAGTTGAGGCCAAATGAGGAAAAACCAAGAAGGGAACTGAGAAGAGTAAGGGTGACGGCGACCTATCCAGTCACCGGTCAAAATCATGACCGAAAATGCGCGTCAGTTTGGGGCCCTCAAATCCGGACACAAAATGCTGATGCGCATTTTCATTAGGTCCGGGAATGTGCGCAATTTGCACTTTCCATAATTACAAACCTACGCGATCAGATTTCATCACGACGGCGACGGTGATCCTACGATTGGGTTGCGATCAAGTTTTATCAGAGTGATAAAACTTGACCGCAACGGGAAATTTATCGCGCATGATTATTTATTCTGTCGCGATCAAGTTTCATCTTGGTGACAAGGCTTGCGGCGTCAGCATTTTGGGCTGGGAGCGGACGGGTTCCCATAAAAGGTTTTTTTTTCTTTTTCCGAGGGGAGGGGGGGGGGGCTAGGGCAAAAAGAGGAGAAAGAAATGGAACATGTGTGACTGGGCCCAGGCTCAGTTACAACATCATGTAAAGAAAAAAACGGGGTGTGGAGAATGGTTGGCAATTACAGAAGTTTAAATAGTGTAACAGTTCCCGACAGATATTAATACCAACATTTACCTACGGCGACGGTAGACATACAGAAGGCTGCGTTCACCAGTCCTCTAGGCAACTTAGAGTATTTGATCATGCCGCACAATTGGGCCGCTTCAAGGTTTCGTGGACGGAGTAATACAAGATTTACCTGTTGATGATTTTTGGTGGCGTGAGAGCATCAGATATTAATGAGCATGAGAAACATTTAAGAATTTTATTTGAAAGATTGAGAGAATATGGATTGGTGATAAATCTGAACAAATGTATCTTAGGGAAGCCTGAAGTTGAATATTTAGGTTATAAGATCTCCAAATATGGAATCAGTCCGTTGGAAGAAAAAATTAAGTGCAGAGTTGAATATCCTAAGCCCAAGACAGTGGTAGAACTGTAACGATTTTTTCGCATTATTAATTTCAACAGAAGCGCACTGCCGCACGATGCAAAGATACAATTGCCATTTATGAAATATACGACTATGTCAAAGAAAACGGATCAGACAAAAATTAACCAGGAACAAGAAGCGGTTGAACCGTTTGAACAATGCAGGCAATCGTTAGCAAAGGCCATAATGTTGGTTCTCCCAGCTCCAAACGGGAGCATTGGATTATGTACTGACGGTTCAGACAATGCCATAGGAGCTGCTTTGGAGCAGAGAATTGGTGCTGGGGCAAGGTTGCCGTTGACCATCTATTCGATTAAGTTAAAAAAGGATCAAAAGAATTACAGTACCTATGACAAGGAACTCACTGCAATTTATTTAAGTTTTAGGCACTTCGCAAATTGGTTGGAGGCTACAGACTGAAATTTTCACTGATCATAAACCCTTGAAGTGTGCGTTTTAGCAGAAATCCGAAAAACAAATCCAAGGCAAAGAAGACACCTGGACTTCGTCATGCCGATTGATCTTGATGAGGTAAAACTATCGGAAGAACAGCATTTGGATATCCCACTTCAAAAATTTATAAATTCCAACTCTAATAAGAATAAACTTGTTAAAACTTCAAAAGATCAAACTCACCCATTAAAAGTCATGGAAACTACCATGGAAACCAAACCAACGCCGTGCATCCCAGAAAGACTTAGACGAAGAATCTTTGACATGATGCATCAGAATTTACATCCGAATGGGAAGGCTACTGTACGACAAATTAAACAAAGGTACTTCTGGCCCAACATGAAGAAGGAGGTCATGGAATGGGCGATGAAGTGTTTAGATTGCCCGAAATGCAAAGTGAGCAGACACGTTAAGAACAAAATTTCCAAATTTTATGTATCAGAATCAAGATTTGATCATGTGCACATGGACATTGTAGGTCCCTTACCCAGATGCAAAAACTTCCGATATTGCCATACCGTTATAGACAGATTTTCGAGATGGCCGGAAATGTTGTCAATGGAGGTAGTCACAGCAGAGAATGTATGTCAAGTACTTATCCAGGGATGGATTTGTGGGTATGGAACACCGATATTTATCACGACGGATCAAGGCTCGCAATTCGAGTTGGCGTTGTTTAAAGCACTGGCCAAATTCGTGGGTAGTAAGAGAAATAGAACCACAGCATTATCAGCCGGCAGCTATTGGGATGATTGAGAGATTGCATAGGACTATGAAAACTGCCAATATGTGTATTGGCTCCAAGGAGAATAGGGTTGAGTATTTACCTACTCTCTTGCTTGGCTCGAGAACGTATGTTAGGAAAAATTTTGGAGCTTCGCCTGCGGAATATGTATATGGAAAAACATTAAGGTTACCGGGAGAATTTTTTTCATACCGTTAATGCGTAAGCAGTAGCACTCCATTCACTGAGAAGTTTAGAGGGCACATGAAACAATTGCAACCAGTTCCGGTGAATCATCATAACAAGGAAAACCCCTCCGTTTTTAAGGAATTGACCATATGCAATCATGTTTTTCTGCGCAGAGAAGATGCAATATCTTTAGACATACCTTATGATGGCCCTTTTCGTGTCATTCAGAGGAAATCAAATTTGGTATACAAGATTGACCGAGGTAAAGAAGAAATAAATATGTCAACTGAAAGGCTTCAGCGTTCGGTGTTACAGGAGACACTGTGGACCGGGAGCAGGGTATTTCGTCGAGTGACAGCAGTCAAGGCGATAATAGAACTGCCAATCAGCGTCAGGTAACTCAAGAAGAAATTATTAAGGAACATTGTTACGCTAAACCAGCAGATGCGAATAATACCAGAATTTCTGGAATCTTAAAAAAGCAAGCGGCACAAACTAGCATAGAAGAGCACGAAGCTCCACGAATAACACCCCTTATTCCTACGGTGATAACACCTTTAAGGACATACTCAGGAAAGAAACAACTAAAAATTGCAAGACTCCTTCAAATCATAAAATTCATTAATAAAGAAACACTTATTGAGGTTCAATTACAAAAAAAACCAAAAAGGATTAATGTAAAGTTTGGATTATATAAATACAAATAAGAAATACTTATCAAGGTTGAATTATATAACGTCAAAAGACAAGAAATAATATAAAAAAAGAATTATGTAATGTAAAAAGACAAGAAACAATGTAAAAATTGAATTATATAAAATAAGAAGACAAGAAAAAGCTGTTATGCGTAAATAAATATACTAATTAGTGAAAATTAAAAAACTGAGTTTGTCTTACATTTCTAAAAATGAATTTCCACCAAGTAAAAGGCACCAAAATTGATAGACAAGAAACATGTAAATTGAATTAAATAAGGTAGGAAGCAAGAAATAGATAGATATTGAATTATATATGTAAAAGCATATAAAAATTTAATTGTAATGTATGAATCCGGAACTTAAAGTTGCTCACAACAGGAATTGTTCAAAGTAGGTCTGCTCCGGGGAAATCAAAAAGTCTTTAGCTGATGAGTGCCATAGCCTCACCGCATAAGTCCCGACCAGGGTTCTATCGAATCTATCGGGCCTAAAAAACCTTAATTCACTGGGCAAGTTTGGTATAAGTGGAAGTCAGACAACGACAAAAGGAAGAATTGAAGGACACCATGGCGGGTCCAAGACCAATAACAATCGAGGAGTATAGGGCTGGAAAAAACTAGGATCCGAAACAACAAACGGAGACGACGAATACGGAGTTGCTACCGAGTAAACGGACCGGTGTGAAAGCACGGTTTCGCACTACAATTGAAGAAACGCGGAGACCACTTCTTCTGGCTGAGAGGTGTGAGAAGCGGACGAAGATCCAGCGAGAACTCAAACTGTTATAAAATACCGTAAGAGATATCACCAGGAGAACAAGCTAACTAGGTACGGTTACAACCACGAAGCAGTCGGCGGTGCAGAGCGGTATTTCCAAGGATCCATATTGACATTGTTTATACATTTAGGAATTTTAGGGTTAGACTTATTAAAAATTCTACCTGTAAAATTAATAAAAGAAGTTAATAAAGGAATTCGGCACGAACTCGATGTTTTTTATTATATTATATTATAATTAAATTATATTATATTATAATTATATTATATTATATTATATTATATTAAATTATTATATTATATTATATAACGTTTTTATTAGGTCGCTTTCTTGTCTGTCTGTCTGTCTGTTCGGGTGGAATCTTGCAATTGCTTTTTAACTAACTTTCCGATGAGCTACAGACTTGAAACTTTAAACATAGCCCAGAACCGGAAGACAACGCAATATTATATATATAGAATAAAATTTCAATTTAAAAAAAAAGTGAAAGCTCTGTTAGGGGACATATCCTATAAACGGACATTTTTAATCAACGGTCAATATTTTCGGGTCCAAACGATTCCCCATTATTTTGTAAAGTAACGGAGCTCTCATGATAGGACGCCGCCGTAATCGGACGCAGACAGAATCTCGTTTCATTATTTTATTGTCGAGCATTCCTGTAGGGTTGTGATGGTCCTCCTTCGGGATACCTAAAAAGGGATCAAAACAATAAATAAATACTAACCAAAAATACTTGCGACACGTTGATCCATTCCGCAACTGACGTCTGTCAATGAAAGAAACAATGTGCCGAAACTATAAACAATTATAGCACCCATACAACAGCAATGATCTTGTAAGCGCAAGTTACTCACAGCCGCCAGCAACCACTAGGTGGCACCACCAGGGCGGAAGCGAAATATGGCAACGTGACGATCAATGACAATGACCATCGATTGAACATTGATCGGGAAAATTTTGTATATTCGGCACAAAATTTTCCGATAAATAACGGGAAAATTTGGATGACAAGATAGTCTGGAGAAACGACTTCTCAAGGTGTGTACGCGACAGAGGGAATCCAGCAGAAGTGACTTGGACTTAGCCGAAATCCAGCAGCAGGAACTTGGACTCAGCCGACATCCAGCAGAGGAAACTTGGACTTAGCCGACATCCAGCAGCAGAAACTTGGACTTAGCCGAAATCCAGCAGAAGAAACTTGGACTTAGCCGACATCCAGCAGCAGAAACTTGGACTTAGCAGAAATCCAGCAGAAGAAACTTGGACTTAGCCGACATCCAGCAGCAGAAACTTGGACTTAGCCGACATCCAGCAGAGGAAACTTGGACTTAGCCGACATCCAGCAGCAGAAACTTGGACTTAGCCGAAATCCAGCAGAAGAAACTTGGACTAAGCCGACATCCAGCAGCAGAAACTTGGACTTAGCTGAAATCCAGCAGCAGGAACTTGGACTTAGCCGAAATCCAGCAGAAGAAACTTGGACTTAGCTGCCAGTAATCCAGTAAGTAAATACTAATTGACATTGCGAAGATCCACGTACCGAACACGGTTCTTAGGAACCTATCGGCCCGGGTTGGACTGACCGAACACGGTTCCAAGGAACCTATCGGCTCAGATCCGCAAACGCGAAATACATGTGTCGTTTCCCAGGGAATACGCCCCATGTCGAACTTGTCAAGTCGTTCGCTAGAGGAGGCCTTACGGGATCCAAATGTGGGACCGAGACCGTTAAGTTTGGAGGAGTACCGGGCCAGGCAGAAGTGTCAGGAGCGGGAAAGCACACCTCCAAAGAAGGAACCACCGTCGGCGAAATACAGATCGGGGGTGGAGGCAAGATTTAGAAGGGAAGTCGAGGCGGTTCGGCGCCAATTACTGACGGCCGTGGGTCAGGAAGAACGATTGCGGTTGGGAAAAGAGATCCAGCACCTCCATAATAGCAGGAGAAAGTACCGCCAGGAGAAGAAGCGGTCGGACAGTAGGAAGAACCCCCGGCAGAATTCCCACAGTTCGTCTCAGAATGTAAGTCTAGGATAAGGCCAGGTTGTTAGTTATTACTATTAGAATTTTTGTATTAGTATTAGGATTAATAAAACGAAAGTTGAAAACGAACCACCATTCACTATTTGAATCCAATCATCTTTCGTCTTCATGTAAACAAATGATGTCGACCCGGAGTGTACCCTCAGCGATCGAACAATTGCATGGTTTAGCTCCACAGAAGAAAAGGTGCTAAACACGTGCATAACAACTGGCGCAGCCGCATTTAAAAACCTACGTTTGAGGCAAAAAATAAAAGTATGGTCAAATAGAAAGGCCGTTTGGAAGATTTAAAAAATAGTCTGTCTTTAGGAAAATAAACTAAAATCTTTGATTAGCACTTGCACAAAGATCGGGAAATATAAAAACAATTGTTGATGGTACACGAGAGGAACCTCGAGAAGAGGCAAGAATAAATGATAATAACCTAAGAACTTTATGTTATAACTTTATGTGTTAATAACCTAAGAGCTTTATTTTGAGAAACAAACAGGCAAAAAATTGTAAAACGATATTGTATAAATGTTATAACGTAATTGAAACTAAATTGTCAAACTGGAATTTTAAATCACATTTTATAAAGAAACGAATGTAATTTGGTTATAAGGCAAAACTGACATTGTATAACGTTAATTAAGGTAAAAATGTATTAAAATTGTAAGATATAGAGTATAGATAGAACCACATATGTAATTTGGTTGTGAATAGAGCCAGCTGGAAGGATAAAAATAATAAAGAAAAAAAAATAAATAAAAGAAAACTAAATAAGTGAAAAAGAGAAAAAAAAACCGAAAAAAAAAACCCAAAAAAAAAATAAAGAGAAAAAAAAAATTCTATGGCACAATCCACACCAAAATTACCACTCACTGAATAAGTAAGTAGGTTTATGAGAAGACTTGACGCGTTCTACATTAACAACCCAGACCCTAATTTCCCCTGTATAAGCAACGAGGAGGGAACCGCTAACCAAGAAGAACAGCCAAACCAAGACGAAGAGGAATTGCACAACGAACTAGCCGCTAGCCAGGAGGAGCAAGAAGGTCAAGACGAGAAGTCGCACCACGAACCGGAGTCACCAAAAACGCCGGAACCAGAACGGGGTGACGAACCCGAAAGCCGCGATTACAGCGAAGCAGTTACTCCAGAGGAGGAATTTCAACCTGACGGAGTAGGACACCGGCACGAGCAAACAAAGGATCAAGGAGAAATAAGAAACGAAGCCCATCTAAGACCCGAGATAGTAGAGCTCAGGGTTGGGAGATAGTACCTCAGGACATTTTCCGACCCGGGAGGCTATAACTGTGAACGGAACGGCCCAAAACCAACAGAACAACAAAAGGCACAACCAACAACTAGTGAGGAAGCCACGAAAGATAAGGACAAAAGGATGGCTAACGTGGAACTAGTGAACAACATCTTGTACAATAATGTACCAATCCTGATTGGAGAAGATAGCCCGCGTAAACAAAGCGAAATCAATGAGTTTGTTAACTGCGCTAGACTAGGCTACGAGACTCTCACGGAAGTACAGGACAAAGTGTTGTTCACCAGGTTGTTGCCGACACGCCTGAGAGGACGAGCTTTAGAGGCAGTACAGGCAGGAGTATGTGACACGCTGGAAAATATTTTCTCCACGTTAAGAGCCAGTTTACTCCAAGGGACCTCCTACATTACTCTAAGCACCCAATTGCGGAATGTCCAGCAACTACCCACAGAAACACTACTGGGGTACTATAACCGAGTAAAAAAGTTAATAGATGCCTGCAAGACCGCGGCAGACGTTCAGTATGCTAACGGCGGAGATGGTCTAAGGACCGAAATAAAAGAAGTTGGTGTGCACTGTTTTAAAATGGGTGTACTAGATTCCAACTACAAGTTCTACTTGTTACAAGATGTGGAAAACACACTAGAGGCCCTAGGATCGAAAGTCAGAAGGTTGGAGCAAACCGAGCAATGCATGCGACAGCCACCGCACATCGCGGCCAGCACAATGGCGCAAAACCTTCAGGTGCCTGGACCCAACTTGTACATGGGGCATAGCAACACGCAACTCTACTCTCAACAATTTGAGGGGAACATACGGTCACCACAAAGAGATAACCACAGCACTTACAATAGAAATGGGGGTCAACAATATCAACCACCGCGCAGAGGTAACCAGCAAAACAACTATAGGAACGGAAACCAGAACACATCACGGGATAGACCAGAGCGGCGTCAAATAAGATGCCATTTTTGTAATAAGATGGGACCCGTGATGGCAGAGTGCCGTACAAAGCAGATGACACCTTCCTGCATGGCATGTAGAACGTATGGGCATAATACGCAGAATTGCAACAATAACCGCCAACGGAATCAAACGAATCAATCCAATGAGTACAGGCAACGCCAAGTAAACCACACCACTGTGACACCTGCACCGGACCAGTGCAATTTTTGCCTGCAGAACGGACGCATAGAAAGTATGTGTTGCCTTAAGGGAAGGTGGGAGCGCCTACAACTAGAAGAGCAGGCGCGAACAAGTACTTCGGAAAACTGCGAAGGGGCGACCGAACACACCGCGCGTCGTCACTAGAAGAAGATGAAAAAAGGTGTGACCAGTACCCTAACATCCCAATAGTGAGCTTACCTCTGGATTTCCCTAAAAAAAGAAAAAATAAATTCATAATAGACACGGACGCAGAAATAAGCCTGATAAAGGAAGAGTAAATCAGGAAAGACAAAGAAGAATTAATAAATAAGAAAGAAATTATCACGATAAACACCATTTCTGGGGAGGTATCATCAGAAGGTACCATAATGGGACAAGTTGAACTAGATCAACCCTATCCATGTAAGTTTCACCTGAAAAACTCACTAAATCACACCAACATAACTGGTATACTGGGCAACGACTTCTTATCCAGGCACTGTAACATTGAGGGCCCCGCAAAAAGACTGACATTTTCGTCCAAAACCGGCAAGGAAAGAACAACTATAAAGTTTGAAGAGAATTGTAACCATGGTGAAACAGGGACATGCTTTGTTGACGTAATAGCAACGGACGGGAGAAAAACTGAAAGAGACACCCGAGAAACTCACAGTATGGAACCAGTATCTGTCGTGAGGGGTAACAATCTCGATCCCCTGGAGAACTGTCGCGAGGAGACAAATACCAGCCCACAATGGCGAACCGAAACGACAACCATCAACGTCTGTGGGAATAACCCTGATCTACGTAGTGACGAGGGGGTAGAATCACCAACGGAAGAGGTAATGGAAGATCTAGCACAACTCTTTGAAGCAGGCACCCAGGACGGAAGTCCGGAAAACGTGCGTGCCGGGAAGAGTAAGGATAAGTCCGATCCTGCTCAAAACCATTCTCGAAATTATGAAGACCCTGAGGACAGAAGCCCTGGAGTATACTACCAGGAGTATACGTGAGCAACGCACTGGTCCAACCTAAAGATAAAGAAATAGTGATAAGCATAATGAACATCAATAATGAAAAATTGGAAATTAAGAATTTAAAAGTAAAACTGAGGCGATAGAGTAAGGATATAGACCATGTGAGCGAAGTAGACAATATAACACAACCACAGGTATATTGCAGTGTAGTAAGTAACGAGGAGCCGGGAAAAAGGGAGATGCAGATTAAAAAGCTAGTCAATATGGACGCCAATCTGAACGCAGAGGAAAAAAGGGAAATGAATAAAATAATCACAGAGTTTCAGGACGTATTCCACCTGCCAGGAGAAAAACTGGGACACACAGCTACGGTGCAGCACGAGATAAGGATAAAACAAGACCAACAGCCAATCAAGTGCAAAATGTACCGACTGCCCGAAACGCACAGGAACGTCATAACAGAAGAGATAAACAGACTATTGGATGAAGACATAGTCGAGCCAAGCTGGAGCCAGTGGAATGCACCCCTGCTAGTAGTCCCAAAGAAACCGGGACCTGATGGACAGAAGCGATGGCGAATTGTTGTCGACTACAGAAAATTAAACGAGGTAACCGAAGGGGACGCGTACCCACTACCCAGGATAGAGGATATCCTGGACCAGTTGGGAAATTCCCGTTACTTTTCTGTACTGGACCTCGCTAGCGGCTACCATCAGATAGCCATTAGACCCGAAGATCGGGATAAGACTGCATTTAGCACCCCGCATGGGCACTACGCTTTCAAACGTATGCCTTTTGGGTTGAAAGGAGCACCAGCAACATTCCAGCGTTTGATGAACCACGTGCTGACAGGCCTGCAAGGTCTACAATGTTTCGTATACCTGGCCGACATCGTAATATATGGTAGAAATTTAACCGATCATCAGACCAAGCTACGAGAAATATTAGAACTTCCTGAAAAAGGAAATCATATATTTAGGGCATAAGTGCACCACAGAAGGAGTGGCACCAGACCCGAGCTTAGTAGAAAGCGTTAGAGAATACCCAACACCCAAGACCATCTGACAAGTGCAGTCTTTCTTGGGACTAGCGAATTATTATAGGAAATTCATATCAGACTTCTCCAAAATAGCATCCCCCATTAACAACCTTTTGAAAAAAGACGTGAAGTTTAAGTGGGACGAGAATTGTGCAAAGGCATTCAGCACACTCAAAGAAAAATTAATTAACCCACCGGTACTAAGGTACCCAAACTTCAAGGAACCCTTCAAATTATATACCGATGCAAGTGGAGAAGCTCTAGGGGCAGTGCTAGCACAAGGACAACCCCCAGAAGAGAAGCCCATCGCCTACGCTAGCCGTACATTGAATGCTGCAGAAAAAAACTATTCAACAATCGAGCGGGAGCTCCTGGCCATAGTTTGGGCAGTGAAGAACTTCAGGTGTTATTTATACGGAAGACCTTTTAAAGTATTCACGGATCACAAGCCACTAAGAGGTGCTATAAGGATCAAAGACCCCACAAGCAGAATACTCCGCCTATGGCACAAACTCTCCGACTATACGTTCAAGATAGAGTACAAAGAGGGGAGGAAAAACAACAACGCCGACGCCCTAAGTAGAATCCCCTACGAAGTTATGGTGACCACCCGCAAGCAAGCAAGGGAGCAACATGAAAAAACCGAAGAAACGCATCCAAAAACCCCATCGGAGGATAAAAACGACGAACATGAGGTCCAGGGTAATACCCCTGAGCTAGAGAATCCACAGATAAGAGTCCTAACAGACCCCCAGGAGATCGAAATCATCCTACGTGACTGTCACGACGCCCCTCTGGGAGGCCACCAGGGTGTATTCAAAACATTCCAACGATTGAAAAGAGAGTTCACCTGGAAAGGAATGATAGGAGATATACGGAAATATATTAAGAGGTGCAGGAAATGCCAATTGAATAAACTAAGCAGGGAACATAAACCAGACACCGCGGTATATATGGACCTTGTGGGACCATTACCCGAGACTACACTAGGAAACAAATACATCCTGAGTTTTGAGGATGATCTCACACGATTCATGGACGTAGTACCCCTACCCAACATGGAGGCTAAGACGGTAGCCCAAGCGTTCGTAGACGAAATTATAAGTCGCTACAGGATACCCAAGAAGTTGATAACAGACCAGGGAGCGAATTTCACTTCAGAAATGTTTAAAGAAGTCTGTAAATTATTTAAAATCCAGAAACTCGAGACTACGCCGTACCACCCCCAATCCAACGGAGCGTTGGAGAGGTCGCACAAACCGCTGATCGATTATTTAAGAAACTTTGTCGACGACAACCAATCAAATTGGGACGACCACCTGCGAGCGGCGATGTTCGTCAGAAACAATACCATGCACTCAACCACGAAATTAACCCCAATGGACTGTTTATATGGGTTCTCCGCTCCCCTGCCCAACAACTTAAAGAAGGCCCCACAACCAGTCTACGATCATGAAAATTATTACCTCCATTTGCGGAATAAACTACAACGGGCATATCAAACTGCTCGAACTAATTTGGAAGAAGGAAAACTCATATCGAAAGAGTACTACGACCGGAAAATAAACCCGGTAAAAATCCATGTAGGTGACCAGGTACTCCTCCGAAATGCGGCACGGAAAAACAAACTTATTCAGCATTGGCTAGGACCTTATAAAGTGGTAGCCGTGAATAGCCCGGTTAACAGTACCATTTTGATAAGAAACCGGAAACGGCGCGTCCACAACAATCGGTTGAAATTATTCAACTAAAACCCACACCCTTGTCTTTTCAGAATGGTACCTACATCGATAATAGTACTAATGGTGGTAGCCCTAACCCAGCAAACACCGGTTGAAATACATCCAATAAAGAATCATGGAGTGCTGTTCGAGCCCCTAAGGAAGGTGCAGACGTACCACGACCACTGGATTATCATCACACGCCTACCAAGACCAACGTGGGAGCCACATTTAAATTACATCAATGACTGTGAGGCAGCCATAAATCAACTCTGCACCGACACCAGTAGCCTGGCAGGAGAAGGAAATTGTCCCCACTGGCAGGGAGAAATAAAAAGACAGGTGGCGCAGATAAAAGACCTTATACGTAAAACCAGTTCCACACTAACGTCGCGAAGTCGCACAAAAAGGGGACTACTGAATCTGGGTGGCAAGATTATGAAAACCGTATTCGGAACAATGGACAGTGAAGATTCGAAAGATATCCATCAAAAACTGAGCGAGTTAGAAGAGGATACTCAAACTAATTTGGACCTGGCCAAGAAACAGGTCACGATAATGAAGACTACGTTGAAGGCCATGAGCGACACCAACAATGAAATGGCCGGACGACACAACAAGCTGGTGCAACGAGTAGAGGACCTTAGGGTAAAAATGAGCGAAATAGCCAACCACTCGAACCAACTTCGGAAAATCCATATAAGATTGGATCTCAACGAACTAACAATATTCATACTAGGAGAGTTAAAACAGATCTATCTAGAAATCACGGACCTGTTCATAGCACTAGAAGCCCTAAACAGAAGGGAATTAAGTCCCTTACTAGTACCAACAAAGCAGATCCTAGAGGTTTACACTAACGCATCTGAGAAATATAACGGAAGAAAAAGCACCATGGACCCCATTACGTTACAAAGGATAGCAACAGTAGACTACGAAGGCGGCCAAGGAGGAACGTTGATTCAAATACAAATACCCCTATTAGAAGAACAACCATACACCCTAAACAGGATCTACACCACCCCGATTGAAACGGGTCACGACTCCTATTATGTCTACGACATAGAGAGTACATATTTTTTAAACACCAGTCGATCGCAACACAATTTCGGTTTAACAGAGCTGAATTTCCGAATTCAATGCACCCATGTTAACGGTACATACAGCATCTGCCAACACGAGGACCCATTGTTAACAAAACCTACACGCACGGACTGCATATCGGCACTGTTCAAAGCAACAGATCAGGCTCCGGTCAGTTGCCGTATACGAATATTGGCGAACGTGAGACCAATAATAACGCCCATGCACCAGGACAACGCTTGGTTATATTGGGTCCTAAAACCAGCCCCACTCATAAGCCAATGCGAAAATAATGAACTAACCTACCAATTGACTGGTCTAGGAATAATAGAGTTAAAAAGGAAGTGCATATACCATCTAGCCGAGTACACCCTTCCTTATAAAGTAAATGAGAGGCACCCCTTACACATACATCAGGCAGAAAATATACCGCCACCTAAAATCGACTTCGCAAAATATAAAATACCGTTAGAAAATACGGAAAGGCAAAAAGAACAAATAGAGATACTGCACCCGATCGCCCTAAGTGAGCACTACAAGGAGTATAGCGAGACGATAGAGGCCCTGGACATCCAAATCAAGGAAACCGAAAAAGCACGTCGTAGTAGAATCCAGCTACACACCACGACTGGTCTATCAGCAGGATTAGTAATAACAATGGTCATCGCGATCACAGTATGGATCTGTATAACAAGAATCTCACAGCCAGCGCAACCCTCACGAATAAAGCCGCAACGAGAATCACGAGTTCAGTTCGTATCGATGCCAATAACAATCCCGAGGAGGGATCAGATAATCAACACCCGAGAAACCCCTGCTACGGTCAAAGAAATCCCTACTACGGCTCGAGAAACCACTACTAAAAACCGAGAAACCCAGGCACCTTCGGAAACCTAAGAGCTAGTAAATAAGCGAAAAAAAAATATATATATATATATTAATTAGTAAACAATAATGTAATAATAATAATACTAATAACAATAACAATAAATAAAGATACCCAGAGAGAAGAATAACATTACCCAACAATTACAATACCAGAATACAAAGATGCCCGCCCCGAACACGAAAGGTGAACGCTTCGGAAGCCAGAATAACTACCCAGAAGTCGACATTCTTGAGGAATCCCCCTGCAAAATAAAAATCAACATGGGTCCGCTTCAAGTTATCGTCGAAATCCATAACCTACATGCTGTACGCAGACCAGCAGATGTCGGAAGCACAGTGACCTCAACCGCCAGGATAGGGCGGACCACCAGCATGTGGGAAGATACCCTTGCATGCTATGCTGGAGACGTGGACAACTTGCGAATGAATGTGGGAGGACATCCTCGAATCAGCCGACAAGCTGTATCACCATCTCAAACTGGGTGAACCGGAAGAAGACAGACAAGGCCACCCTGACGAAGAAGAAAAATTCCACAAAAGGGAAGAAGAGATATCTAAAATGATCCGAGAAATGAAATTAGAAAGGAACAGGAAAAAGCAAAATACCACCGGATACTCCCACGCTGACCATCACAAGAAAGTAAATGTCTGGTCCTCAACTAAGCATCTACCACTAGGAAGGAAGGAAGGTGACCACGTGGGGCATAAGCCCTGCTCGAAGCAGATCCTTAACACCAAACGAGATAGAACCATCGACGTAAGTAGGTGGCTAAAAAATAAATAAATTGAGATAAATAGAAAAATAAGAAAATTTTAAGACATAGTAGTTAAGAAAAGATGATTGAAATAATGTAACCTAGTAATAACAATCGACTAAACCGCAACTAGTAAGAAAATAGGATTCACGATATATATATGTAAAAAAAAAAAAAAAAAAAAAAAATTAAGGCTCAATAGAAAAAATATAAGACACAATATCAATGTATTAAATGAGAACAAAGCGAAAATTGGAAAGTATGTTAAGAAAACGGACGTTGTACTAATGACGGATTAAAATGTAACTACTAAGAACGTAGGATCTAGGAACTATAATAAAATACAACATATAATTTGTAAAGCAATGGAAAATGATCCATGGAAGTCAGTAAAGAAAATATGAGGAATTGTTATTAACTAAGTGTCGATTAGGTTCAAATATAACTAGTGAAGGTGGAATTAGCAGAAGAACAATTAAATAGAAAGCAAAACTGAGTAGATCCCGGAACGATGCCACACCAATCCCAGTCAAATGCCCCTAACACCAATGGAAAGAACCATCGACCCCCCAACATCGCTTCCTTTCCTTGGGAGGATCCTCTAAAAGGGGGAGGAATGTGATGGTCCTCCTTCGGGATACCTAAAAAGGGATCAAAACAATAAATAAATACTAACCAAAAATACTTGCGACACGTTGATCCATTCCGCAACTGACGTCTGTCAACGAAAGAAACAATGTGCCGAAACTATAAACAATTATAGCACCCATACAACAGCAATGATCTTGTAAGCGCAAGTTACTCACAGCCGCCAGCAACCACTAGGTGGCACCACCAGGGCGGAAGCGAAATATGGCAACGTGACGATCAATGACAATGACCATCGATTGAACATTGATCGGGAAAATTTTGTATATTCGGCACAAAATTTTCCGATAAATAACGGGAAAATTTGGATGACAAGATAGTCTGGAGAAACGACTTCTCAAGGTGTGTACGCGACAGAGGGAATCCAGCAGAGGTGACTTGGACTTAGCCGAAATCCAGCAGCAGGAACTTGGACTTAGCCGACATCCAGCAGAGGAAACTTGGACTTAGCCGACATCCAGCAGCAGAAACTTGGACTTAGCCGACATCCAGCAACAGAAACTTGGACTTAGCCGAAATCCAGCAGAAGAAACTTGGACTTAGCCGACATCCAGCAGCAGAAACTTGGACTTAGCCGACATCCAGCAGCAGAAACTTGGTCTTAGCCGACATCCAGCAGAGGAAACTTGGACTTAGCCGAAATCCAGCAGCAGGAACTTGGACTTAGCCGAAATCCAGCAGAAGAAACTTGGACTTAGCTGCCAGTAATCCAGTAAGTAAATACTAATTGACATTGCGAAGATCCACGTACCGAACACGGTTCTTAGGAACCTATCGGCCCGGGTTGGACTGACCGAACACGGTTCCAAGGAACCTATCGGCTCAGATCCGCAAACGCGAAATACACGTGTCGTTTCACAGGGAATACGCCCCATGTCGAACTTGTCAAGTCGTTCGCTAGAGGAGGCCTTACGGGATCCGAAGTTGGGACCGAGACCGTTAAGCTTGGAGGAGTACCGGGCCAGGCAGAAGTGTCAGCAGCGGGAAAGCACACCTCCAAAGAAGGAACCACCGTCGGCGAAATACAGATCGGGGGTGGAGGCAAGATTTAGAAGGGAAGTCGACGCAGTTCGGCGCCAATTACTGACGGCCGTGGGTCAGGAAGAACGATTGCGGTTGGGAAAAGAGATCCAGCACCTCCATAATAGCAGGAGAAAGTACCGCCAGGAGAAGAAGCGGTCGGACAGTAGGAAGAACCTCCGGCAGAGTTCCCACAGTTCGTCTCAGAATGCAAGTCTAGGATAAGGCCAGGTTGTTAGTTATTACTATTAGAATTTTTGTATTAGTATTAGGATTAATAAAACGAAAGTTGAAAACGAACCACCATTCACTCTTTGAATCCAATCATCTTTCGTCTTCATGTAAACAAATGATGTCGACCCGGAGTGTACCCTCAGCGATCGAACAATTGCATGGTTTAGCTCCACAAAAGAAAAGGTGCTAAACACGTCCATAACAGGGTTTACTAAACCTCGTTAAGCCCTGGCCTGGTATTCTCCATGTTTTAACCCTCCTAGTGCATGTAAGTAAAATAAAATACACGTGTCAATGTCCATATAACATTATTTAAAAAAAATATTTTTTGAGACTAGTGACCAGCCCTTACAAATGTTCTTTTGTTATGAATGAAGTAAAAATTAATATATAAAATTTTTGAACCACTCTATGCCAGCACGTGTCAACTGCACGTGGCAGTACGGGATCTTCTATTATCGAGAATTTTTATTACTAGACGTACCGTTCAGCCAGCGCTAATCAATTTGTTTGGAAACTCTATTGATTCCCTAGGAATAAAGAAGCATCTGTTGTTCCCAGGGATTTCCGCCTCCTACATCCAGCGGGCATCCATCATCCAAATTCATGATAAGAACTGACGCTCCCGTGAGCAAAAGGCAGGCTGTTTAGTGGGGTCATGCTGGCCGTGAGTAAGTAAACTTTGTTAAAAGAGTGCAAATAAATTAAAGTGAACATTGAATTATTGAATAAATACTTGAACGGGAATTTCAGAAAAAGTAAACTTTGTAAAAAGTGTGGAAATAGATTAAAGTAAATATTGAATCATTGAATAAAAATGTTAGCGTGCAATCGGAGAAAACTATAGCGTAAAATAATAAAACGAAATTATTTTGTACGATATAACGTTTGAATTTCTAAATCGAAAATTTAAAAAAGTGAAAAATATGTTCACGAAGAAAAAAATTTCGCAAAATTGAATATTGAATAATAAGCTTCGAGATATCAATAACAGCTATGCTAAGCCTCTTTGAGGTCTGAGATACCTCCCTAGCCACCGGGCGTGTCCACAGGTTGCGGATAGTAGAAGTCCAAAGAAAATTTCTCTTGGATCGTCGAGGAATGGGCAGAAGAGTAAATGATGATGTCGACCCAAATGATGTCGACCCGGAGTGTACCCTCAGCGATCGAACAATTGCATGGTTTAGCTCCACAAAAGAAAAGGTGCTAAACACGTCCATAACAGGGTTTACTAAACCTCGTTAAGCCCTGGCCTGGTATTCTCCATGTTTTAACCCTCCTAGTGCATGTAAGTAAAATAAAATACACGTGTCAATGTCCATATAACATTATTTAAAAAAAATATTTTTTGAGACTAGTGACCAGCCCTTACAAATGTTCTTTTGTTATGAATGAAGTAAAAATTAATATATAAAATTTTTGAACCACTCTATGCCAGCACGTGTCAACTGCACGTGGCAGTACGGGATCTTCTATTATCGAGAATTTTTATTACTAGACGTACCGTTCAGCCAGCGCTAATCAATTTGTTTGGAAACTCTATTGATTCCCTAGGAATAAAGAAGCATCTGTTGTTCCCAGGGATTTCCGCCTCCTACATCCAGCGGGCATCCATCATCCAAATTCATGATAAGAACTGACGCTCCCGTGAGCAAAAGGCAGGCTGTTTAGTGGGGTCATGCTGGCCGTGAGTAAGTAAACTTTGTTAAAAGAGTGCAAATAAATTAAAGTGAACATTGAATTATTGAATAAATACTTGAACGGGAATTTCAGAAAAAGTAAACTTTGTAAAAAGTGTGGAAATAGATTAAAGTAAATATTGAATCATTGAATAAAAATGTTAGCGTGCAATCGGAGAAAACTATAGCGTAAAATAATAAAACGAAATTATTTTGTACGATATAACGTTTGAATTTCTAAATCGAAAATTTAAAAAAGTGAAAAATATGTTCACGAAGAAAAAAATTTCGCAAAATTGAATATTGAATAATAAGCTTCGAGATATCAATAACAGCTATGCTAAGCCTCTTTGAGGTCTGAGATACCTCCCTAGCCACCGGGCGTGTCCACAGGTTGCGGATAGTAGAAGTCCAAAGAAAATTTCTCTTGGATCGTCGAGGAATGGGCAGAAGAGTACATCTTGAGCTCGCAAAGCAATAATACCCCAGGTGGTGCGGCGACCCAGTCGTTCAATCCATCCACCTCTTCGGAGGTAGCCGTGCCCGATTCGTATTCTGGGCGGGGGGGCACACTCAAGTCTCTGACTGCAACGACGGTGGAACACTTGGCCAGCGATGCGGTGGATGTTACAAGGCCAGCTTGAAGAAGCTCTTGCTAAGGAAGCCCGTTACCTTTGAGGTAGACGTGCTGCGCTATACACTCCTCCTCTATTTTGGCCTTCTGCTTGATGTTAAGGTCCAAGAGCCTCTCCATTGTCTTTAACAGGAACGAGGAGAGGCTTATAGGCCTAACGTCCTTTGGTGAAGTGTTGCTCGACTTCCCCGATTTGGGTATGAAGGCAACCGTTACCTCTCTCTATGTTTCAGGGATGTATCCTTATGATAAACAGCCCTGAAAGATGCTTGTCACTACCTCTGCTATACTGCGTATCGAATTTTGCAGCATGGCTGATGTGATTCCATCCGGCTCCGCGGATTTGTATGGCTCGAATGTTTTCACCGCCCATATGACCTTCTCCTCGGTGATGGCGTCTCTTATTGTTACCTCCTTTGGACTAATCCTGATCCATGGGCTCTTTTCCTCGTCCCATGTTGTCAGGCAGCCCGGAAAATGAGTCTTCATCAGCAGCTCTAGTGTCTCCATGCTCGACTCCGTCCACGAACCATTCGGTCTCTTCAGGTTTCCCGTGATTATGACGTCTTTGGAAATAATTTTCCTGAACCTTGAGACCTCGTTCACGTCCTCTATAGAGCTGAGGAATTCGACCAGAGAGTCCCATTTTGCCTTTCTTAGCTTACCCTTATACACAGTAAAACTGCGTTTATAATTAGCCCAGTCCTCCTCTTCTTTACTTTTCTTTGCCTTGTAATAAAGCCTTCTAGTAGCGTTCCTCTGTTGCTTGAGCTCTTTGTTCCACCACTTATCGGTTTCCCCTCGTGCTCTGCTTATGGGGCAATTTTTTTTGAAGGCTTTTATCAAGATCTCGCAAAGTTGTTTTACGAACTTTTCCAGATCCGCCACCGTGTGGAGGTAGGTACCGAAACACTGTGTGCTCTTTGTTTCCATTGCCTTCTCCACTTCAGTGGAAAATCCTTTCCAGTCCGTGTTCCTTGGATCCCGGTAGGGTTCTCCTACCGGAACCTTCCGATTGATGTCGGAAAGAATTCTCCCGTGGTCCGAAAAGAAGTGCTCGGGAGAAACTCTCCAGTTTTCTACGTTTAAATTAATTGTGTTAGTGGCCAATGTAAGGTCTATTACTTCCTCCCTAATTTTGTAAGTAAAAGTGGGTGTGTCACCTCGATTACAAATTGTTAGGTTGGTAGAAATTATAAACTCTAAAATTGACTCACACCTTCTGCTGATGTCACTGCTCCTCCATTGGACGTAATGACCATTCGCGTCGCATCCCATCACCATGTGCCATCCTCTAGTTTCGGCCTCTTGTACAAGGGCCCGGACCGCTGCTGATGGTCTCCTTCCTCGTATGGCATGTACGTTGAGGCCAGGAGCAAGTTTGTTTTGCCCCTCTCCACCACCAAGCCATTCGTGCTGTGCTGTGAAAGTAAAGTGAGATTTAGTGATCGTTTTGCTACTATACACGCCCTCTTTTTACCTGTTTGGGATGAATGCAGTAGACTATAATTTTTTGACCCCAGTACTTGGAATTTGTCTTCTGAGAGCCATGGTTCCTGGACTTAGGCCAAGTCTACTCCATTCTCCTCCATATACAGCATCAAATCCTACGTGGCCGCCTCACAGTGGTGCAAATTACTTTGTACCACCTGCAGCTTCTTTGACTCATTTGGAAGCTTTACCTTCGCTGCACTGAAACCGAATTTGATGCTTCCATTTGAGTCCTTAAGTTTGGCAAAGGACTCGTCGTCAATAGTCACGACCAGGACTTTGCCAACTCCATTTGGACACTTGTTTGTGGAGATAATTCTCCATTTACTTGTGTCCAAGCCATTCTGCTTGGAAACTAACTTCATCGTGGCTTCATCCTCCACTAGTGGAGGAGGAATCCACAATAGTGCTAGCTTCCTCAGAGGGAGACTCGATTTCGGGATGACCTCCAATTTGGCGCCTGGCCAAAGTTCGCCAAGGTTCCCGACCACCCGGCTTAGGAAATCAACGGATTTCCGCCCCGAGCAGCCAATGACCTTGACTCCCTTGTGTCAACTTGCCCCTTCAAAGGACATCTCCTCTATCGAGCCACCCTGCTCACTTGCCATCGCATACAGCAACCTCGTTTCGACCTTTTCCCACTTTTCAGCAAATATTTTGCCATCTAGATCTGATCGATGTATGATGGCCATCTGACAATCAGCGGGTGCGTGGTCTATCGACGAGGTTTTTGGCTTTCTCGCAATTTTCTCCTCCTCCTGGTTGGATCGGTCCCTTTGAGCTTTCTTGTGGGGTGTTAGCTGTGGGACCTTTACTGAGGAAAAGGAGGAAACAGCGTTAGACCTTTGTAGCTTGGCGCTCTTACCGTTCGCTCCCCCTTCGGACCTTGACGGTCCTGGAAGCTCCTCAACGATTGTCACCAATTTCTGCGCAGCAGTGCCACTCTTTTCGAATTCAGTGACAATCCTCCTGTTCCTCACCAAGTAGCCCTGCTCCTTATCAGAGAGTCCTTCGGGCTTCCTTAGTAGGAGCTGCTTTAAGCTGACCTTGGCATTTTTGTATCTTTTGAGTGATAATTGCGCCTTGGTCGGCTTCCTCTTTCTTTTTTCAGAGACTTTGGCTTCGGTGGTCTCGCCCAACAGTTTCTTTTCGACCTCAGAGTCAATGGTCTCCGCGTTGTTGACGGACATGCCGTCGTCAGTTTGGGAGTTGAACTCCAGGCCTGTAGAGCTGTTGGCCAATCTACCTGTGCCTTGTCTCACACTTGTAGCATACACCACAACGTTGGCCAAGTGTTGGTCCCATTGTTCGCGGCCAAGTATTAAGAGTAAGCTGGCACCAGGGAGTCCTGATATTCTGAGCCGTGTAGTCGAGAACATTGGCGAACTTTGGCCAGGAGCCAAATCGGAGGTAATTCCAAAATCGGAGCTACCACTGCAGAAACTACCGCTATTGCGGATCCCTCCCCCACTAGTGAAGCTGATTTCCAGGCAGAACGGTCAGGACACGAGCAAATGGAGAATTATTTTCTCCAGCAAGTGTCCAAACGGAGTTGGCAAGGACCTTGTTTTGACGGTTGACAACTTGTCCTTCACCAAGTTAAAGGACTGAAGGGGAAGCATCAAATTCTGCTTTAGTGCAGCAAAAGTGAGGCTTCTCAATGAATCCAAGAGCGGCACCGAGGAGGCTGCAAGCAACGCAAAGTAATTTGCACCACTGCAATGCGGTCACCGAGGATTTGATGCTGTATATAGAGGCAAATGGAGTAGACGTGGCCTTGGTCCAGGAACCGTGGCTCACAGGAGACAAAATCCGAGGACTTAGGTCAAAAAATTATAGTCTACTTCATTCAAGCACAACAGGTAAAAAAGAGCGTGTATAGTAGCAAAGAGATGTTACTTTACTTTCACAGCACAGCTATATAGCACAGCTATATCTCACTTTACTTTCACAGCACAGTACAAATTACATTGTGGTGGCAGTACTAGAGGAGAGGGGCAAAACATACCTGCTCCTAGCCTCAACGTTCATGCCGTGTGAAGAAGGAGACCCCCCTCGGCAGCGGTCCGTGCCCTTGTACAAGAGGCCAAAACTTGAGTTTGGCACATGGTGATGGGATGCGACGCGAACGGTCATCACGTCCAATGGGGGAGCAGAGACATTAACAGAAGGGGTGAGTCAATTTTAGAGTTTATAATTACTACCTACCTAACATTGATGACTGAGATCCAGTAATTTAATCACGTCTTCACGAGTGCTTTTTTTCGCGCGAGCCGAAGGCGAGGCGAACACCTACTCTCCGCGCTCATTACGTAATATACTGTAAGGGTACTTAAGTTCGTTGCGAAATTTGGCAGTTTATTATAACTACTTTAAACAAAACTGACGTACTGTTTTCACCACCGTGCGTGTGCTGTCTTACCGGCCAGTGACGATTACGTAATATAGCCACATGTTCTAAAATTCTTCCTTGTCATTTTTATCAAATTTTTATGTTCCTGTCTGTGAAGGTCAATTGTAGGTGGCTCCCATTACCCGCTAGCGCCCCATACTAATACCTCTCTCCCCTATCTACTGCTGGTCCTCGAAATAATTTTCTTTTATTTAAAAATTTTGACATTATAATTAGTTACACAAACATGAAGAATCAAACGAAATTGAATAGTTGTATTTTTATTTATTATCATATTTGCTTTATTTGCTTAAGATCGTCAATGATTACACGAATAGATGTCTTGAATGACTCAACCAATATCTTTGAAATTCACGCAAGAACTGACAGTTAGGGATGTCGAAAATATATCGATATATTGAAATATCAATATTATTTGTTCGATATATCGATATTTTTAAGCGATATTTAATTTTCCGATATATCGATATAAAATTCTTACTATCGAAAAGGTATGAAAAAACGATATTTTTTCAGACCGACATATATATTAGTTTTACCATAAATAAAGAAAAATTAATATTTTGAGAAAAATAAAATTTAACTTTTCAAGAAATAACAATAGTTATGTGATTAACGTTTAAAAATTATTATATTATATATTATTCTGTTTTTTTTAGAACGCGATCATTCTGTTATAAACCGATCCGATATATCGATATTTTTTTTGCAAACGATAAATATCGATTTCGATATTACCAAAAAATATCGATACGATATATGTATATATGTAGATATTTATTTAATTTTCGACATCCCTACTGACAGTTTCGTGTTAGGAAAGACTCATAGAGCTTGGTTATAAGAACAAACAATTGTGGGCAAAATGGGGCATATTGAAAATAAGAGGAGTAATAACATTTAAGATAAGAAATTTTGAAGCAAATACGCGTCACTTCATAATTCATTTGACATTGTTTTGGCTGTCTACGCGATAAGCCATAATGTCTTGGCCATGACCAGACGAACGATCGACACCGTAATGCGTGTTATCGAAGTCGTTGATAAAACGTTTTAACAAATATATTGATTCGAACCGATATTTCGTTTGTTCTTCCGATCTTCCAATATTATTGATTGAGGTGACCCGATAGAAATCTCGGTATATTGAATATTTCGATCTGATATGCACTCATATCAATAATATCGGAACGTCACTTCTCTCGGCTATTACTTGCTATTGTTACTCCCCGAAGCACGACCACAATCTCTTCCTGAATAAATTAACCTCATGCTTCTATGAATAATTTCTCCCTCAATAAGGACGAAATGTTCATACTTGCCCAAAGAGTAGGGGCATACGTCGAAACTCTACCCAACGAATACCAAGAAGTTTTGATGATGGAGGACATGTATTAGGTCCCTCCGGCTCCAATGCAACATTGATTGCATAATTCACCCTAACTATATGTTGTTGCTTTTACCTAAGACAGAGCCAGAATTGGTAACATTAGAAGTTCCACATACACAAAGAAAAAAAGAGGGGAAAGAGACTAGGGTAGAGGCACTAGTACTCGGACAGTTAACGTTTTTTCTGGATTGAAACTAATGGAATTTTTCCAACATAAAACATAAAAACAAAATGTGGACTTGTATATACGCATTGTCCGATCCTCTTTCATTTAGCTGAGACAATTTTCTATTGCAAATTGTCACTTTTGAGGTAATTACCATTTTATAAAAAAGTCCATTTAGCGTCAGAACTCGGACACGAAATTCAGTAGTCGGACACGTCACTCTAGTACTCGGACACCCGATTTTGTAAGCCGAATTTTCGAACAATATGAAGCAAAAATCTTTATTTCAATTTACAGTAACATTTATTATGATTTATTATCATTTATTATTATTATCATCACTTATAATAATGAATAAAAACTATAAAAAAAGCTAATTCTTTCAAGTGTCCAGAAATCGAAATCATGTTCCACAGATTCGCCAGAACTCGGACCCGAAATTCAGTAGTCGGACACTTTGTTCTATTACTCGGACACCCGATTTTGTAGGACGAATTTCCCGACAACTTCAAATAGAAATGTCTATTTCAATTTTTAGTAACATTCCTTATGATTTATGATTATTCGATTCGAAAATATATTTCAGTTACCGGACACTTCACAAAAATAATATTAGTAACCAAAATAATCAATTTTTTTGTTATTAATGAAATATCTACTCATGATGTACCTACTGTATTAAAAAAATCACACCTAAATGTCAAAATATACTTTTAACAGACTTTCAAAAGTTTGACCAACGGTTAACAAATTTCTAGAAATTTTCTCAATGACTCCTTTGAGGTGGAACACGAGATAGAAAATATTTTTTAACAGTCGTACTTTTAAACCTACATGCCTAGAACTGCTAATTATGGTAAAACACAGGTAATTAAGGATAATCGAAATGAAATCTTCAATGGGAACATAAAATTTTCCTTAATATCGGGCAATAAATAAAAAAGTGTCCGATTACCGGCGCTGTCAGCGTACTGGTGCCTCTACCCTACCTTAGAATTGTAACAAAATCCCGTTATTCACCTTCCGTGGATGACAATGAGAAATTTATCCTCACCATAACCTTTTTTATAACCATAACTCTACTATATTATTGCATTCTCGCGTACTACCTAATCTTACCCTCACCTAGACATAACCAGAATCTACCAACGAAGAGAATCCTATTGGTAGAATGTTGAACCTACCCTAGATTCTTGCACGAACTCTTGTTATGAAGCGACTTCTCATTATTCTGCTTTTCATGTATTTGACAAATAATCCTTTACTGGTCATCGGCATCTCAGCCGTCATTTACTCGATATTCCATTAGGTATGCCAGTAGGTCTATTCTATCTCGTCTCTTTATATTACGAATAACTAAATTCATAACCGCATCATCGCTAAATCCGGTAGACTGCAAACGTTGTGACTGAGCGGGGATATATCTTCCGAAACAACGCCCATTATAAAAAAATGGTAGAATTGAGGAAACCCACAACGAAACTCAAGGAATCTTTTCCAGAAAAACTCTCAATACTCTATTAAAAACTCTTGCCAAATCAAGGAAGAATTTCCACGACAACGACATAAAAATTCGAAATCAACCAAAGCTTGATCTTCCACACAAATATTCAAAATCTCGGTGTTACGACAACACCATATCCCGTACAGACAAAACGAATATCCTAAATAAACTCACACAAATGGGCTCTCAAAATACTGAAGTCACCCCTTCGGGAGTAACCATCAACGTCCAAAAAATACCCGCATTAATCACGGAGGAAAATATACATAATTCGGCTCCCACTACGTTTGAACAACTTCTAGGACTTCAGACGGAACAAAGCAGGCTTCTGCTGCGGTTAATCAGAGATATGACATTTCAAAATTCGACCAAAATTAGAAGGTGTATATAATATCTCGGATAATTAACCTTTTGGACAAATATTGGGTAACTTTCAAGAGAATCCACCTTGACGTTATCCAAAATTTTGACCCAGAAATAAGCTACCTAAATCTTTTCGAGAGTACCGAAAGCGAGTACAGTAGAATCTCACTAGTCCGGCACTATTAAAAACCAGAGGGTGCCGGATTATTGGAATGCTCGGATTAATGGATTTTATAGAAAAATTCATATTAAATAAAATAAAACATTTCATAAAGGGAAGACAATGTATTTGTGCTCATGTTCTACACATTTTTTTATAACTGTGACATATCTCACAATTAACTAATTACATAGTTCTAAAGTAATCCTTAATTGAGGTCTGTTTTTGTGCAACTTATAGTCTTTGCTTAAAAACCTTTTCTCGCATTCTTCGCAGAATTATAATATCTTTAGCAGATACGCCGTTTTCTTCAGCCCATGCTATCCAGGTATTGAAACAATTAAATGCTGTATCTGGTTTCACTTTGACAGTTGCAGTAGTTGGTGGCTCCAATATTTCTACAATGCTTTCTTCTTCTTGGACTGCTTTACATATTTCTTCATCGGTCATAATTGGCTCTGTTTCTTCGGTCCCTTCAAACCAGGAATTTAAATCTTCTTCAGTTGTCTCGAATCCTCTTTCTGATAAATTTTGTAACCAATCGATAATAGGTAGATTATCTTCAGAATCCCATTCGTCTGTTTCTTGGGATACAGCATTCATTGTAGGCCATAGCTTTTTCCATGATGATTGGATTAAATCAGGTGAAACAGAGCTTCATGCGTGAGCGATAGAGAATACAACATCCTTCAAATTCAAAGCTTCGAGGCTCTGCGTTATGTCACCATCCTGTGAAATAATGTGAATGAGCAATTTATTTTTGTACAAGGACTTGACTTTCTTGATAGCATTTTGATCCATCGGCTGCAATAAAGGTGTGCAGTTTGGTGGTAGGAAGATGGTTCGGGTATTCCCATCATTTGATCTAAATTCTTGTTCATTTGCGTGGCCTGGAGCATTGTCAAGTACAAGTAAAGCTTTTGTGGGCAAGTTGGATCTTTTCAGAAACTTCTTTATGTTGTGATATTTTCACTTAGAATCTTCTTCCACAACATAGGATCGAGGAGTGTTTATGGACAAGATCACTCGACCCCTTTTGGATTTAATAAAAGTCAAAGTCGGTTTTAATTATTTGTACGATCGCATAACTGGATTTTTATTTTAATTCTAATTCAGATTTTCGTTTCTTACTAGTTCACATAATTTTTTTTTATTTTTTTCTTCGTGTAACAATAATAATTAGATTTCAAGTTATCGACTTCTTATGAGTTCATGATTTTAATTTTAACCTTTAGGTTCTCATAGTTATGAATTTTAACTTCCTCAAATTTACTTAATTTCAACTACAATTTTAATTCAAACTCCTTTTAATTTTCACATTATTCAAGTTTGTATCATTTCATAATTTTTAATTTTTAACTTGCCTAAAATTCATTTAAATTTAACTACAATTTTAATTCAACTCCTTTTAGGTTTCACCTAATTCAAATTTTAAGTTCACGATTTTAAGGTTTTAACTTCCCTTAAATTTACTTTGAATTCAATTTCATTTTTAGTTCAACTCCTTTTAGGATTCACATAATTCAAGTTCGTATAATTCATAATTTTTAATTTTTAACTTGCTTCAAATTCACTTAAATTTAACTACAATTTTAATTCAACTCCTTTTAGGTTTCACTTTCTTTTAGGATTTTTCTTAACTTTACCGGACAGCACGACGTCCTTTCCCAAAAACTGACTGCCCATCATCGACTGCCTTTGTCGGCTGCCAACTCGACAGCACGACGTTCTTCCAAAAATCGACTGTGTTTCGAACCAAAATCCCGCAGTTTATATCTGCTTGGGACAATGGTCCGAAACGGACTTAGATCCATGAAAGACCAATTTCTTTTCATTCTAATTGCTCTTTCCTGGACTGGGAGATGTCCATTGTCCAAACTCAACTGATTCCCACGGAATCAATTGAGCCCGGCTACAATGCACAAAAGATCAATTCGATTTTAAAGTCAATAGTTGAATTGATCGTTTGTGCATTTTGGGGGCGGATATCCCAGGGAACAACAGATGGCTCGTTGGTTCTCAGGGAATCAATAGGAAATGCAGAACGGGATATGCAATAATAAAAATTCTTTTCCATGCATTTTTTCTTGATCTCGTTCTGCCACGCGCCGATGTTACAGGGTGGTTATGGTGCTTTCTAGTTTAGTTTCTAGTTTTTTTTTTTAATTTTTGTAATTTAATTTTAGTTTCGTTTGAATTTTGGGTGCATGAAAATTTATTTTCATAACACACCATCCCCCTAGGGGAAAAACAATTTTTATTTTTTGAAAAAAAAGAAAAATTTTGTTTGGGATAAATCGTACGTGCCGTTTACAATGTATTTTACAATATTTATTTGTTCTTATATCTATCTAGGTTTATGCACACGTCCGAGTTGGTAGGTGGGATCCCTTTTTTTCATTCAATGATTCTCTATTTGTGTAAAATATAGGTTTATTAATTGGGTTTTTTGGTGTATTTGATTTTTTTTTTTTTTAATGTTTAAGGGTATAAGGTTATTTGGTTTTGGACCGGGGGGTACTTATTGCGAACTGGCAAGCGAGCGAGTGCTACGGTTGTACTCGGATGCAAACTAAATACGATAACAATAGTAGTACCCATTCACAATAGATCGGGGATTTGAAAATCTACAGGGAAGCGGATTCAGATACTTTAAAGTGAAATACTAAAAATTGCACCGTGAATTAACTATCAATTAACGTGGAGCGTGATACATGTACTCAAGGTATTAAAAGATCAAAATGTAGATCAACAGTAATTCATAGAGGTTTAGGGACCGAGGCGTTGAGATTGTAAAGTTTCGTGAAGAGTTTTAATTAGAGATATGTGAAATTAGAATGATGTAGAAGGCAGAATTTAATTAGAGCTCTCGCGGAATTTTGATAATCATAAAATTAGTAGTTTTTGAAACAAATGTAGCTATGTCTTATAGAGAGAGTAAGCCTAATGAGATGATAAATTCCTTCCGAAAAAAAACTTGATAGTTATTTTAAAAGATACACCGAAAACAGGTGAACGAGGCTTGTATTTCCACAAGATAAGGACATTAATGGACATATTGATTTTGAGTGTGAAACGCCCCCAATCCGGAAGTTTTGATTAGAGCCGAAAGGGCATTAGGTAAACTCCAAAAAATTCATAGTTTAAATGTGTCCAAAGTAGCCTCATTAATAATGCAAAAAAAGATTTCCGAAACGTTCATTGAGAGAGAAAAAAAAAAGAAAGATGTACAACGCGAGATCCTTATGGAGCAATTAATTATCCTTAGAATATCTATTCAAGGGAAGGCAAATGAGCTTAGAAAGTACAAAATTCCAACAGGAAGGTCACTGCTCCAGCAGTAGAAAAAAAAATTAAAGCAGTCTGCTCTACTTCAAATGTTGAGAGTCAATTTGAAAGGACAAAAAAAAATTATATAATAATATACGTAATTACAGAAGGGGAAAACGCGAACTAGTTAAGCGAGTAAACCATAAATAAAAAAAAAACGCATCTGTTGAAGATTGTGCAAAAGAAGGGGAGAACAGCCCAAACGAAAGTATTCACTAATGTTTCCAAACCGCAAATTGAGAAAACCGAAGGTGAGTAAAAATTTAGAAGTCGATGGCATATTAGGAAAATTGCAAGGATTGTAGATTTGCTTATACGATTTTAATAGAGTTCATGGTGGGGATAGGTTTAATTTTCTTATAAGTTTGTCAACCAAATGGAACTTTCACTTTAATAATTATGGAGAACCCGAAGGCTGACCCGAAGGTCCTGATCTCAATAATTATAAAACAAAAGGAGAGTATTTCATTGTAAGACTATTTGTAGGGATGGAACTATTGGTTCGGACTCTTAGGAATTACGAAGATCCAATTAAGGGAGCTCATGTAGTTTCTTGATCTACCTCTTATAGGATCCCCTACGTAATTTTGGAATGGCTACGTCGGAGTATTCTAGATTTCGACGATCTTGACCCTGTTGTTGATTGGCCGTATGACCCTGTTGTTAGGAACAAAGACAACCAATTTAGTCAGTGATTGCTATGGCAGTCTTATTGCCCAATATGGCGTCCGGTTGGTTGTCGGTATTATCGCCTATTTCAACTCTGGCCAGGTTACAGCTGATGTCAATCTCGGCCTGGGCCTTGAAATAGTCAGAATATGTCTTGTTTTGCCTAACAAGCAGTTGAATGATCTTGGCCTTTCCTTTGTCGATGGTAGAGTTAGGGTAGATTCCTTTTGACTTGGAATTTTGGACGTATCATCATCTTAAGGAATGTGGTAGTTCACTTATTGTAAGAAAGCATCATTGCTGGGAGCTCCAAGGCTTTCTCCAGTTTCAATGACTTTTCCTTACTTCACGTAATTAGTCTTTTAATGATTTTGTATTTTAGTTTTGTTTAGGGTTATATTTATTGGATTATGCTTTAGATTATGATTGGACTTAGGACTAGACTTCGGACTTAGACTTCGATTTAGTTTTCTGGTTTTAACGGAGATTTGGATTAGTATTAGATCTTTGATTTTTGATTTAGATAGATTTTAAATGATGTTAGGACTTAGCTGTTGATTTCGCTTTAGAGCTCTGATTATTAACTAGATTTTGACGGATTAGACAGAATTGGATTTTATGATTATTGATTCTTTTTAGTTTTAAATTTTAGAGTAAGAGTTTTTTCCTTGATTTGATTTTGTTTTACAATGGTTTTGATTTAGATTCGGTTTGGCCTTAGATTAGATCTTGATTAAAATTTTTGTCTTGATTTGGAGAAACGATCAGATGCTGGATTTCGATTGGGATTTTGGACAAATGTTAGATTTCTGAATTTTGAGCATGGTTTCGATTAGGTTTGGGATTATAAATTAGGGTTTCGATTTTAGATTTAGAATACTGATTAAGATAAATTTTAGATTTAAATTCTGATTAGATTAAGATTTTGATTTAGATTGAATAGATTTAGATTGGTAGTCTTGTATTTATTAATTTCCTGCACAGATATGTTAATTATGATTAACGTTTAGGAGCCTCCGTTCCCGATTGGTTTTTTTTTTTTTTGAAGGGAAAACATAAATTTTATCTCATTGGGGTCTTGTATTGGTTACCTTTAGTTGGTAATTGAGTTAGTGTCATTCGCGACTATGACCATGTTTTAGGGTTGTTTATGGCTTGACAAAGTTAGTTTTTTTTCTTGTTTTTTTTTTTTCTTTTTATTAGCGGAAGAGAAGAGAGAAAAAAAAATTTTGGGTTTAGTCTTCCATTAATAAAGAGATCCTTGCTAACAAAATTGTAGGTTATAGAAAAGGTTCAAAATTTCGCAAAACGTATTTATATTTTGGACTCAAAACTTTTCTAGGATTCTTAAAAACTATAAAATATATATAAAACTTTCTAAGCACATCACATAATTTCTGTGTTTTCTTCATGATAATGGAAAACAATATACTGATCATAAGGTAAACGTAAATATTATGATATAAATTATTTTATATTTTAATAGTGGTAGAGGATAGAGAAAGTTGTGGAAAATTTAAAATATAGCTATTCATTTCTGGCAATTTTTGTAAACAAGTATAAAGCCAAAAAAATAAAAATTTAAATTCTAAGTGCTCAAGAGCAGTATTTCAACGCAAAATATTCAAAAAGAAAAAAATTATTTTCTATTCAGCTAACTTAGTTTTAAAGGGTTTAGTTTAGTTTTAAGAGTTTTGAGAGTAATATTATTTTGTATTTACATATTTCTTTAAGATAGAATAATTTAAAATTATTAAATTAGATCATCTTCACCAAAAAAAACTCAAATAAGTTCGTTTGAAACCGAGTTTAGGTTGCCTTAGCCAGTTTTAAAGTACCATCAGGTCAACTATAGATTTGAAGTAGGGGTTAGATTGAGTTAAGAAGAGTAGAATCGTTACATGGGAGTTGTTTTGAAGTCTTCGCCGGAATAAGGATAGAGAGAGAAAAGAAAATAAAAATTAGGAAAGGATCTTCCTTTACATTTTCTTACAATTGTTCTGTTCTTACTTCTATTGGTATATATATATATATATATATATATATATATGTTCAAAAAAAGTCGAATTAAAGTACGCTGACCTTATTATTGATTCCTGGATCTCTGGAACTCTGGATTACGCAGGATTTCTGGATACTCTGGATTCACTGGATACTCTGGATACGCAGGAATTGCGCTGGATCGTTGGATTTTTTTTTTTTTTTTTTTTCAGGATGCTATCAGTCGTGGTAATCCCACCGCTGCCACCAAAATTTATGTTGTGATATTTTCACTTAGAATCTTCTTCCACAACATAGGATCGAGGAGTGTTTATGGACACGATCACTCGACCCCTTTTAGATTTAATAAAAGTCAAAGTCGGTTTTAATTATTTGTACGATCGCATAACTGGATTTTTATTTTAATTCTAATTTAGATTTTCGTTTCTTGCTAGTTCACATCATTTTTTTTATTTTTTTCTTCGTATAACAATAATAATTAGATTTCAAGTTATCGACTTCTTATGAGTTCATGATTTTAATTTTAACCTTTAGGTTCTCATAGTTATGAATTTTAACTTCCTTAAATTTACTTAATTTCAACTACAATTTTAATTCAAACTCCTTTTAATTTTCACATTATTCAAGTTTGTATCATTTCATAATTTTTAATTTTTAACTTGCCTAAAATTCATTTAAATTTAACTACAATTTTAATTCAACTCCTTTTAGGTTTCACCTAATTCAAATTTTAAGTTCACGATTTTAAGTTCTAACTTCCGTTAAATTTACTTTAAATTCAATTTCATTTTTGGTTCAACTCCTTTAAGGATTCACATAATTCAAGTTCGTATAATTCATAATTTTTAATTTTTAACTTCACTTTACTTAAATTTAACTAAAATTTCAATTCAACTCCTTTTAGGTTTCACTTTCTTTTAGGATTTTTCTTAACTTTACCGGACAGCACGACGTCCTTTCCCAAAAACTGACTGCCCATCATCGACTGCCTTTGTCGGCTGCCAACTCGGCAGCACGACGTTCTTCCAAAAATCGACTGTGTTTCGAACCAAAATCCCGCAGTTTATTAAGCTGAGCGAGCGAAGCGAGCGAAGCTCTTATGCGTCGACGAAATATAAATCCTTTGTAACCAAACTCCTCCTGGACCGTTTGATCAATCGATCTGAAATTTTACATACTAATAGTATTTTCGACGGTGAGTGCTAACATCTATTTTTTGTTACTAAATTCGCGAAAAAAGTCACTAGTCGTAGGCTTCTTAGTTAACAATTTTTCTGATGAACGAACCAAAATAAGTACAAAGGTTTGTGTCATGGAAATCTAAGTTTAGTTTTTATGTATTAAGAACGATCACTGCGTTATTTTGCAAGAATTCCAAAATATACGACAAACTAAATACCATTTTGACAAAAAATCGCTGTCTTTTTGATAGTAGACGTTAGTTTACTTGCATAAATGAAGCTATGGTATTGAACTTAGGTAATTAGTTTTCGCGTGCTCGAACCAGAATTAGCTTTTACATACAAATCTTAGCACAGGCACCTGATTGTTTCCGGGGCTTTCGCCAATTCGCTGTGGGGAATCGGAAACTTTGAAGAGAAAATTTATTTTGGTTTACTCAAACCGTAGCAAATGGATTTTTACAGGTTCTTGAAAAATAGTATTTTAATTTATGAATTTTGAATCTTCGGACAAGAAAGATTCCGGGAATCAGAAAATGGACAATATTCTTCAGGTTTTGAGGGTACTTTTCCGGTAAAATTTAGAATTTTCAACGGTTTTTGGCCAGTAGCGGCTAAACGCAGCGTCCTAGGGTGTTTATATGTATGACCGTCCCCCATTATTTTGTCATTTTCTACCTTTCTGTCATACATGACTTTTCTGTAAATTCAGTTTTTAAAGATATACAAACAAAAGATCGGAAAACTAATAAAACTCAGATTTTGAATTTTTAACAGTTTTTTGCCCGTAGCGGCTAAATTATGGACTTAACGGGTTTCATATATATGAACGCCCACTATTTTGACATTTGCTACCGTTTTGTCATACATGATTTTTCTCTAAATGGACTTATAAAACGTGTACATACAAAAGATTGTAAAATTTATAAAATTCAGATTTTGGACATTTAATGGTTTTTTACTCGTAGCGGCTAAACGAGACATCCTAGGGAGCTCATATGTATAACCGGCCCCCCTTATTTTGACATTTTCTACCTCTTTTTCATACATCATTTTTCTCTAAATTGAGTTTAAAGATGTGCATACAAAAGAAGGTGAAAGTGATGAAGAAGGTGAATTTTCAACAGTTTTTTGCTCGTAGCGGCCAAACGAAGTGTCCCACGGTGTTTATATGTATGACCGACTCCCATTATTTTGACATTTACTACATTTTGACAAACATAAATTTCCTCTACTGTGAGTTTTTATAAATGTGTCCATATCCAAAATTACGATTCTAGCTAATAATTTTGTAATTCATTGAAATCTGATAGTAAAGATGAATGAATTATTGAAGAAATCTGATAGTGAAGATGATTAAATGGATTACTGAAAATTGTTTCAAATTTTCAATATATACACTCGTAATCATGCTAAATATACAAATAGATTCATAAATAATATAAAACACAAAATACTAGAAATCCCCTTATAACAAAAAGTCATGATTAATAAGATAAAAAGAAACCAAGTGCGTGTCGGACACACATAATCTAAGGGTTCCGTAGAATGCCGCATAAAGTATTGAGTTAAAGAAATCTTTGTTGGTAGCTTAAAACATCGAATATCTACATAATTAACGGTAAGACTCTTATTGTTCAAACCAAAAATCGTTTACTGTTTTTATATAGTTCTACTACCTTTAATTTATTCAGATTTTTCAGGCACGGCATTCACAAGATAGAGAGGGGGGGACACACTTTTGACGTTTTTAGAAGGAAAAAAGTTTCTAACAACATCATTGTCATTTTTAAAGACCTATCCTCAAAATACCTCACACGGGTATGTGCAATGAAAAAAAAAATCTTGTCCCTCAGACACATGTATGGAGTGCCACCCTTAATAAAACTTTTTTCTTTACTTTCACTACTGCATTTTGTAGTGGTTCACAGGAGACACCTTACTTCTAAATTTCATTTATATAGTTTTAACAGTTTCCGAATAAAATGGCTGTGACATACGGACAAACAGACATGACGAAATTATAAGGATTCCGCTTTTCTACGGAACCCTAAAAATGATAATTAGAGTAACAGGAATCAAGTAATTTCAAGTTTAGCATTTTTCAGAACAATAAATAGCATAAATTACATCTTTTCTAAATTATTTAACATAAATTAGAGAAGCTGAGTAATTTAACAGTGTAGAGCAAATAATAATTTATAAAATATAATTAAGTAGGGCTCAAAATGGGATTAGAACTAAGATAGAAAATACAGGGAGAGGCATCTAACATTTGGAATACGAACTACCGTATATTTGGAGTTTGATAGGCATAATGACTTTCATGAGCTAACAGAAAATTAGTCTTATGTTTGACGTTTAAAAAATGGGACGCTTTACGCTTGAACAAAGTTGGGAACTATTGAAAACAACTTCAACACTGGTGAGTTTTCTACGGAAACCATAAGAAATTTACGGAAAAAATTTGCCTTCCAATCAGTTAATCAATCAGTGAAGCGAGTTTGTGAAACCGGTTCGTTATTGGACAAAACAACCCGTTCCCGTTTTCGTCCAGTGCGCACACCCGAAAACATTGCTGCGGTTGCGCACAGTGTGCATGAACATCCATCTACATCAATTCGTCATCGTTCTCAGGAACTGAACATTTCTCGCACTTGTCTGAGGAGAATTTTGGCTACAAACAAGAGTGCAAGAAATGAAGCCTCATGACCATCCGATGCGTTTTATGTTCGCCTATCGCATCGGATGGACTGAAGATCGTTTGGTCGAAGATGAACATTTTTACCGACAAATTATCTTTTCCGATGAAGCTCATTTCCACCGTGGAGGCTATTTCAATAAGCGAAATTGCCGCCCTCAGGGTCAATGGCGAGCGTTAGAGAGCCATGTTAAATGGATTTTAGTTTCCCACATTGAAGAGTGTTACATGGACGGATTGGGGTTCCAACAGGACGTGGCTGCGACACAGCCAACGATACAATCGATCTTTTGCGCACCGCTTTTGAACGTCGAATAATAAAGCGAAATTCTGATCCGAATGGGGCGCCTCAGAGCTGTGATTTGAACCCAGTAAGGATATCTATTAAGGATATATGTGGGGATCTATTAAGGATATATGTTACGCTTATCATCCAGAGACGATTGAATCCTTGAAACACGAAAATGAAGTTGCCATTCATGAGATTGAAGCCCAAACAATCGAAATGTACTGTAAAATTGGATTGATCCGACGGGGTACTGTAAGGCAAGCCTTGGCAGTCATTTGAATGATGTTGTGTTTCACTCGTAAATGGAAATGTTCAATCTTTCTAATAAAGTTATAGTTTTGGACAAATATTCATTAGTTGTTTTTATATCCGATTCAAATTCCAAATCGTATATGGCCCACCCTTTATCTCTTGAGTTTCTTTCACTGAAGGTAATGAAGAGATAGAATAACAAACAAGAAATGGCCAATAAATCAGTGCTAAGGGCTAGAATTGTAATACACTTATTTTTTACATTAAAACCAAGTCAACACGCATGGTATCGACTTGAACCAATTGCTAGCAATTATTACATTACCACAGATGCCTATGAAGCAGAGTGTCTATATAGCGACCGCTCAGCTCAATTTTGTGTGCGACTTCGCGAACGCCACCTAGTATCTGATTGGGAATGGTCCGAAACGGACTTAGATCCATGAAAGACCAATTTCTTTTCATTCTAATTGCTCTTTCCTGGACTGGGAGATGTCCATTGTCCAAACTCAACTGATTCCCACGGAATCAATTGAGCCCGGCTACAATGCACAAAAGATCAATTCGATTTTAAAGTCAATAGCTGAATTGATCGTTTGTGCATTTTGGGGGCGGATATCCCTGGGAACAACAGATGGCTCGTTGGTTCTCAGGGAATCAATAGGAAATACAGAACGGGATATGCAATAATAAAAATTCTTTTCCATGCATTTTTTCTTGATCCCGTTCTGCCACGCGCCGATGTTACAGGGTGGTTATGGTGCTTTGTAGTTTAGTTTTTAGTTTTCTTTTTTTTTTTTAAATTTTTGTAATTTAATTTAAGTTTCGTTTGAATTTTGGGTGCATGAAAATTTATTTTCATAACATTCACTTCTGGGACAAAGTCTTTATGGAACCATTCACTGAATACCTCTCCCGTTGCCCAACTTTTAAATTGGTTTTTGTAGCAAACTGGCAGGCAAATGTTCTTGAAAGCTCTGGGATTTTTAGCTTTACCAATCACTAACAAATCCAATTTGTGTGTTCTAACAGCATTTGAACATGGCATAAATGTGATTCTATCTTTACTCACTTTGCGCTTGCTTCTTTAGAGGATAAGAATGTTTTATTGGGAAACAGCTTCCAGAACAGACCACTCTCGTCTGCATTATAGATTTGGTCAGGAAGCAGACCCAGTTCCTCTACTTTGTCTTTCAAATGCTGGATAAATGGCTGCACTGCAGATTCGTCGCACGACAATTTTTCACACGATATGGTTAACAGACCGATACCAAAACGCTTTTTAAATTTATCCAGCCACCAATCACTAGCACGGAAATCATCTCTTTTGGTAATTTTTTTTATAAAATTCGATAGCTTTTGCTTTTAGAATTTCTCCAAATACAGGAGTCTGTTTTGAACGCTCTTGCATGAACCACATATAGAGAGCGTTTTCCAGCTTTGGCCAATCACCAACTCTTAATGTTTTACGTTTTCCTGGTTCAGATACCATCGTCTTCACCTGGTCCGAATGACCGGAATTCCTCGTTAAACATTATTTAACATTTGATCCAAGAATTTCAAGGAAATTTCATAGACTTACACAAGTTCTTATCATGCGAAAATGACATTTTTGGGACGGTTCGCACCGAAAGCGAACATAAATCATTCTTAGGCGTCATACGGAGCAAATTGTCAGGAAGCGCCTATGACGTACTAAGATATAATCAAATTCCCTCTTGGGCCGACTTGTAAAATGCTCTCTGTAGTAAGTTCGAGAATATGATATCTCGATATAGTCTCCAAACTCAACTCGGCCAAACTCGACAAAAAACCCGTTATAACACGAGAGATTTCGTGCAGAAAATTATCACGAATCTATCCCTGCTTAACGAGGCAACAATGTCCTATACCGAAGACGAAATCCTCCTTACTTCACTCCTTGACGACAATGAACTTCAGGCTGTAACAGCTTTCGAGGGCGGGCTCTCAAATAGTAAATTGCAGATGTTAGCTAAAGTATACCCCGACAAAAAACTTGGTCCCGTCATCAAACATCTTAGAGCATGCCTCTAGACTAGAAAATCGTACCAATTCTATTCCACCAAGAAGCGAGATGCCTAGAAATTCATCTCATCCCGACAATAATCAAACATCCAGACCACGACCAACGTGTTACAAATGTGGAAAAGTAGGTCATCTAGCACCTCAATGCAATCAAAGGAATCGCCAGGTATCATTCCAGATTTCGCCTCGCAGGCCAGCCAACAATTTATTAGCCCATGATAACGACGAAGTTTCCCAACAATACAGCTGGTATTGTAAAAAGCCTGGTCATATAATGGAAGAATGCAGGAAGAGGTTATATAACAATTCTAGGTATAATCAACCGCAAACCTTAATTACTAATCTCCGGAACACCAGTGCGCAAGGACAAAATGTACCTCCCAGATCAGAAGGTCAAGAAAATTTCTAGTTGGAAAACTCTCAAGGGTGAAGGACGAATGTCGGCCAACTTTCGCAACTAACAGTTCAAGCCGACGTACATCGCTAACTCTTCCTATTAGTATCAACCCAGCCACCCTTACTATAACTCTTCCATTGAATATTAGCAAAGAATCCCACGTCGAAATCATCATCGACACTGGGGCTGAAATCAGTTTCATCAAGGAAAATGTACTAAAATCCAACACCGAATTTAACAATGACGTCATATACCACGTCAACACACTTCAACGCAAAGAAATCCAACCCAGTGTCATAATAGGGAATGCCATTGCTACACCTTGTAACGGGTCAGTAAAAGTCCTGCTCATTAACAATAATGAGGAAAAAATTTTCCTTAACAGAGATAACGTCAATTTAGACTATCGAAACCCCGGCTAGTTACACTTAACCATACAGACTACCCGAGTCCAACCGTAAAGAAATAGATCGCCAAATCCAGGACTTGTTAAAAAAACGATATAGCCAAACCCTCATGAAACCATTAATTAAAGCCCCAATTTTGACTTACCCTGATTTCGACAAGGAATTCTTCGTGACTACTGATGCAAGCAATCTAGACATTGGAGCGGTACTTTCGTAAAAAAATGAGCTGTGCGATAGACCAATTACATATGCCAGTAGAGCATTAAATGGAGCAGAAGCGCGATACTCCATGGTAGAAAAATAATTATTAGCAATAATCTACGGAGTCGAGCAATTCAGACCGTATGTTCAGATAGGAAATTTACAGTGATCACTGATCACAAACCACTCGTGTGGCTAATGAACCTTAAGAATCCATCTTCTTGGCTAATGAGATGGAGAATAGGGCTTGAAGAATACGACTACAAGGTCGTTCACAAACCGGGGCGGTTCAACACTAACGCTGATGAACTTACGCTGATACCGGAACTTCGGTTCAGGAAGAAGAATACGAGGGTGGTCCGACAAGTACTCAGCCTACAAAAGATAAACGAAGATTTTGGAAAAGTGACGATTAATTTTTCAATAAAGTCTCCTTTGAGTTCGATACACTTAACCCAGCGATGTTCTAACTTTTTTAACCCGTCTGAATAATACGTTTTCTCGAGACCTGCAAAGTAAGCTTCCGTGGCGGCGATGACCTCCTCATTCGACCCAAATTTCTGCCCGGCGAGTGTCTTTTTCAAGTTTGGAAACAAAAAGAAGTCACACGGGGCCAAATCAGGTGTATACGGTGGATGAGGCAGCAGTTCGTAGCGCAATTCGACCAGTTTTGCTATGGCAATGGCGGAGCTGTGGGCCGGTGCGTTGTCATGGTGGAAAAGCACTTTTTTCTTCGCCAAATGGGGCCGTTTTTTCTGCAATTCCGCGTCAAATCGGCCCAATAATTCGGCATAATACAGTTCTGTGAATGTTTTGCCCTTCACCAGGTAATCGATGAAGATCACGCCTCGTGAATCCCAGAATACGGTAGCCATCACCTTTCCGGCCGATGGAACAGTCTTCGTCTTCTTCGGAGCACGTTCGCCTCGTGAAGTTCACTGTATCGACTGTTCCTTGGTCTCTGGTGTGTACCAGTGGATCCATGTTTCGTCGACGGTCACGAAACAATGCAGAAACTCCTTGGGTTTGCGCCTAAACAGCATCAAACAGTGCTCTGAAGTGGTTTCACGGTTGCGCTTGTTATCCGGAGTGAGAAAACGCGGCACCCATCGCGCCGACCGCTTTCTCATGCCCAAAATCTCATGCAGGATATGACCCACGCGGTCTTTTGAGATGTCTAGTGTCTCTGCTATCTCGCGCACCTTCAACCGCCGGTCTGCCAATATGAGATCGTGGACTTTTGTCACGTTTTCCTCCGTAGTAGCCGTTTTCGGGGCACCTGGACGTGGCTCATAAAAAACCGACGTGCGACCACGTTGAAATTCATTAAACCAATTTTTGACGGTCGCCATCGAAGGGGAAGAGTCTCCGTACACAGCATCCAAGCGCTCCTTGATTTCGCTGCGCGATTTACCTGCCAAAAACAGGAATCGAATCACCGACCGATATTGTTCTTTCTCCATTTTTATAAAATCCGCTAATACGTTCGCTTACACACGCTGTCAAAACAAAACTACGAGTCCGATTCGGCAGAAATTTTGACAGTAGCCGTCTACGAAAATGTACTACAGGATAGTAGATGTCTCTTGCGACAGTGGAGCCATCGGGCTGTGAGGCTAAGTACTTGTCGGACCACCCTCGTATTTAATAGAAGCAAGAAATTCAAAATCAAATAAATCAGAGAGACCTTCGGTTCAGAAAGAAAAATACATAATAGAGGCACGAAATCCAAAATCAAATAAATCAGGGAAAACTTCGGTTCCGGAAAAGGAATATTTAATAAAAGCAAGAAATCCCAAATCAAATAAATCAGAAGAAAATCAGGAAATTCATAAAAACGAAATCTTATCCAAGGAAGACCACGAAATTTAGAACAAAGATACGAATATAAACGTTATTAAAAGAACTCAAATTAAGAATCTAACTCTAGAAGCCAAGGCAGTCAGGATAAAGTTACTATTATTGAAAAAACGTATCCCTCTCAAATAAAAAATCCGGAAGGCATAGTCAAGGTCTGCATCGTAGATTTTCCGTGAAAATTTCAGGATAAAATTATAATAAGTGTTTCTTATTAGTATGCACAAACAATTTGTATTGCCAAAATAGAAAACAGTGCTGTCAAAACACAAAAACACAAAAATATGGAAAGTATGGATCTGCTGTTGTCAAAACTGGACGAAAAATTAAAGGAACAAACCAAAACAATCACTGTGTCAGTGACAAATTGCGTTATAGAAGCATTAGCCGAAAGGCTAAAAACAATATCAGAAGAAAATACTCAACTTAAAACTAAAATAGCTACACTCGAGCGAAAAATCATTTAGCTGGATAAGGAGAAGCGGAAGTACAATCTAATATTTTTCGGAATAGAGAAGAAAGGGAAATCAAAATCAGTAGGCCACATAACCAAATTAGTAGTCGAAACAGGAACACAACCCGACAGCCAAGAAATCAGAAAAAAATATAGGATTGGAAAAAATAACAATAGCAAAAATCGGCTTGTTGTAGAGTCCATCACATCTATGTGGAGAAAACATACCATTCTAAGAAACAAAAGCAGGCTCCCGCCAGGAACACACGTGAAAGAAGACTTCCCTAAAGAAATTCTAGAGAAGCGGAAGCAGCTACAAACTCAAGTGGAAGAAGAAAGGAAGAAGGGAAATCTGGCTTTCCTAGAGTATAACCAAGTAAAAGTGAAGAAACCATCAGACAAGTCCAGAGACAAAAGAAGAAGGGAAGAGACAGATTCATCCACCACATCCTCCCAGAAAAAAGCAAACACGAAAGACATCTCTACACTCCGAAATACTAAGGGAACCTCAAAAGAAAGTTCAAAACCAAGTATCCTAAATTATATCGAACGAGGCAGATCAGCTTCACTATCCGAGACCCCAAAAAGCTTGTAAAGACAGTCTGCACCAGAAGCCAAACCAAACCAAACACCACAACCGTATACAAACCAACTTTGGAAAAATACACCCCAAGCCGGCTGGTCACCGTGACTATCACCCTCCAATATATATAAATATAACAAAAGAATCAGAACAGAAAAGGTGGAAACGAAACGTCTGCTGTCTATATATATGTACATTAAACACACGAACGCTAAGAACACCAGAAAGTCTGCAAGAACTTGAGCTAGCTGTCGAAAATATCAACTGGGACATCTTGGTATAAGCGAATGGGACATCTAGCTATAAGCGAGATGCGAAGAATAGGCGAAGGTATTGAAGAAAGGAGTCACTATATTATGTACCACAAAGGAGAAGTTGCTGGACAAAGGGGAGTAGGCTTCCTGATAAAGCCAAAACTCAAAAGTCATATTATCGGGTTTCAAGGCATATCGGATCGAATAGGAGCAATTCACATTAACATACCATGGTACACAAAACTTTTAACTGAAAAATACACCGAAAACAATTTAGTAGTTATGGGAGACTTCAATGCTCAATTGGGCGCCCAAATGGCCGGAGAGGAGCATGCAATAAGGAAATTCGGAAGCAGCAAAAGAAGCAAAAATGGCGAAAAACTGGTTGAGTTTCTGCTCGAACATAACTTAACGCTTCTCAATTCCATATTCCGTAACAAACACAAAACTAAATGGACCTTGATATCTCCAGATGGAAAGGTACGAAACGGGATACATTACATCACGACAAACAAAGCAAGGTCGTTCAGCGACACGAGTATAATAAAAAACCTAAACTTCAGTACTAACCACCGTATGGTACGTTGTTGTCTATCAGAACGCGGTCCAAAAAAACCTAGGCCGCAAGCAATCCAAACGAACTACCTACAAATGTTTAGTAACAAGAGGGTCCCAAACGACTCTTCAGAAGACTTGTTAGAAGTTGTGACTTCGAATAGGAATCTGAACGAAAAATATGTCAGGTTGGATAGCAAGCTCAAGGAACAGATAGGAATACTAACAAATAAAAGTAACGAATCATATCTAAGCCAAGAAACCCTTAAATTAATTGAATATAGAAGGAATATAATATCAAAAAATTTACAAAAGCAACCAAGTGCGTGTCGGACACGTATAAGCTCAGGGTTCCGTAGCATGCCGGTATGGAATTGAGTTAAAATTCATTCTACGAAGGGCAATGATTTTACAGCGATCTAATAAACTCGTGTAAACATTTTGCTCAAAATCATCCTCTTTGATTTGTTTGGTTATTTATAGAGCTGGATCACCTCCATTATCTCGAGCTTCATGCGAATTGGCAAATGCGAAACTAGATATTTTGAAATTTTAGTATTTATTACGCAACGCAACATACAATTACATGGTTTTACATAAATTAGGAATTTTATCAGTGTACTCGTGCCCATATAGGCTTATGATAACTAAACAAGTGCAATTATAATTAATATTATATTGAGTCAAAATTACCTGACCATCAAATTGGGACATAAAATATTAACTCAGTATTTCAAATATCTGTCCGGGAACGACGACGATGAATTCTGAGTATAAGCAAAGGTAGCCATATTATTCGTAATTGAAATATAGTAACTCGATCTACATTTAAATAAAGAACAGAAAATTGTCCAAGCGCAACACAAGTGACAATCTGCCCTTTATTCCCTTTACTTCTTTAATATTCATCAGAATTATTCACTTTTCACGTTTTTTGAAGTGAAAACTTCTTTAGAACCCTTGTGATTTGAATCTCGATGAAAAGAGAAGGAATATACATACAATTAATTGAACAAACTAAAGTTAAAATTTCCAAATCGAATATAAGCAACCAGGCTAGCAGAATCACCAGCAACACGAAAATTAATGTACACGAGATTGTGCAACCAACGGTCATAAGATGATACCTTACAAAGGGAGCGGGTGTTACGTGCGCATGCGTTTGCTTAGATGAGAAACAAACGAATGCGGGCGCCACTCATGCTCTCTCGGTGGGGTAACACCGATTGGTGACGTGTGGTTGAACAATCTCGTGTACTGACGAAATTTTCGAGTTGCTGGCGATTCTGCCAGCCTAGTGGCCCAGACTTGATTTTCGATTAGTTATGAGCTCAACTCGACTCGATTATTTTTATATGGAACTTACTATGGAAAATATTCGATTACGGAGTAACGAATATGGATGCGGATACATATTCGGAATGATTCGTTATTTTTATTCGATTATTTTTGTGCAAAGTATGGCTACTTTTGTGGAATATATTCGACTAAGGAGTAAAGCAATGTTATTTCTTAAAGTAAATGAATAGAAATGATAGGTTATATAGAAATTTAATTGAAAATCTTTGTCTCCTCTTTGTGCCGTGCTTCGTAGCGGATAAATAAATTTTTAATTTTTTCGTTCACAAGATACCAAATCTAATCAGTTAAATAAATTCTTGTTTTGCCTCACATCGAAAAAAAGAAAGGAAAACATGAAAAATGTGGTAAAAAAACTTTTAAACATTACCAATGAACCAATTTTACAATAATGAAACTATATAATTACCCCATTCATTCTCTCGCAGTTTAGTTTCCCTGAAAGTTTCACTTCTATCGCGTGTGAAGTGCACACATGTTTCTCTTTTAAAGTTACATGTGTTATTTAAAGTGACGTGTACAGTTAGTACACCTTTTAGAACCTACTAAGTATGATTCACATGAATAAATTATATCTCCATATAATTTTCAAAGACTTATGCAATTTTATGGCATTGAGTTATAATTAATTTTCGGAACCGCATATTTAGGTTTGTTGGTAGCTTAAAACCAACAGCACTTGACATGAAATTGCCAAACCAGCTCAGCGAAGAAAATAACGCTCAAACTCTCGATAAGGACTGGATCACAATGAGAGACGCAGTGTACAAGGCCGCGGAGACAAGTGTCGGAATCAGACCAAGACAAACCCGTAACCCATGGTTTGATGAAGAGTGTGGAAGATGCGTGACTCAAAAAAATGCCCTCAGAAAGCAATATATCGAAAGACCCACGAGAATAAAAAAGCACGCATACGAGGAAGCAAGGCGAGGAACAAACAGGATGTTGAGAAAAAAGAAGAAAACCATCCTTAACGATATAATCATAAAAATGGAACAAGACTTCATAGACAACAACTCGCGAGAGGCTTATAAAGGAGTCAACTTTTTCAAGAAAGGATTCAAGCCGAACACAACTCTATGTGAAAACACGGATGGAACAATAGTTTCGGAAAAGGAAAAGATGAAAAGGGTATGGAAGGGGTACTTTCATAAGCTGCCAAATCCCAATAGCAACAGAAGACGCCAACCCACACACATCCCCACGGAAACAGAAGATGATGAGTCAGCAGACGCGCCAACAATATCAAAAATAAACAAGGCACTGACACGACTAAAAAACAACAAGTCACCTGGAAAGGACAACTTACCGGCAGAACTGCTCAGGTACGGAAACCAGAAGCTAAAAACATTGATTCATAAACTCATCGTCAAAATATGGACCACCGAAAAATACCAGATGAATGGCGAATCAGCATAGTCTGTCCCGTACATAAAAAAGGCGACAAGCTGAAATGTGAAAACCACCGAGGCATATCACTGTTAACTACGGCCTACAAAGTTTTCTCAACTATATTGAAACAACGAATCGACACGTACGCAGAAAACCTATTAGGGGAATACCAAGCAGGCTTCAGAGCTGGAAGATCTACAACAGACCAACTATTTGCAGTTTGACAGCTACTGTCGAAATGCTAAGAATTCGACATAGATATCCACCAATTATTTATAAACTTCCAACAAGCGTACGACAGCGTAGATAGTGAGTGCTTGTATGACATACTACTGCAGTTTGAAGTCCCTCCGAAGCTAATAAGACTAGTAAAATCAACAATGTCTGAATCCAGATGCCAAGTTAAGGTAGATGGAGAACTGACAGATGAATTTGCAGTAGCCCAGGGCCTGAAACAAGAGGATGGACTGGCCACCACTCTGTTCAACATTGTACTAGAGCACGTAATCAGAAAAACTCTAGTGGACACCAGCTCAAACATCTACTATAAAAGCTCCCAAATTATCGGATACGCAGATGACATCAACATCGTCGGAAGATCTATTCCAGCCATAAGCGAAGTATTCGAACCTCTAGAAGCGGCGGCGCTCGAAGTGGGACTGCAAATTAATAAGAACAAGACCAAAATGATGACTCAGAGCAGAAACCCATCACATAGAAGGAAAGGAAACGCCCAATTTAAAGATAGCTACTCATTCGCAGTAGTCGACCTATTTACGTACCTGGGATCCAGCCTGACAGAAAACAATGGAGACCCAGCGGAAATCAGGAAAAGGATAACGGCAGCCAACAAAAGCTCTTTCTCATTACTACCGATATTTAAGTCTCGCAACGTCCATAGAAAAACGAAAACCACTATTTACAAGACCGTAATACGAACAGTATTGGCTTATGGCTGCGAGACTCTAACCCTAACGGTTAAAAAGGCGGAAATGCTGGACACCTTCGAACGGAACTTGCTGCAGAGAATTTACGGACCCGTGAGAGACGGGGAGCAATGCCGCATTAGACGCAACGACGAGCTGTAAACTATATACCAGGCACCCAGCATTTCTACGCACATGAAGCTGCTTAGATTGAGATGGGCTGGACACGTACAGAGGATGCCTGACCTGCGGATACCCAAGCGCATCATGAACGGACACCCAGGCGGAAGAAGAAGGCTAGGAAACCCAAGGCTGAGGTGGGGAGAGGGACGCGAGGCAGCTGCTGGAGGTACCAAATTGGAGGAGAGCAGCCGAAGACAGGGATAGTTGGAGGTGAAAAATAGCGGAGGCTAAGGCTCGAAATGGGCTGTAGCGCCATCGGAGAGAGAGGGGGGTAGCTTAAAACTTCGAATACCTTATTAACATTAAGACTCTTATTTTTCAAACCAAAAATCGTTTACTGTTTTCATATAGTTCTACTACCTTAAATTATTTCAGATTTTTCTGGCCCGTCGCTCAAGAGTTAGAGGGGGGGGGGGGGGGACACTTTTGATGTCCTTAGAAGCGTATATTTCGCGAACGATTAGCTTACACGCAAATAGTTTCTGACAACATCATTGTCAGTTTTGAAGACCTATCCAAAAATACCCCACACGGATATGTGCAATGAAAAAAAAAATCATGTCCGTCAGATACATGTATGGAGTGCTAACTTCTAAGTTACTTCTAAGTTTCATTTATATACATAGTTTCAAAAGTTTCCGAATAAAATGGCTGTGACATACGGATAGACGGACAGACAGACGTACGGACATGACGAAACTATAAGGGTTCCGTTTTTTCTACGGAACCCTAAAAAGAACAGGAAGGAAAATCTTAAGGAAATATCGAGCCTCAGCAAGCGCATCAGGGAAAATATGAGAAAAGACAGGAAAAGTAAGAGAATCAGCACCCTAGAGAATCACATTATCAAAACAGGAGGCACAAAAAAAGCCTTCAAGGAACTTTGTGAGAAAGGAAAAGAATGGATACCAAGGTTGAGGGGTAAAGAGTGGCCAACAACTTCTCGTAGTGCATCCTGAACATAGCAACTGATTACTATCGCTCGCTATACTCAAAGCAGCCAAACGTTCCGTCGCCTATGGGAGGACCTAAACTGGAAAATATGACAGAAGTAATCAATGACGTACCTGAAATACTACAATCGGAAGTATTGTAGAAAAGTCTATAAAAAATCAAAAGATGGAGAAATCACCGGGCCCAGACAGAATTCCAAATGAACTCATGAGGGGAACACTTGAAGACTCAAGTCCGATTCTAACAATGATCTTCAATGTGATACTATCGACTGGCAACATCCCAAGCCAATGGGCTGAATCCCACATTATACTGCTATACAAGAAAGGTTCAAAGGAAGATATTGGAAACTACAGACCAATATCTCATATTTCAAACGTATACAAGGTTTTTGCAAAAATCATCCTGGAAAGAATATCCAACAAGCTCGACGAAAATCAACCGGTTGAACAGGCAGGTTTTAGGAAAAACTTTAGTACGATAGACCACATACACACCATCAAACAGCTCATACAAAAATACAATGAGTACAAAAACCCATCTATACAGCCTTCATACATTATTCCAAAGCCTTCGACAGCCTCAAACATGAATTCGTATGGTGAAGTCTTACGGAGCAGGGGATTGAAAAGGCTTATGTAAACATCATTAGGAACATTTACATCGAAAGTGAAGCTAGCATCAAGCTGGAATCTATAGGGGATACTTTTCCAATCGAAAGGGGTGTCAGGCAAGGCGACCAACTCTCAACAAAGCTATTCTCAGCAGTACTCGAGCAAATGTTTAAGAAACTAGAATGGGGTCATCCAGGTCTAAACATAAACGGAGCGCGACTGAACCCTCTAAGATTCGCTGACGACCTGGTTGTATTGGAAGAGAACCCAAGGGTACTGGAATCCATGTTACAAGATCTAGCGAACAGAAGCCGAGAAGTAGAACTGGAAATGAACTCGAGCAAGACCAAAATGATGACAAACTATGTGGCAGCAGACATAACCATCAATGGGCAAGAACTCAATTATGTAATGGAATATGTATACCTAGGCCAGATTATATCACCGAATGATCAAATGTCCAAAGAAATTGATACAAGAATTGCCACTGGGTGGAAAAAATTTTGGGCTTTGAAAGAAGTCATGAAAAGCAAGGAACTAGGTATCAGGACAAAGAAAAAGACTTTTGATACTTGTATCCTCCCTTGCATCACATATGGTTGTGAAACCTGGGCGTTGACCAAATATCATAGGGACAAACTTGGAAAATGTCAGAGAGCCATGGAAAGGAGCAAACTAGGGATAAAGATAAAAGATAAAGTCAGAAGTATAGACATCAGGCTCAAAACAAAACTTACGGACATCCTATCACGTATCGACCAACTGAAATTGAGATGGACTGGACATTTGCTCCGTAGTAAGGAAGAGAAATGGAGCAAACGGGTGACAGTCTGGTACCGAAGAGACGGATTCAGGAGCCGAGGTTGCAAGGTGAGAAGATGGGAGGACGACCTTAGGTCCCCTCTAGCAAAGAATGGCTGTAGACAGAAAACAGTGAAAGATGTTGGAGGACGCCTATGCCTTAAGGCACACCGAGCGGAGAGACGTACTGGGAAAAAAGCCAACATAGCAACTCGCAAGCTAGACAAGCGCAAAAGCGCGGAAGCAAGGGCTGTATTGTTATTATTATTATTATATAGAGTAGTACGGTGAGAGAATAGAATAGGGCGCTTGCTCGGCACTGGCCATTTTAGTTTTTTTAAATTCGTTTTGATGCGAGCTTTCTCTGATCTGCGTTTTATTCAATTCAGCGCGTAGTTACGACACGTATAAGACGATATCTAACATATTTTCAGTTTTCGATTTAATCCCGATCTTTACTAATATTTTGGCTAATATGTTTATTGTTTCACTTTAGGTTCTGACAGTTCCTTGGAAGTTCTTTGCAATGACACCCAAATCTACGTCCTATGTAAACGCTACACTAGTTTATAATTTTACCCAACGCGTATTAACAACAATCACGCGTAGGAGCTTATACTAGTCGCAAGAACTCACGGGCAAAACCAAAGCCGCACAATCCATTTTTATACATTACTAGCTGTACCCGCCCGCTTTGCTGGGCATTACGTAATACTGCATATTTTTTGTATACTGTGTACTGTATATGTTGATACTATATATGTTTTATGTTTTTCTTTAGTTATGGATTTTTGATTCTTAGCAGTTATCTTTTGATTGTAGCATAAGTTCAAAAACTTCCAAAAAAACTTTGGATATTATTAAAATGTTTCTATTAACGTTTGGCTACAAATTTTTGCCGTAAAATGGATAATAAATTGAAAGTATGAAAAGTAAGTATAAGTATAAAACGACTAACCAAGCACTCTTTCAAAAAGAGTCAATTTTGAAAATATTACTACACCTTACAACACCTATTAACTTTAAAGTGACAAAAGAACTGAAATATAGTTGTTATGAGAAATCGAAATTTATCCTATGTTCGGTAACAAAAATGAAACAAATAAGGATTTAAAGATTACCGGTTGAAACTCAAACACAACTGGTTAACTTTTTACATAAACTTCGATTAGTGCCGACTACTTATCTAAATTATCTTAGCTTATATACATTTTCTGAATGTAAATTTTTCATGCCACAGTAATATTTAAGGGGTGAATCCGATCCGATCGGCCACATCAACAAACCACCCACGTTAGCCGTCTAAATTTTTTTTCGGCGAATTTATTGAAAAATATTTCTTTCTTCTACTTACAAAAATAGACAAGTTTTAATCGCAGACAAAATAATTTACCAGATGTCGCGATCCCATGTGACTCTGTACCCAACTTTTTCCAACATCACACACGTAACAGCAGACAAAAGATGCATGGGACGTGTGCGCCTTTGACCGGCTTTAACGTTTAAAAAACAGGCAGTTCGCGAATTTTTCTTTTAGTTGATATTTGGTTGTCAAATAGGGAATGAGTGATCGCAATAATAGGAAAGGGGGCTGAAACAAAATTTTGCGGATGGAACACAATGTACATGTACACACAATTTTGATGTTCTGGAATTTGCACAAAACAAACACAAACAAAAATGTGTACCATTGAGGAGTAAAATTTACTCCCTCACACGAAAATAAACTCAAAAATTTTTATAGAAAAATGTATAGATTAAGAAAAAATTTATAAATTGACTTTCCAATATATATAAAATTACAAAATTTTTCCGAAAAACGCGAGATTTTGCATTTACGAATTTTATTTTGAATTTTATCATATATCATAACTTTTGTTTGGACACACCTTTAAAAACTCAATTCAGAGAAAATAGTATCGAAGAAAGTTAGTAAATTTTAAAATAATAGGGGTAGGTCATACATATGCACCACGTAGGAAGCTTCGTTCGGCCGGCAGGAGCAAAAAATCGTTAAAAATTCAAAATCTGAATTTTATCTATTTTCCAATCTTTTGAATGCACACCTTTAAGACTTCAATTTAGAGAAAAATGATATGCAAAAGAAAGGTAGGATATGTCAATATAGTCGGGGTCGGTCATACATATGAACGTTAAAAAATCACATTTTTGCCGGAAAAAAACCCTTACAACCGGAAGAAGATTGGTCAACTCGGGATTCCGGAAACTTTGATGTCCTACGATCTGAAATTCAAAAAAAATATTTACCTTTTCACTTATATGAACAAATCCATCTGCTACGGGTTTAATCCACCAAAATTGTATTCAATAACCCGAGTGAAATTATTAGAAAGCAATTAAAACTACGGAAATACAGAGTGTCTAATGATAGACAATTCTCGAGAAAGAGCTTTTGATCCCATTTGCAAAAGCGAAAAGTAACGGTTCACTCATACGCATGTGAAGGATGACGTTTTCGTATTCGAGATGGGCATAAGAAGATCCAAATATAAATCAATCCCCGTTTCCCAATCGAAATCCACATGACATGAAGTCGCATCCATCTCTAGTATGAATCCTCATATCAAGAGGAAGTGTACCTTGTTTCTTAAGAAAAATAAATGAAGAGAGATCGTGCAATCTACAAAATGCCGGAATGTTCTCTCGAATACGTCTCATATTTAAGAGAGAGGGAGTAACCGCTAACGATGCGATAATTGCACGATCTCTCTTCATTTATTGATCTTAAGCTTAAGCACTAAATTCGACATTCTCGTGAGATGAAAACCGTGAAAAATTTAAATCTTAAATATTTCCAACAGTTTGGAACCAATGTTTTTCAAACTTAACACAAACACTCTCCTACCAGAAAGTAATTTTCGTGCCAAATGTTATTAAAATCGAGTTTAGCCGCGACAAAAATTTTCAAAAAGATATCTTTTCATATATTAAAGGTGCTCTATCCACTGTGACCCCAATCGTTGTTATCGCATTACTAGTCTCCTAGTTATTAGCGATTTAAATTTGACGGTATTTTGTAACACAACAATGTTTGACTGGCTATCACGTATGATCATCGATCACAAAATAGTTCCCGTATGATTAAATTCGATGACCGATGGCCTCGAGCAAGAGTTTCTGTTACCGATCGCCACGAGAGAGTTTCTGTAGGCGAATGTTCCTGGCTGCATATTTTGCTATGCCATTTGACTTGAATTGAAATTAATTTTAAATTAGTGCGACTTGATTTTGATATATTTTCGACACATTGAATGTGATCCCACGTCATCAACAACAAACAACGAAAAAACCCCTTGGGCCTTGAATTTCTCGTCGCGTCGACCGGTCATTTGGGTGACGCCACAAAACATTTAATTCTTGCGAATATCATTTGTTCACTTGAGTATTATGAGTTTTTTTTTTGTTGCCCAAATTATTTTATTTTAATGTTAGCATATATTTTATTAATTTTTTTCTTATTTTTTTAAAAGTGATTTATTGAATCATCCTTAACGGATATAACAACAATAGATTTGAAGACTTTTTTAACTTTTTATAATACTGTTGGAATAAACTCTTACAACTAGTTTAAGTTAAGAGAGTGCTGGGGCACATCTACAACGTTTATGCTACAAATTAAGTTCAGCATTTTCTTACAATACTGTTGAATTCAATCTTAAGACTTAGTTTTACATTAAGTGAGTGGTCAAAACTCTGAAGTATAATCTCGATTATTAAGTTTATAATTTTTCTTTTGAGTTGACTATTGCTACGGCGACCGTATTCGGATTGTAGTATAGTATTCGGATGATTCATGATCTTATTTGCATACCGTTGCCTGGCCTTCTCGACTTCTTCTTTTACAGTGGGGACCCCTAGGTCCTTGTGGACAGTATGGTTTCTAATATACCAGGGGGCTCCTGTGATCATCCGTAAGGTTTTGTTTTGCTGTCTCTCGATTACTTCAATGCTGGAAGATGAAGCCGTTTGCCATATTTCGCAGCCGTAAGACCATATGAGCTTAATAATCGAGTTATACAAAAGAAATTTGCAGTCGAGTTGGAGACGCGATCTCGGTCCTATAAGCCAGTAGACTAGGCTCGATTTAACTTTTAATTGCTGTTTTTTGAGTTGATGTGCTTCCACCATGTCAAGCGGCGATCTAGGTGGACACCTAAGTATTTCATTTCATTACGTTGCGGGACAGAAACACCGTTGAACAGTATTGTCGGGCACGATTCCTTGTTGAGAGTGAACGTTACGTGGACACATTTGGAATCGTTGTCGCCAGCCTGACATCCATTTCTCGACTTTATCAACGTGTTCCTCAAGATCGGGGGAAGCAATATTCGTCTATTTTTATGGGTACTTATAATAGCAGTGTCATCCGCAAACGTAGATAACAGCGTTTCTGATGAAAGTGGTAGATCTGCGGTGAATAAAAGACACAGTACTGGCCCGAGGCCACACTCCCTTGTGGTACGCCGAAGTGGATGACTCTCTCGGTGGAGAATTTCTGGTTGAATTTAACACGAAATTTCCTACCCAAGGTGTACGAAGTCATTAGGTTATAAATCTTAGGTGTTTTGCATTTGATCTTGTTGAGAAGGCCCTCGTGCCGTACCTTATCAAAAGCCTGGGTCACATCAGGAAATACGGCTGAGCAGTATTTCCTCTCCTGAAAGTCACCACCAATCTCTTCTACTAATCGATTCACTTGCTCGACGGTTCCATGCATAGCTCGAAATACAAATTGATGATCGGGCAATAGTTCGTTAATATCATCAATGAACATGTTGTATATGACTTTTCGAACACCTTGGATAAGGTTGACCGTAAGCTAATTGGTTGATATGACTCAATCTTATGGGGGTCCTTCCGCGGGTTGGGAATTACGATAATTGTAGATAATTTCCATGAACTAGGGAAGTAAGATATTTTTAACATTGCATTCAGTAACCGAGTCAGATGCCTCGTGCCTTCAACAGGAAGTTCGATGATCATCTGGTCGTTGATTCTGTCATGGCCGGGAAATGTTTTTGAATTTGTATGATTTTGGATTACGTGTTTGACTAGGCTATGTTTAATTTTGAGTTTTATCACTCTGGGCAGTGAGGGCAATTCTAGCTCTTGTTTAGACGTTGGTTGATTTGGCGTAAATACTTTTTGCAAATGAAAAGCGAATGCAGTTGCTTTGTCTTCGTCGCTGTTAATCCAAACTCCTTTAGAATTCCGAATTGGGGGCACAGTTAACTGAGGTCGCTTCAATTTCTTAGTTGCATTCCATAATGAATAGTTGTGCAGATTCGGAGAAAGATTACTAAGATATCGAGCCAAGTTATGCTCCCTATCATTTTGCAAAACGTCCTTCAATTTCCTTGTGGCTTGACGGTAGAGATGTTTTGTTTCAGGGGATCTGTTATTCTGCCATAATCGTCTGCATTTCCTCTTTTCAGCAACTGCCTTTCTGATACCAGCAGCTGAAATTGTCTTGGTGCCGCCATGTTTCTTCCTTACAGTTGTTGAGAGCACCGCTGCCTCTCGAAGTGTGTTGGTGAAGTCATCTAAGGCTCTATCGATTTGTTGCTGGTTTTCCAAAGGACTCAGGATGCAATAAGGGATTTATAATTCAACCAATTACTGGAATAATTGCTAAAACTGTTTGAAAATTGGTTTACTTCCTCTAGCATGAACTATTCCAGAATAACTGGGTAATGATCCGACGATAGATCAAACAGAGCTCTGGTCCTTGGGATTTTCCATCTACTGATGTTTTTCGTAACAGCAAAGTCCAACAAGTCTGGTAGCTTGTTTACATCCGATGGCCAGGACTTTGGCGTTCCACAACATGAGAAGTCGTATCCACAATCCAATATAACCTTATGTAAGATTCTGCTACGAGTAGTGGTCAAACGGGAACCCCAGTGCGTGTGTTTCGATTTGTAATCACCAGCAGCTATAAATCGATGTCTTTATTTAGAGAAAAATTCTTTCAATTCGTCACTTGTGAAGCTGTGATTTGGAGATGAGTACACCGCCGATAGTATGATCTTGATGCGGCTTGGAGAGTTAATGAGCTGTGATTGTTCCATGGATAATGTGGAACTTGTCCTGTCCTGTCTTATGAGCACTTCTGTACCCCCTCTCGCTTTACCCTCGGGGTGGCGGGTTTCTCAAAGCGCGTAGCCTTTTATTTTGAAATTATTGTTTTGGGTAAGGTGTCTTCCATTGATTAGAAAAACATCGATTAGGTGGTCATTGATGAACTGCTTAACTTTATTTTGCGCGGAGTGGACACCGTTTGCATTCCAATTGCAATGAAATTGCTTCAGTTGAATGTACACCGGGCAGCCACGATACTTGGCCGTATGCGGTCCTTGACAGTTAGCTCATTTACGAGCTGTTTCATCTTTTTCCGTTTTGGGCTTTGTTTTGTACTATGTAATCCGCTGAAAACTACACAGACCGGAGGGGGCTTGCAGTAGCCTCTTGTGTGTGAGTACTTGTCGCAGTTGGGGCATTGAACCGGACCAGAGCTGTTGTGACTGAGCCTGGGCCCAGTCACACATGTTCCATTTCTTTCTCCCCTTTTTGCCCTAGCCCCCCCTTGGAAAGGAAAAAAAAACAAAACAACCTTCCATGGGAACTCGTTCGTTCCAAGCCCAAAATGCTGACGCCGCTTTTTGGGTTCCCATGCGCGAAATTCTGTCGCGATCAAGCCTTATCACCAAGATGAAACTTGATCGCGACAGAATAAATAATCATGCGCGATAAAATTTCCCGTTGCGGTCAAGTTTCATCACTCTGATAAAACTTGTTCGCAACCCAATCGTAGGATCGCGACGAACAGTCGCGATCGGATTCCATCACCGTCGTGATGAAATCTGATCGCGTAGGTTCGTAGTAATAGAAAGTGCTAATTGCGCACATTCCCGGTCGCCATGCGCGACTTAATGAAAATGCGCATCAGCATTTTGTGTCCGGATTTAAGGGCCCCAAACTGACGCGCATTTTCAGTCGCGCTTGGGCCAGTGACTGAGGAGTCGCATTGAATTCGCGGAGTTATTCGCAGGTAGGAAAATGGAGGAGATCTCAACAAACTTCAATTAATTGCGTGTACATTAAATACGGGATATAATTTATTGTTAAATAAAAATTAATCAATTCAAGTCAAGTGTCAAGGAAATCGAACAGAAGGAAATTATTTTAACATTAAGTTCGATTGAAACAACTTAATTATCAAAAATTTAAATTGAAAAGTGAGCACTTAAAGAAAAACAAAATAATAATAAAGCTGACGTTTTGGAAAAATTTTAAGGATTGTAAATCTAAAAACAAGAAAAGGAAAAAGAAAAACATAAAGTTGGTGTGTGTGAAGAAGGAAATAATTTTAATGAAAAGTCAAATAAGATCATAAACCCAAAAGCAAAAAAAAATATATAAACTGGAAATTATTTTAACATTAAGTTCGATTGAAACAACTTAATTATCAAAAATTTAAATAGAAGAGTGAGCACTTAAAGAAAAACAAATAATAATAAAGCTGACGTTTTGGAAAAATTTTAAGGATTGTAAATCAAAAAATAAGAAAAAGAAAAACATAAAGTTGGTGTGTGTGAAAAAGGAAATAATTTTAATGAAAAAAATCAAATAAGATCATAAACCTAAAAGCAAAAAAAAATATATAAACTGGAAATTATTTTAACATTAAGTTCGATTGAAACAACTTAATTATCAAAATTTAAATCGAAGAGTGAGCACTTAAAGAAAAACAAAATTATAATAAAGCTGACGTTTTGGAAAAATTTTAAGGATTGTAAATCTAAAAACAAGAAAACGAAAAAAAAACATAAGGTTGGTGTGTGTGAAAAAGGAAATAATTTTAATGAAAAAATCAAATAAGATCATAAAACAAAAAAGAAAACAAAACCTTTTTTTTTAAAAGAATAACAATATTTTACTATAAATAAAAAAAAAAAACGAAAAAAAATGTAAAGTAATATTAAATAATAAAATGTATTGAAGTATATTGTGAAAAAGGAAGGTCCTTTTTTTTTTGCGTGGTGCAGGTGAACTTCTCCCTTCGGGCAAGCACTCCCTGCTCCTTTCTCAATCGGTTAAATTGAGATAAAACATTTGCTGGCAGCGGTGGGATTGCCGATCAGATCCCAAACTAATTTAAAAAAAAAGAAAGAAAAAAAAGGGGGAATAATAATAAACAATAAGGAAAACATAATACTATAAAAGGGCATAATATTATAAAGTGAAGTGAAAAGGGTTTTTGAACTCCAGGCGAGCAAAGTAAACCCCAACGAAAATTTTCTCGGGGCTCCAACCCTGCCCGCTCCTTTAGGGACCGGTGAGTCCACACCAACAATAATTATCATCAGCCAGCCAGGAAGCTAGGACACACGACCCCCAACCCAAGGATGTTACTGTAAGTAAGAAATAAATATTAAATTGTAACATACTAAACGTAATAACCTTTTGAGAGCCTAATATTTACCTTTTTTTTCCCTTCAATTTTATTAATTATAATTTTCAAAAAAATATATAATGAAAAATAAAATTAATAATTAAAAACAAATAATAGTTCGCGCGCCTAGTAGAAATCCAAGATTTCCCCTACCCAAGGTAAGAGTCTTGGACAGTCTGCTAGGTAAGGGAATTGTTTCGCTGACATTCCGGCCCCTACGCACCCAATAATATAAAAATATAATAATGACATAAAAAGGAAATTTTACTGTTCTAAATCGCATTTGTTGCTGGGAAATACGTAAGCTTGAAGCTTCTTCCTCCCTCTCGCTTTATAAAGAAAAAAAACAAAACTAACTTTGGGTCGTATCTTAGATTTCTGATTCTCCTGTTGCACCAATCGCCCTGAAATCGTTTTTGATGCTCTCGTTGTCGACGCTCGTTCATTCGTATCTTGACGTCGTCCCATCTCCTCGAATCGTCCATGAAAACAGGATCGTTCTAGCTCCGATTATCTACCCACATCTTAGCGTCGTGCCTCTCGCTTTATAAAAAAAAGGAGGAGAAAAAAATAATTTTATAATAAAATTTTTTTTATATTTTTAACCCTTTTTTTCCATAAGCTTATGCGTACCAATAATTAGAAATCGTTGAACAATTTTTGAAACAAAGAGATAGTTGGCTAACATCGAATGTAATCTACCCAATCCTTCCAATCAAACGTTGTAATCTGGTTTTTCCTTTTATTCTTCGATACAAGTACTGTCCTTCACCCTACCTTAGATTAAGTCCGCTAGTCCTATTTTTTCTCAACTCGCCAATTCCTAACCTCAATCCTCTAATTAAGTTGGACTTTTTCTAACCTCAAACGACCCCTTTGATTTTTAGCCCCGATCGCTCAATTAACCTCCTCCAAACAGTCTAACAATGTCCACGTTTCACGACATTTGCCTTGCGCAAGTGCAGATCAATTCAGAGATCGTCAAGCTTTATAATAATTTCAGTAAAGCGCCCAAATCTTCAAGAACCGCCGAATATACAAAAAGGAAACTTGGTCTTCTTGAAGAATCTTGGGAAAATTTTCAAAAGGGGCATATTTCTCTTAAAGAACACACCGAACGGGACGAGAAACATGAATATTTTACTCTCGACTGCCATGGGAAAACACACGATTGGTACAAAACCACGAAAGCAGCCCTTAATGATTGGCTCTCCAGTCCTTTGCTAGCTAAGGCTACCAGCCAATTTTTTATTCCTCCGGCCTCCGAAATCCAAAAAAAATGGTTAACGCCCCCGAGGCAAACTCTGAAGTCAGTGAATCCCCGAATCCTGGTAGACTCAGACTTCAAAAAGAAAGAAGCCAAGTGATCCGGAGAATCGTTTCACAAATCACCCCTGACTTCCTCCGAGACGCCAGCGAAGTCGCCATACAGAATAAAATCACCACCCTGAAAAAGTACTGGGAACCTTTTGAGCAGACACATTTCCAAATTCTAGCGGATTTGTACGACGACGAGGAAGAAGATGCATATTTTACCAGTAAAACATTCGAAGACATTCAAGGCCAATACGACAACACTTTCGATCTCCTGCAAGACGGGTTGCAGGATAGATACCCCTCCCCAGAACCACTCATGAATATTCAAGACCAGTTAAACGCTACGTTAGGTTCAATCCTACATCAAACTGCACCATCTTCCGGGTTCTCCCTCGCCAATTCACAACGGTTATTGCCAGAATTTACTGGAAACACAAGGGACTTACACCGATTCCTTTCCTGTGCAGATGTTTTTTTTTCCACTGTGACAACGAGGACAGACCATCAAAGTTTCATGGGTCTTGTCAAAAGTAAATTGAGTGGTCCAGCGTACGACGTGGACAAATATAACCCCACTGACGACTGGACTGTTCCACGTTCCACTATATCATCCAAGTTCGAAACCCGACTATCCAGATTTACCCTCCAAACTCAATTAGGACAGTTAAAACAGAAAACTGACGAATGTTAAGGAATTCTTGAATCGCCTGACCACCACCTTTTCTCTGTTAAACGAAACCACGCGAAAATATACCAGCGACAACGTCCTGTTGAGATCCCTCCTTAAAGACAACGAGGCTCAGGCTGTTAGAAGCTAAGAAGACGGACTGTTAAATGGCCAGCTGCAAATGCTTGCCAAGGTCTTTTCCAAAAGAGACTCGCCTCAATGCCCGACTATGTATTAGAGCACGCGACGCGACTCAATCAGATCAATACCCCGAAACAGGACCCAACGAAACCCAGGGTAGATCAATCACAACAAAACCCTTTAAGGAATACTACCTGTTTCAGATGTGACCAACCAGGTCACATAGCCCCTCAGTGTCATTTACCACCACGTTCCGCACAGCGCCCCGAAAGATCCAATCCACCTGCAATACACCACCTCGCCTCTGGGAACAGGGCTCCTGAAAACTCCATCCAAGGCCAGAATCCCAAAATTTGCAACGAATGTCGAACAAGAGAGAGAAATAACCAAAGAAGACGGCCACCGTATAACCAACCATCGCGCTTCCTACAATTCCCGACGCTTCCGCCCCCTCAGGACCTTCACTCGTCTTTCGCACTCCAACAGCCCGGAAAACTCCAAGATGCGGGGAAATTTCGTCGGCAATCCCCCGCAGATCGTCATTCAGGCCGACGTACATGGAAATCGGACCCAACCTTCCAACACTCAAGGATAAGACTCCCCATAACCGTACGACCTTCATCCATAACCCTCACCCTAGCCTCTAAATTGTCCGTTAGTCCATATACCGAATTCTTAATAGATACCGGAGCGGAGATCAGCTTAGTTCGAGGTCAGTCTCTGAAACCTGGTAGCAGGTATTACAGCGATATTATTTGTCATATCAATACAGTCTTTTCCCAATCTACTTCCACAGAGGGTCTCATAATAAGCGAACTACACCATGAAGGTGCAGATTTCAAAATCGAACATCCTTTTCAAATTCTGAGCGATGCTTCGGCAATGACATATGATGGTTTATTAGGTCACGACTTTTTGACCTTTGACCTTTTTGAGATATAAGGCACAAATTGATTATGGGGCACAGATACTGACACTCGAGGTCAGTCGCACCTCGATTCCTTACACCTTGGAGAAATATCTCAGTGATTTCCCTCAGTTTCATCAAAGGACTATAAATTCCACGAATACGCGTCCTGGGCAAGACGTTAAACTGCATCCAACGTTCACTCCTTCTTCATCATTCTCGTCTATTACGCGTCCTGGGCAAGACGTTATACTGCATCCAAAAACGTTCTATTCAATAGACACGCGTCCTGGCCAAGACGTTAAACTGCATCCAACACCTTCATCTTCGACAATATTTCCCCTCTCGTCCTTACCAGTCATTTCGACACCTTCTTCGCCAGTTAATCATCCTTGGCAAGACGCCAAACCGCAACCAATGATCTCTTCTCCGTCATTTTCATCACCAACCTCGTCAACGTCGTCTTCGCCTATCCTCTCTTCTTCGGGTCCTCCGACTCCGTTCACATCTTCCTCGTCAGTCTCGTCAGTTAATCGTCCTCGGCAAGATGTTAAACTGCGGCCAATAATATCCACTTCCACTTCTTTATCTCCGACAGTCTCCCCCTCATTTCTATCAGTCACATCATCGGCATCGTCAACATCGCCTCCGTCCTGGACAAGACGTTAAACTGCACCCAGCAGCATCTCCTTCCTCGTAAGTTAAGTCCGAAATATCTCCTTCCTCGTTAATTAAGTCAACAATAGTATCTCCTTCCTCGCTAGTTAAGTCAGAAATATCTCCTTCCTCGTTAATTAAGTCAACAGTAGTATCTCCTTCCTCCTTAGTGTTAACAATTTTTCTTTTGTGGTGTTAAATCATGCATACTGTTGATTGCCGATGGTTCACTACAGGATCACACTATTGGTTCACAAGAGTTCAGACCAAAATACAATTTATCCATTTAGGTTGGATAATTTATTTCCTATTACCTACAGAATTCGATACAAACTATACCTAATTACATATAGAGTCCCTTACAGGCTATAACTTAATCTATATTTGTTGTACATCAAGAATTGCTATTGTTGGCCCTGTCGCTGGCAGTTCGGGATCTTTTCTCTTTCCTATACTTCTGCCGCTCGTTATGAAGCCGCTGCAACTCGTGACTCAACCGCAAACGCTCTCTCTGGCCCACCGCAATTAGAAGTAGACGCCTGACCTCCTCTATTGCTCTCCTGTACCTGGACTCGACCCCAGTCCGATACTTAGGAGTCGGTGCTTCTATTGCTGAGGGAGCCTTCACCTGAGGTCTCCCCTTTTGCCTCGCCCTGTATTCCTCTAGACTTATTGGTCTAGGTCCCACGGTCGGATCCCTCAAGGCCTCTCGCAGAGTAGTCGCGGACGTTCCCGACATCTACCGACGTAAATGTTATCAATATCGCGCGTACTGGCGCAATCCGATAGGTTACTAGAACCGTTTTCAGATGGGTCCACCGAGGTCCGATAGGTTACTAGAACCGTGTTCAGACTTTGGCTTGGAGAGTGATGGTTACTTACTTTGTTGGGTTCTGACGCCGGAGCTGGTCTTCGTCTGTCTTGAAGGCTGGAGTCGCTTGTCGTCTTGGAGACTGGAATCGCTGGTCGTCTTGGAGGCTGGAATCGCTTGTCGTCTTGGAGGCTGGAATCGCTTGTCGTCTTGGAGGCTGGAACTTCCATTTATAGGACCAATAACGCTGATTGGGCGATTCCCCCTATCGACAGGTTCCCATCGATATTGCTGATCCGACAGGTTCCATGCTTCCAATTGCCATCGTGAACGGATGCACGTGCTGGAGCGATGCACCTGAATTTCCTCCCAATCGTTATTTCCATGGGAATTGTTGGTGTAAATCGTTTAATTAATTGCTTGGATGTTCTCTTCATGGTCGTTCAACTAATTCCCATATTCCCTGTATTTTGTTGTTGTCTCCATCGGTTTCAGGTTCCCTTCATGGTCGTTCAACCTATTCCCATATTCCCTGTATTTTGTTGTTATTGGTTTCAGGTTCCCTTCATGGTCACAGCGACCCGCTGCCGTTAATTGCCGCCTTTCCGCTGAGTCAGCAGTTTTCGTTGACTCGACGAGGATGGGTGCATGAATGGCCATGAGGGGTCGGGTTACATTTCACCGACCGGCGGTCGTTATCGCCGCGATTCCGCTGGGTCAGCAATTTTTGCTGACTCGGCGTGAATGTTACTCGTTCGAGTGTATTTCTGACCAGCGGGGTCAGATTTCATTTTCATTTTTGTTTGTGAATTTACCTAAGGTCAGGGTTGTTTACAAACCGGGCATTTGTTGACGTCGTGACATCAAAGGGGATTCCGCTTTTGTATGGGAATGTATTTGGCGATGGTTTTTAGGGGGTTTTGCGGGGATTTCGGGGGTTTCTTCGGTGCGGCATCCATCTCTGGTAACGTGGCTTCCCAGTGATGTCATTTGCTGGCCTTCTCTGGCTTCTTCTTTCCTTTGGTTGGTTCTTTTGGAGTGATTGCCAGGCCCTTTTTGGTCTCCTTGGCGATGTCTCTCTTTGGAGAACGTTGGAGGGGTTTTTCTGGATCATCACACTCCTCCCTCCTTTAGAGAAGCTCCCCCTCTTTGTTTTTTTCTTCTTTTTTTTTTTTTTGTTTATGTAATACCTACTTCTACTGCCTAACTAATGCTACCGGCTAATAACTGCTTAACAATTTTCCTCTACTATTACTACTTTTTACTAGTTCCAATCACATTGAGATGTGAATTACATTTCTAATCACTTCTAGTTCCTATTCATTTGTATTTCGCTTCTTTTCTAGCTCCCTATAACTTCTTTTTATTTTTAGTTCCTTTACATTTCTTGTTATCTCTCCTCTATAAGTTCTTTCATATTTCTAGTATTTTCCTTCACATATCTTATTAGATGTCTAACAGTTTCTTCTACATTTCTTGTTACATTCCTTTTACATTTTATAATTGCAATTTTTATAACACTTCTTTATTTTACATATTTTGTTTACATTTTTTATAGTTTCCCTTACATTTTTTTTGACGTGAATACGTCTTTAAATTTGCTACCATACGGGGGCAATCCAAAAAAACTAATGATAAAATCAGGGGATACAGTTTGGCGTTGTAGCTTCGAATCTCTGCACTACATCCGAAATTAAATTATACCACTGGATAGATAAAGGATCAAAGAAATCACTAAGATAAGCGTGATCAGTGGCGCATCGCGCGCGGCGGAGGGGGAAGCGTCGAAAAACGGGGTTATTTTGTACTAAATTTTGCCGATTTTGAATTTCAAAATCGAATTCAAACAGCCAGGCTGGCAGAATCGCCAGCAAAACAAAAATTTCGCCAGTACAGGTGATTGTGCAACCGAACGTCAACGATCGGTGTCACCCCACCGAGAGAGTGTGTGTGGCGCTAGAATGCGTTTGGAGTTGGAGACTTTAATGTTGATGTCTCACAAAACTGTTCATTGCCTGACTTCATGCTCAGCGAGTTCAATTTGTTTTATATTGAAACTTCTCCAACAACGTTAGGTAATACCTGTATTGATTTAACGTTTACCAAAAATCTGGATGTATCTTGTGTGCCATTTGTGTCGTACTTTTCGTGTTACATACCTATAATTAATAAAGTTATATTGTAACAAAAGAATGATTTGTTTCCTTGCTTTTGTCTTAAATACATAATTAAAAATATTTTATTCAAGCAATATTACCCGTAACATAAACGTATTCACGTATAACACACGGCCGTGTCCATGACACTGCCACACCCCAGCTTTATGACGTCCAAAGATAACTCATTCCAAGCTAACCATTCATTACCATCATTTAAAGTTTGGTTTAGAAATTTGTTCAGTTCTTCATAACTCCTAGCGCTGCATAGAACTGCTGTGTCATCCGCATAAGCCACGAAACCCGCCGACAAATCCAGTAGATCATTCATATATATGGTGAATAGCAGGGGACCGAGTACTGTCCCCTGCGGCACTCCGCATATGACGTTTTTTCTTAACATTTCTTATAAAACAATCTCATCACATTTTTTATAACATTTCCCATAAAATAATATTCTATTTATAGCATTGTATTTTTAGTTTCTTCTACATTTTTAATATTTTTTCTTAATCCTAGTGGTTGCAGTTTAGCGTCTTACCCAGGACGGTGTTACAATTCATATTTTTACTTCATTCTTCCTTACTATTCGTAATTTTTGTTGTTCTTTAACCACTTACTTATGTCGACGACTCTATCTCGTTTGGTGTTCATAGTGTATTTAGTGGATGTCCGGTGTTTCACGTGGTTGTCTTCATCTCCTTCTGGTGGTGGGCACTTGGCTGAGGATAAGTTTTTTGTCTGCTTGTGCTGACCTGCATGAGAGTATATGGGGGTGGGTTTGGTATTCTTTTTTTTTTGTATTGTTTTCCTTGTGCATTTCCTTTATCATTTTCGAGATTTGCTCGTCTCTCTTGAAGAATTTCTCCCTTTCCTCGGGATGACCTTGTCGGTCCCCCTCCGGTTCATCCAGTTTAAGATTATGATATATCTTGTCAGCCGATTCTAGGATGTCCTCTCACATACTGTTGGTCATTCGCAAGTCGTCTACTTCCTCCGCATAGCATGCAACGACGTCTTCCCACATGCTGGTGGTCTTGTGTGGTTTTCTACTTTGTGGACCTCTGGCGGCTATGTTTGGGTTACGGACTTCCACGTTTACATCTGTGTGGAGTGATTTAGCTCTCATCATTATCCTGATACCGGGTAGGTGGTCGCCAGTGGTTATCTCGACCGAGTCCCAGTTACCCCCAATGATAACAACAACCTCCCGATCTTGATTGGGGTTCCTGGGCTGCGTTCCCTTCGCGTTGGTGTTGGTTATGTGGTAAGTTGGCATCTTTTGGGTCTGGTAAAATAAATCGGTCGGTTTACAAAAAGAAAATGATATATTTTTTTTTTTTTTTTTTTTGAGTACTAATTGTTCAATTAGTGTGCGGTTTCTGTGATTCGGTTGGAGTAGGAACCGGGGTGTTTCGGTCGGTGACAGGAGTTTGCTGAGTGTTTATGATCTGTTCCCTCCTTAGGATTGTGATCGGCCTTGCGACGAACGGGACTTGAGGCTCTCGTTGTGGGCTTGGGCGTGGGGGTTGTAGTGGTCGTGTGATTCGCTTTTTGCATATCCATACTATTATGGTGATGACCATTACTATCACCATGGCTCCCGATAAGCTAGTGGTGGTGTGTAACTGGATTCTGTTACGACGGACTTGTTCGATCTCCTTGATGTGGGCATCTAGGGCCTCTATTGTTTCGCTGTACTCTTTGTAGTGATAATTTAGTGCGATTGGGTGTAATGCTTCCATTCTTTCTTCTTGGTTTACTTTGCCCTTTGAGGGTAGTTTATATTTGACGAAATCGGGTTTTGGTGGTAGTGCGTTTCCCGGTTGATGTATGTGTAGGGGGTGCCACTCATTTACTTTGTAAGGTAGTGTATACTCGTCTAGATGATATACACATTTCCTTTTTAGCTCCACTATACCTAGACCGGTCAGTTGGTACGTTATTTCGTTATTTTCACATTGACTTATTAATGGGGTTGGTCGTTGTACCCAATATAAACAAGCGTTGTCCTAATGCATGGGGATGTTTATTGGTCTTGGGTTTCCTAATATATGCATTCGGCAGCCAGCCGGAACTTGGTACGCTGCTTTGAACAATGCTGTTAAGCAATCGGTGCGTGTAGGTTTTGTTGGCACCGGATCTCCATGTTGACAGATGCTGTAGGTCTCGTTAACCTTTATGCACTGGGTCTGGTAGTTCATCTCAGTTAAGCCAAAATTCTGCTGGGACCTGCTGTTATGAAACTTCTACATTTCAACTCTTGAAATGTAGAATTTCATCTGAAAATCATTTTTATTAATGTTTTGCCTGATAGGTTCTTTTGAACCATGTTCAGAACGCTGGAGGTATGGGGCATTTTGCCCGCTTTACCTCTTCTTTTTGAAGTATACTTTACTTCATACTGTTGGAGACATAGGGCCTGTGGCCCATGTTATCTCTTGGTGGTCATTTTTGCCTGCGTGGCTACGAGGCCAAGTCAGGGCTTTAAGGGTACATGGCCTGAAGGCCAAGTTACCCTTGAGTCAAAAAACACACGTTCTATGAGCCGTATATTTCTAGACTGTCCTCTTTTACAAATCAAACCTTAATTTATACTTAAATCTAGCTTACTCACTAATTTTCCCTGCTCTTACCTTTATGCTGTGATACCCATTCCATTGATTGGGTCATTGATCGGCGTGCTGCTTCGGTCAATGTTCCAATCAAGGTTAATTGAATGAATGCATTTACCTTTGCATTTTCCCGAGTATTTCTTAAATTTTTCTTGTGTCACCTGAAATGCTGACCCAAGAGAAATATTTTTTGAAATTTAATTATTTCCTGAGTCAGCAGAAACGCTGACTCAGGTGTAAATATTTATTTGAAATTTGTAATGACCTTTCCCATGGGTTAAGCCCTTGAGGAAGGTCATGGTTGCTTAAAAAGAACCGAAATTTTGTTCATAACACTGCTGGTGTTCAGGAAATAGCTATATCCTATATCGTAAACGTAGTATGTGTTGTGGCCCGTCTCCATGGGGGTGGCATAAACTCTATTCAGGGTATATTGCTGGGCTTCTAATAGGGGTATTCTTATTTGATTGAGTGTTCCCCCTTGACTTCCTTCATAATCTACCCTTGCTATTCTCTGGAGGGTGATAGGGTTCATGGTCACCTTTCCTCCATAATGCTTTTTCGACACGTTGGTGTAAAGTTCCAAAATCTGGTTCGTGGGTATTAATAGTGGGCTCAACTCTCTTCGGTTTAGCGCTTCTAATGCTATGAACAGGTCTGTTAACTCTAAATAGATCTGATGCAGCTCGGACGTCATGTACAGGATGAGCTCGTTAATGTCCATCCTCACATGTAGGCTACGGAGTTGGTCCGAATGGTTGGATATCTCTCCTATCTTCTGGTTTTACCCATTGCCTTCAACGTGGTTCCCATTATTGTTACCTGCCTCTTTGCCAGGTCTAGGTTGGTTTTTGTGTCTTCCTCCAGCTCACTCAACTTTTGATGGATGTTTTCTGAGTCCTCACTATCCATTGCCCCGAACACTGTTTTCATAATTTTTCCGCCCAAGTTTAATAATCCCCTCTTTGTTCGGCTACGGAGTGCTGCTGCAAAGTTCGCTTTACCTATTAGGTCCAGTATTTGTGCCAGCTGTTTTTTGATCTCCCTCTGCCAGTGCTGGCAATTGTCTTCCCCTGTTAAGTTGTTTGATTCAAAACATATCCTGTTTATCGCTGTTTCGCATTCCTTTATGTAGTTCAGGTTTTCCTCCCATTTGGGTTGTGGTATATGCGTGATGATCGTCCAAAGATCGTGGTAGGTCTGCACTCTTCCTAAGGGCTCAAATACTACCCCTTGATACTTCAGTGTGTGTATGTCTACTGATGTTGGTTGGGTTGAGACCATTTCGATCATTACTATTACTGCCGTTAGTATCATTCTGGAAAGACAGAGACGAATGTTTAGTTGAACAGTTTTAACCTGTTGTTGTGTACGCGTCGTTTCCGGTTTTTTATCATAATGGTGATGTTCACCGGGCCATTTATGGCCACGACTTTGAATGGTCCTAGCCAATGTTGGATCAACTTGTTCTTTCGGGCCGCGTTTCTGAGGAGTACCTGATCGCCGACGTGGATTTTGACAGGATTTATATTCCGGTCGTAATACTCTTCCGACTGGAGCTTGCTTTTTTCTAAGTTACTCCTAGCTATCTGGTAGGCTCTTTGGAGTTTATTCCTTAACTGGAGATAGTAATTCTCATGATCGTACACCGGTTGGGGTTCCTTCTTCAAGTTATTAGGTAACGGGGCGGAGAACCCGTACAAGCAGTCCATTGGAGTTAGTTTCGTAGTCGTATGCACACTGTTGTTTCTGACAAACATTGCGGCTCGCAGATGCTCGTCCCAATCGGTCTGGTTGTCATCGACAAAATGTCGTAGGTAGTCGACCAAGGGTCTATGGGATCTCTCCAGCGCCCCATTAGATTGGGGGTGATATGGTGTTGTCTCTATTTTGCGTATCTTAAGGAGCTTACACATTTCCTTGAACATCTCCGAGGTGAAGTTCGTCCCCTGATCGGTGATCAATTTTTTGGGTATATGGTACCTGCTTATGATTTCGTCTACGAATGCCTGTGCCACCGTTTTCGCCTCCATATTTGGTAGGGGTACCACATCCATAAATCGTGTCAAGTCATCCTCGAAACTTAGAATGTACTTGTTTCCCCGTGTAGTTTCAGGTAATGGCCCCACGAGGTCCTTATAGACCTTGTCAAATGGTAATTTAGCGGTGTCAGTTATTACCATCGGTTCTTTATGTTCCCTACTCAGTTTGTTCAATTGACACTTCCTGCATTTCTTTATATAGTTTCGGATATCTTTCCGCATTCCCTTCCAATAGAATTCGCGTCTTAGCCGTTGATATGTTTTGTATATTCCTTGGTGTCCGCCGAGAGGAGCATCATGACAATCTGCTAGTATTGTTTGGATATCCTCTGGGTCTGTTAATACCCTGAATTTTGTTCTGGGAGTGAGTTCCTCTTCCGTAGTTTTTTCCTGGGTTTCCGCATTTCCTGGAGCTTCGCTGGACACGGTTTTGTTTTCTTCTGTCTCTGTTTGTTCGTTCCGGTTAGTCTCCAGTTCTTTTGCTTGTCGCCGAGTTATGGCTAAAACCTCGTACGGGATCCTACTTAGTGCATCGGCGTTATTATTCTTTTTCCTTTCCTTATACTGGATGTCAAACGTATAATCCGACAGTTTGTGCCACAATCTTAATATTCGGCTGGTGGGGTCTTTGATTCGTATAGCCCCCTGTAGTGGCTTGTGATCCGTGTAAACTGTGAACGGGCGTCCGTATAGGTAACTCCGGTAATTTTTGACGGCCCATACTATGGCTAGTAGTTCTCTTTCGATTGTTGAGTAGTTCCTTTCCGCCGAATTTAACGTCCGTCTAGCGTAGCGTTTGACGGCCCATACTAGCGTTTGACGGCCCATACTATGGCTAGTAGTTCTCTTTCGATTGTTGAGTAGTTCCTTTCCGCCAAATTTAACGTCCGTCTAGCGTAGGCGATCGGTTTCTCCTCATTCACAGGGCCTTGTGCTAGTACTGCTCCGAGGGCTTCTCCACTCGCATCCGTATATAACTTAAACGGTTCGTTGAAGTTGGGATAACGTAGGACTGGGGGTGTTATCAACTTCTCCTTCAATGCATTAAATGCCGTCTCACACTTCGCATCCCACTTAAACTTCACGTCCTTCCTTAGTAAGTTATTTATAGGGGCTGCTATCTTGGAGAATCCCTCTATGAATTTTCTATAATAGTTTGCTAACCCAAGGAACGACTGCACTTGTCTAATCGTTTTTGGTGTGGGGTATTCTTGAACGGATTTTACTAGGCTCGGGTCCGGAGCTACCCCATCGGTGCCACATTGGTGTCCTAGGTAAATTATCTCCCGTTTGAGGAAGTTGCACTTCTCCGGGTTTAGTTTTAGGTGATGTTCTCGTAGTCTTTGTAGGATCGATTTTAGTTTTTCCTGGTGGTCCTCTAGGTTTTTGCCGTACGTGACGATGTCGTCCAGGTAAACGAAACTTTGTAGTCCTTGTAATCCGGTTAATACGTGGTTCATCAATCTTTGAAAGGTCGCTGGTGCGCCTTTTAATCCGAAAGGCATTCTTTTAAATGCGTAGTGACCATATAGAGTGCTGAATGCAGTTTTGTCGCGGTCCTCTGCTTTCATGGCTATCTGATGGTAGCCGCTAGCGAGGTCGAGCACAGAAAAGTAACGGGAATTCCCCAACTGATCCAGTATATCCTCTATTCTGGGCAGTGGATACGCATCTCCCTACGTTACTTTTTTGGGTCTCCGGAAGGCGATACATCTTCATTTTTATGGGCTCTTGGTTTTCTTTGACTCGTACTTCATGTTGGACTGTTGTCGTATGACCTAACCTCTCTCCCGGTAAATGAAATACATCCTGGAACTCGTTTATTATCGCTCGTATTGACTTTTTTTCTTCCCCATTAAAATGCTGCTCTACGTTTATCATTTTCAATATTTCTGATATCCTTTGTTTGCTGTTTCCTTCTTCCGTTTCATTTTCTCTCTTCTTCTGTATGCTGTAACTACGTTTCACGCAGCTCTCCTTTTTGCTCCATAGTTTTCTTGCGTTTCCTTCACTCCTTTCTAATCGTATTTTCATGTCTTCTAAACTTACTTCGTCGGTATTCACATTCATAACGCTTATCCTAATTTTTCCGTTTGATGGTGTGACCAAGGCGTTGCATATGTATACCCCGGGCGGTATCTCCTCGCCCTTTGTGATATATTCGCCATTTAATGTTGTAGGTACCTCCAAGAGTTTTACCGTCCTCGCTGGTATTTTGGTACTTCTCGCATCCTCCACGGTGACGTATTCTTGTTCATCATATTGTGGTGAATCCTCGTAGTTTACCTTTTTCCGCTCTCCGTCCAACACTGAAACTGTGGAGTCTTTATCGTCATATTCGCGAGCATCACGTCCACATTTCGTTTCACCCCCTCCGGGTCCTGCAGGATTCGATCCTGTACCAAAGAGAGTTGCTAGGTCTTGTACTATCTCGAGGTTGTCTCTTGAGTGTAACGCGACGTCCTGGCATTTCTCGTGTTTTTCCAAGTCTGTTTGTAAGGTATTACCCACCGTGGTTTGCGAATCCTCCTCCTTGGTTGCTCCTTGGTTGCTCATTTCACGATTGTTCGCTTTCGCGTCTGTTGCTATCACGTCGACGAATCGAATTGTACTCTTTGGCGAGTCACGTCCGTCCTCGAATGGAATAACGAAGGCTTGTCCACCATTCGGTGGCGGAAACACCAACCTTTTATTGGGGCCCTCGATATTACAGTATTTTGAAAGGAAATCATTTCCTATTAACCCAGCTACCTTTGTTGGAGTTATGGATTCTACTACCTGGAATTCACATGGATATGGCGTCGGTAAAAGTAGTTTTCCTTGTATCGTTCCTTTTGACAATATTCCTCCTGATATTGTGTTCAAGGTCATCCTCTTTATTTATTTTTTTCCGTTTATCTATACGTATTTCTGCCTCTGTTATTAGACTTATCTCGGAGCCTGTATCGATTATAAATTTTGTTTCTTTATTGTTTGTTAAATCCACCGACAAAGTTACTATGGGTAAATTCGGCGGTTGGTCGCACCTTTGCTTCTTCTCCTCTACTGACGACTCACGGTGCGCTCGGTCGTCCCGCTTGAGTTTTCCGAGGTTTCATTTCTCAACCGCTCTTCTCGTTGCAAGCGTTCCCATCGTTCCTTTAAGTAGCACCTGTTTTCAGAGTGTCCTTCGTCCAGGCAAAAATTGCATTGGTCTGTTACGAGGGTTGCCGTGGTATGATTCACCTGTCGTCGTGGTGGCCCATTTCTATTTCCTTGTCCCTGGTTGTCGTGTGGCCTCTTTGTATGGCAATTTTGGCTCGTGTGTCCGACTGCCCTGCATGTTGGACAAAAAGGCGTCATTTGTTTTGTCCGGCATTCCGCCATTATGCGTCCCATTTTGTTGCAAAATTGGCACCTTACTTGGCGACGCTCTGGTCTTCCTTGTGATGTGTTTTGATTTCCGTTCCTATAGTTACCATTCCTATAGTTACTATAGGAGTTTTGTTGGTTACCTTTGCGTGGTGAGTGATATTGTTGGTCCCCATTTCTGTTGCAGGTGGTATTGTTATCCCTTTGTGCTGGCCGTACGTTCCTCTCGTATTGTTGAGGGTATGGTTGCATTACGGGATTCTGCCCCATGTACGGGTTATATACAGACGCTTGGCTGCTTTGTGGTACTTGGCTCGCGAGTTGATATGGTGGTTGTCGCATGCATTGCTCAGTTTGTTCCAGTCTTCTTACTTTCGTTCCTAGGGCCTCAAGTGTATTTTCCACGTCTTGTAGTAGGTAAAATTCGTAGTTGGAGTCTAGCACACCCATTGTAAAACAGTGTACTCCCACTTCTTCTATTTCGGTCCTCAGACCCTCTCCGCCATTGGCGTACTGCACGTCTGCGGCAGTCTTGCACGCCTCTATTAGCACTTTTACCCGGTTATAGTACCCTAGTAGTGTCTCTGTGGGTATTTGTTGGACATTCCGTAATTGCGTATTTAGCGTAATGTAGGAGGTCCCTTGGAGTAAACTGGTTCTTAACGTGGAGAAAATATTTTCCAGCGTGTCACATACTCCTGCCTGTACTGCCTCTAAAGCTCGTCCTCCCAGGCTCCCCTGGGTGACCTCCCGTGGGTAGTAAATGGAAATCTTTTATTATTTGCTCCCTTTCCTTAGGGTCATCTAAGTACCTAATTGTTTCGACATGGAGTATTGTGTCGATTTTAAACGCCTTACGAATTTTGTCCTTAAGTGTCATTAGGGTGTGTAGTTCCAGTTTCGGAATACTTATGTGTATGATCTTCAGGTTTCTTTCTACGGCCAGGGATACGAAGTTGGAGAGGGTACTGTTAAGGTTGTCCTCATCCTGAGAGGTACGAAGGGGAAGTATTAGTCTTTTGACAATGAAATCGGATTCTTTGAAAGAGAATATTTTAGGTTCGAGGGAGAAATCGATTTCGCTCAAATCGATACTTAGCATGGCGGCTAAACGCCGTTCAAGATTAGTGTCCCTTGTGGGCAAAATAAAGAATTTGGCACGGACAGATCTAGACAGTAATAAAGAGTCGTCAGTTTCAATAAGGGGTGATAAGTAGTTGTCATTATTGGTTCTGGCCTTCTCTTGTGCATCCTGGTCCAGGTTATCAGTGACCTTGGCTTGGCTTCTTGTTATCGCGTATAGGGAGGTGGTGTTTTTAGGGTCATTTCGTTTTTCCGATTTATCGGTCTCAGGAGAGTTCTCTTGTGCTTTCGCGGTTACTCTACTTAAGGCATCGGCGTTTGTATTAAGTTTCCCAGCCTTGTGGGTTATCGTGTAGTCGTACTCTTCTAAACTGATTCTCCATCTCATCAATCTTGACGAGTGGTCCTTTAGATTCATGAGCCAAACTAGAGGCTTGTGGTCATTGATAATGGAGAACTTCCTTCTATATATGTATTGACGAAATTGTTCCACGGCGTACACGATAGCAAGTAGTTCTTTCTCTATTGTCGAGTAACTTGTTTCGGCGCCGTTTAGAGCACGACTCGCGTATGCAATGGGGTGGTCTCCATCTTCGTCCTGCTGCGAGAGGACAGCTCCTAGAGCTATGTCACTGGCATCTGCCGTGACGTAAAATTGCCGCGAAAAGTCGGGATATGACAAGATGGGAGAGGTTATTGGCCGTTGCTTTAAGTTCGTAAAGGCTTCGTCACAAAGGGCATCAAATTTAAAGGGTACGTCCTTTTTTAAAAGGTTGGTCAAGGGTTTGGCGATCTTAGAGCAATTTGGAATAAATCGGCGGTAATACCCGATAAATCCGAGAAAGGCTCTGATATCCTTTACCTTTCTAGGTCTTGGATATGTTTTGACTGCTGTTATCTTTCCTGGATCTGGTTTGACACCGTTTTCCGTAATTAAGTGTCCCAGATACATGATTTCCTTCCGAAGAAAATGACATTTATCTGCCTGCAACTTTAGTTTGAAGTCGCGTAAACGTTGGAATACAGCAATGAGCCTATTGTTGTGTTGAGATAGATTGTAGCCATGGATGACTGTGTCGTCCATGTAAATGAAGCAGTGAATTCCTTGTAATCCAGACAAGATATTATTCATGGTTCTATGGAATGTAGCGGGAGCTCCTTTCAGACCGAATGGCATTCGATTGTATTCGTAATGGCCATAAGGCGTACTGAAGGCTGTCTTTTCCCGATCCCTGTCGTCCATTCTTATCTGGTGGAATCCACTGGCCAATCGAGCGTCGTAAAATACTTAGATTTCCCAAGTTGGTCCAATATGTCTGTTATATTTGGTAGAGGGAACGCGTCTCCTACAGTAATCTCATTAAGACGCCGGAAATCTACCACTACTCGCCATCTCTTATTCCCTTGTTCATCGGGTTTCTTCGGAACGAGGAGTAGGGGAGAGTTCCAGGGACTATAGGATGGTCTGACAATGCCTGATTTTAGCATCTCTTGGACTTGGTTATCCACTTCCTTACGATTTGCCTCCGGCAATCTGTACGGTTTAGTGTATATAGGGGGATGATTTGCTTCTACCTCAATTTTATGGGTAGTCGCGTCCGTGTAGGACAATATATCTCCTTCTAGATAAAATATATCATTGAAGGTTCTACAGATATCTCGAATTGATGTCTCTTCTTCTTCATTACAATGATCCAATTTTACAAGGTTCTGCAGTTTTTTTATTCTGCTTTCAATCAGATCTTGGTCGAAGTTTGGAGTTATCATGTCGAAATTCTTTGCATCTAGATACTCTAGGTCCAGATCATGGGGGGTAAACTAACGTCTTCCTCTGTAGTATTGAGGATTAAGACTTTAACCATTCCATTTTCAGGAGTACCAATAGAATTGCCTATATACACTCCGGGAATTATTTCTTTATTCGATATTACCGTTTCTGTGGATGCCGTAGTGGGTATTAAGTGGATTTTTTCTGCTCGAGCTGGAATGATCGCATGGCTTAAGGCACTTGGGTTAAAATGTGGTTGCAATTTACCGTCCTGCCCAGGACGAATGCCCTTTTGAGAAGATGTGACTGGGTGCAGTTTGATGTCTTGCCCAGGACACGAGAATGACAAAGAGGAAGATGTGGAAGAAGTTATCGTTTGGTGCAGTTTAACGTCTTGCCCAGGACAGTTAATTAACGAGGAAGGAGATATATACGTATCTAACGAGGAAGGAGATATTACTGTTGACTTAATTAACGAGGAAGGAGATATTTCTGACTTAACTAACGAGGAAGGAGATACTACTGTTGACTTAATTAATGAGGAAGGATATATTTCTGACTTAACTAATGTGATGATCCAGAAAAACCCCTCCAACGTTCGCCAAAGATCATCCCACAGAGAGACATCGCCAAGGAGACCAAAAAGGGTCTGGCAATCACTCCAAAAGAACCAACCAAAGGAAAGAAGTAGCCAGAGAAGGCCAGCAAATGACGTTTCTGGGAAGCCACGTTACCAGAGATGGATGCCACACCGAAAAAACCCCCGAAATCCCCGCAAAACCCCCGAAAAAACATCGCCAAATATATCCCCATACAAAAGCGGAATCCCCTTTGACGTCACGACGTCAACAAATGCGCGGTTTGTAAACAACCCTGACCTTGGGTAAATTTACAAACAAAAATGAAAATGAAATCTGACCCCGCTGGTTAGAAATACACTCGAACCAGTGACATTCACGCCGAGTCAGCAAAAATTGCTGACCCAGCGGAATCGCGGCGATAACGACCGCCGGTCGGTGAAATGTAACCCGACTCCCTCATGGCTATTCATGCACCCATCCTAGTCGAGTCAACGAAAACTGCTGACTCAGCGGAAAGGCGGCAATTGACGGCAGCGGGTCGCTTTGACCATGAAGGGAACCTGAAACCAATGGAGACAACAACAAAATACAGGGAATATGGGAATTATTTGAACGACCATGAAGGAAGCATCCAAGCAATTAATTAAACGATTTGCACCAACAATTCCCATGGAAATAACGATTGGGAGGAAATTCAGGTGCATCGCTCCAGCACGTGCATCCGTTCACGATGAAAATTGGAAGCATGGGAACTGTCCGATCAGCAATATCGATGGGAACCTGTCGATAGGGGGAATCGCCAAATCAGCGTTATTGGTCCTATAAATGGGGCCGAAAAACCAGTAAGCAGGCAGTCAGGAATCCAGCGTGCCCAGGAAGAGACCCAGCCGTGACAAGAAGGAGTTCCAGCCTCCAAGACGACAAGCGACCCCGGCCTCCAGGACGATAAGCGACTTCAGCCCCCAAGACGACAGCGACTCCAGCCTCCAAGACGACAAGCGACTCCAACCTCCAAGACGATAAGCGACTTCAGGCTCCAAGACGATAAGTGACTTCAGCCCCCAAGACGATAAGAGAATCCGGCCTTCCAAGACGAGAAGAGACTCCAGCCCCCAAGACAGACGAAGACCAGCTCCGGCTTTAGAACCCAACAAAGTAAGTAACCATCACTCTCCAAGCCAAAGTCTGAACACGGTTCTAGTAACCTATCGGACCTCGGTGGACCCATCTGAAAACGGTTTGCATAACCTATCGGATTGGGCCAGTACGCGCGGTATTGATAACATTTACGTCGGTAGATGTCGGGAACGTCCGCGACTACTCTGCAAGAGGCCTTGAGGGATCCGACCGTGGGACCTAGACCAATAAGTCTAGAGGAATACAGGGCGAGGCAAAAGGGGAGACCTCAGGTGAAGACTCCCTCTGTGATAGAAGCACCGACTCCTAAGTATCGGACTGAGGTCGAGGCCAAGTACAGGAGAGCCATAGAGGAGGTCAGGCGACTACTTCTAATTGCGGTGGGCCAGAGAGAGCGTTTGCGGTTGAGTCACGAGTTGCAGCGGTTTCATAACGAGCGGCAGAGATATAGGCAAGAGGAGAGATCCCGAACTGGCAGCGACAGGGCCAACAATAGCAATTCCTGATGTACAACAAATATAGATTAAGTTATAGCCTGTAAGGGACTCTATATGTAATGAGGTATAGTTTGTATCGAATTCTGTAGGTAATAGGAAATAAATTATCCAACCTAAATGGACAAATTGTATTTTGGTCTGAACTCTTGTGAACCAATAGTGTGATACTGTAGTGTACCATCGACAATCAACAGTATGCATGATTTAACACCACAAAAGAAAAAGTGTTAAACGCGTGCATAACACTCCTCTCACCTCCACGGTCGGCTTATACTTCGAAGAATTAGGAAGGAAGAGACTGTTCACAAACGAAAGGAAGATAATAACTTACTACGACCTAGCGGCTTTCCAGGAAGAATACCTCTCAATATTAAGAATCACTGGTAAGCTTCAGCAAATGTGTAGCCAGTTGGCCTCTGAAACGCCCTTAAAAACGATCTGTCTCTCTTCTATCGCGCAATTAGATAACTTGGAGGAAGCGATAGAAAACAAAAATAGGATTATATTTCCCCCGCTTCGAAAAACTAAGTCCCTTTTTAGTTTTGTCGGAATAGTTACCAAGCCCCTTTTTGGAATCCTACATGAAGACGACGCTCAAAGATACGACGAGCAGATACGAACCCTTCAACGAAATAACCTCCACTTACATTCCCTATTGAAAAATCAGACCTCTATCTTGGACGCGACCATCAATCTAACCAATAAGACCCGGGAAAGCATTAGGAAAGATCATGCCGCTATCATCACCAAAATAACCACCCTCGAATGCAAGGTCTCCAAAATTGAAAAGCAAGTACATGTAAATGAATGGGCAACCGAAACAAACTCTCTTTTCTCGTTAGTCCTTATTATTATAAATCAACACCAATCCACTCAATCCGACCTGATAGATCTCCTAGCAGATGTAAAACACGGCCAATTTCACCCTACGCTCATAACTCCCTCTCAGATAGACAACCTTCTCTCCACCATTCGGCAGGAAATGAACCCTCAAGAAACTCTCCCATTCGACCCTCTTCCCAATATAATTTGGCAAATTTACAAGCTCTCCACAATGTCCGCCACAATAATTAATTCTAAATTAATCATCGAATTAAAATTACCACTTCCTTTCAGAGATGTATATCAAACCTTCAGGATTCTTCCACTACCTACAGTCTACAACAACTCCCTATGTTATATTCAACCCTCTTCCGAAATCCTCTTGATCGATCTTAACCGAGAGCATTTTTATAAAATGAGCATTAGCGATTTTCACGACTGTCTATCCTCAGACGCCACTCAATTCCCTATTTTTAATGCTCGGTCAAGCCCGTTCAAATGTGAAATTGCCCTCATAAGGAGTGGCGTAGATACATCCTAGTGTCAACTTACTTGTACCGAGCGTACCTCTTACTGGATTTCCTTTTCTCGCCCTAACACTTGGATCTACGCCACCAAGACACTCCGCAATGTCGACGTCGTGTGTAACAACTCTGTTCAGTCCTTTGAATTAAATCAAACAGCTTTACTCCAAATCGAACCCACTTGCTATCTCAGAACCAGTAATTTCATCATACATGGCCAAAACGAGAGGCGGAGCTCTAGTTTCCCCCATACCATACGCCACATAAATATCACAGCTCTCCTGGCAACCGAGCCTGATACACGACTCTACTCTCACCAGAGGATATCAAAGAATCCCCAAGAAAACCAGAGGAAGACTTGGACGAATTGGCAGCAAAAATTTCACAGCAGAAGGAAGAGGAAGAGGTACCCCTCCTGAACCTGAACAACCACCACATTCACCACTACACTATGTTATACGTAGTCCTCTCCCTTATTCTCGTAATTGGAATTATGCAATTATGTAAAAGAGGGCGCCAGCGAACCCCACCCCTTCAAGTCGTGGCAGAACATAGAAGCCACATTCCTCCCACCCCAAACCCAAGACTCTCGTTGTTCCACATACTATCTCTGCCCCAAGATGAGGATTCACCAAACGATTTAACGTCCTAAGCACGACGTTAAACTGCCCCCTTCAAGGCCTTCCACCTCTCAGTAAGGACCCTTTTCGTTTATCCCAGCCATGACATTGAAATGTTCTCCCTCTCTTTCTCTCCGGCTTATTTTCGAATACGTTAAATACATTTTTGTCTCTCTCAAAACCTCCTTTTCTCTTCTTCCCTTCTCTTTCTCAACCGTTGGTTTCTTTGGGTACATCCCAAATTAACATCTCACTACACACAGCTCAACGTCTCATTCGTCCGAAGCATGACATTAAACTGCATCCCCTTTTGTTGTCCCTCCTTTTTTTTTCTCTTCGAAGTTCGTTCTCTAGCCCCATTTGCGTCGTCCTAAGCACGACGTTAAACTGTCCTGCCCTACACCCTTTTTTTTTGGATAGTTTTCTTACCCCTTTTTCCTAAACGTAACGTGAGCAGCCCAACGATTTCAGTCCAACGACCTCCATCGGCCCAGGCATGACGTAAAACTGCTCTCTCTTTCCTTTCTTTCACTCTCTCTACTCTCTGTTCCTTGGAATATTCTATGGATTTCGATTGACGATTTTTTTTTTTTTTTTTGATAGTCCACCCCTTTTTTCTTCACATCCTTTTGTGGTGCTTATGTCGAGATTTAGAATATTCTCGTTTCAACCTACGTCCATTCTTGCCCTGTTGATAATTTTCCACCTTGGATTTTTCTCTTTTTTTTTCTCTCCCTCTCTCTCCTTTGAAATTTCAAAGAATGAAGTTCTAGAATCTGAGTGGTACTTGGTACTTTAAAATCATTGAGAGCAATCTTCTTAATACCTTGCGTACATGCCTGCCCTGTCGGTTAGGCCCTTCCATAATGCATGGTGGAACCATGGAAATCGCGTCTAGATGAGGAATTACTTGATTGTACTTGTCTCCTAATAAAATACCTTTTGTTTCAAATCCACGCTTCAATCGTCCCAAGCACGACGTTAAACTGCTCTCCTAACACCTCTGGTTTTTCCTTCCCCTTCTTGTGGTTTTGGGGTTTTTTTGCTTCCGATCAAACTGAACGTAGTTTAACGTACCCCATCGTCCTAAGCATGACATTAAACTGCATTATCGAAGTCCCCTTTTCGGTGGTTCGGTGGGTTGCTTCCGTTCAAACTGAACGTAGTCTAACGTAGCGTCCTAAGCATGACGTTGAACTGCATTATCGAAATCCCTTTTTTTTGTCTCCTTCTTTTCTCTCTTCTTCTTCTTCTTCTCTCTCTTTATTCTTTGAAATCTCTCGTCCCATTCATTCGTCCCAGGCATGCCGTCAAACTGCTCACTCGACAACCAAAACCCCTTTTGTCTTTCTCTCCCCCTTTTGATGTTTCACTCTCTTTGCTTTCGATCAAACTGCACATAGTTTAATTTACTCCTTCGAACTTAGCACCACAGTACCGTCAATCTCCAACTCACTTCTATTATCCTATTGTCATTTTAATAATTCCACTAACGCGTTATTTTAATTCCCTTCGTCCCTAAGCCGTTTGTTTTTTTTTTTGAAAACAAAATTTTTATTAGCCACCGTTTGTTTGAGATAATAACCATTTGCTCAAGTAAATAAGTCATCTCGTTCTCTTCATGAGTTATTTTGTAATGGTTCCCTAACTGGGTTACTAACTAGCCCTCTCACAACCGTAGGTCCCCTGTCAAACCTACGACGTTGGTCCTTCATTTGTTTTTCCGTTTCGTCTCCTATTAAGATGTGAAACTGCCCTACCTCCCTATTATGGTTGCCCATGTCATTTACTTTTGTCTGGATAGATAACCTTCCTCCAGTCCAAGCCAACTATACCCCCACACTAGGATTACAATCCCTCTTCCCCTTTTCGTATCTACCTTCCTCCGCTAACCAGGCCTGAAAATTTCCTGACCGAATATAAGGTGTGTTATGACCCTACATATTGTTACGATTTCGGGCCGCTATTGGAGGGTCGACAACCGAATCGACTCCGGGAGAGCTGCCTTGGTTCGGCGCTGGAGGATCGACGACAGAGTCGACTTCGGGAGTATCCACATTGAACTTAATGGAAGATGGTTCTGCCATGTTCAATTTCCTCATTGTTTCTCTAACTAACTTTAACAATTTACTTACTAACTTTAACAATTTACTTAAGGAATCTAGAAAGCTTGTAATCTGCGTCCAATTCGCCACACGTAAGGTAAACTACTAACTCAATCATGCATTATATCGAACACAAATGGGTCCAACAACGGTAACCATTGGACCGTTGGAAAAAATTCATTCGAGATTGCAATTGGGTAACATCACCCCCTCCTTTGAGGCTCGAGTCACCGGCCGAGCGCATCAACTTTGTTCTTCCTGTCGCCGCCTGTAGGGTGCTAGGTAGTTTCGGTGTACTACTTTTGTGACTGGCGAACGAGGTTTCGCTATTTTGTACAGGACCTCACCTAGTTTCTCCTTTACGTAGTAGGGTCCTTCCCATTCTCGTTGTAGTTTTGGGCATCTTCCTCCCGTTCGTCGGGGCCAGTAAAACCAAACTTCGTCATCAGGATGAAAAGGCTTATTTGTAGCGCTCAGGTGATACCATTCCTTCATCGCGCGACTCATTTGGATTGAGTGCTTGCGGTTGATTTGGTGAATTTGATGTAAATTGTGTTGCAGCGTCCGCACATAATCCGGAAGGTTTGTGACTTCTTCTGGCGCGGAACCCAGTACTAAGTCGACAGGTAACCGCAATTCTCTTCCGAGCAACAACTTGGCTGGAGTTTGTCCGGTGGTGTCATGGACTGCAGATCGGTATACCAACAGCAACAAAGGCAGGTAAAGGTCCCAGTCTTTTTGATTCTCCTCGATGTACTTGGAGAGGTAGTCAGCTACAGTGCGGTTAAAACGCTCCACCATGCCGTCTGATTGGGGATGGCGGGAAGTCGTTCTCGTTTTCTCTATTTTGAGCTTTTTTAGGACTTGCTGGAAAACCTCCGACTCGAAGTTACGCCCTTTGTCTGAATGAAGCTCCAACGGCACTCCAAATCGTGAGAACACATTGCTGATTAGCGCGTCTGCCACCGTCTTGGCAGTTTCGTCGGGTAGGGCGAAGGCTTCCGGCCATTTTGTAAAATAGTCCATAAGTACGAGGACGTACCGGTTCCCTCGGTTGGTGGTGGGGAGAGGACCCAGAACGTCAACAGCAACCCTTTCAAACGGGGCTCCCACGTTTACTAGACACAATGGGGCTCGGTGTTTTCGGCGGCTATTATTCCGGCTTTGACAGACAGTGCACCCAGAGCACCAATCCCTTACATCGTCACTACATCCTATCCAGAAGTACCGCGTTTTGACCTTCTCCAAGGTTTTCTCATATCCAAAATGACCGCCTGTTGGGTTTTCGTGGAGTAGTTCGAGGACTCGATTATGCAGTGATCGGGGGAATAGGATTTGTTCCACATTTTCTTCGGCCCGTTTGAAATTTCGGATAATGGTTCCATTTTTTAGATGTAAACTCGGCCACATTGACCAGAATGCCTTCACGTCCGGACTGAGGTGCCGTATTTGTTCCGCAGTCGGCTTATGACCGTCTTTCAACCACTGATGAATTTGGCTTAAGTCTTCGTCCTGTTGTTGCAACATCCCGATATCCTCCAGTGCAACCGACACATTCGCACTAATCAGTTCTCGTGCCTCCACCCTGGAACAGTTCGAGCAACCAGATTCATCACACGGGCGTCTAGATAGGGCGTCAGCGTTAGTGTGTTGGCTCCCTGCACGATGTTGGACAGTGAAATCAAATTGTTGGAGGATTTCCAACCAGCGTGCCGTTTGTCCTTCGGGATTTTTGAAATTTATAAGCCACTTTAATGATGCATGATCCGTTGGAACGATAAAGTGGCGTCCTAGAAGGTTGTGTTGGAAATGCTGTACGGCCTTAACTACTGCCAACAGTTCTTTCCTGGTAACGCAGTAATTCCTTTCTGGTCGACTGAAGGTTTTGCTGTGGTATTCTACCACGCACTCTCGATTGTCCACGGTTTGAGAGAGCACGGCACCCCATGCATGGTGGCTAGCATCGGTGTCCAGAATGAACTCTGCACCTTCTTTCGGTTGACGAAGTACGGGAGCTGTCGCTAGAGCCTTCTTCAGCGTTTCAAAAGCAAGTTGGGTTTCGTTCGTCCATACAAACTTGCAGTCTTTCCGAGTTAGTGCATTGAGTGGACTTGCTATGGTCGAGAAATCCTTCACGAACCTTCGGTAGTAGGCGCAAAATCCGAGAAAGGACTGAAGTTCTTTCTTGTTACTTGGTTGAGTCCAATTTTCTACAGCGGTGACTTTCTCAGGGTCGGTTCTGACGACGAATTCCGAAATAACATAACCCAGATATATAGCCACTCTGTGGGTCGAGAGTGCTAAACCATCGTGAATCTCCCAGCGCTTCAAGAGTCAAGTCTATTCGCGGTAGGGGATACGAATCCTTCTTGGTGACTTCGTTACGGCGGCGGTAATCCACACAAAATCTAAGTGATCCATTTTTCTTCTTAACGAGGACCACAGGCGAACTCCAAGGACTAGTGGATGGTCGTATCAACTTAGCGTCCTGCATTTCCTGTAACAATTTGTAGGCTTCTTCTCGTCGGTAAATGGGGAGACGTCGTGGAGGAATTTTGATCGGTTTGCAGGCTTGGGTATCGATTTGGTGTTTGACAATCGACGTCCTTCCTACGTCGTTTCGATCACTGGAGAACACTGGCTCATATTTTTCCAATAACAAACTCAGTTTTGTTTTCTGTGGAGGATTTAGCCCCTCTGCTGACCGGCGATACAAATCCTGTAGACGCTGCTTCAGCCTTCTGACGATGTCTTCGGGGTCGACCAGGTTAGCGGTGCAGTTGTCGGCGAGCTCCATCTTAGGTGTACTGGAAGCGCTAGTCACGGGTATACCAACCCAGGTGCCACAAATTTGCAAGTAACCTTCCTTCAAATCGATAATGCAGCCCACGCTGGTGAGGAAATCCATCCCGATGATAGCACTTTTAGCGATGTTAGCCACGTAAATCGGGTGAACCACTCGTACCTTATCGAAAGTGAAGCTTACGTCGACGACTCCTAAGACGGGGGTTATCTCGCCACTTACTCCTTTGATTGACGCGAAAGTGTGCTGCATCTTTTCCAAACAAGCGGTTGACAGCGCGGCTGGGTGAACGATTGTGTGAGTGGCACCGGTGTCAATTAGGCAAGATACAGGAATGTCTTCGATTTTTGCTGCGACCGTGACCTGGTCGCGATAATCTCCTACACAGATAACGATAGATTTGGGGACCTTAGATGAGAGTGCGGGTGTTGGTCCCGGGTCATCCGCACTTGCCGTTTTTTTGGTTTTGCAGAGCTCCAGCTTTTCAGTGTTAACAATTTTCCACCAGGCCCAGTGACATTTCTGGCTTCCAAGTGAGGTTTACCATCAACGATTTGAAACTCTACTTCGAGCCCACTCGCTGTAGAAAACGGTTTTCAAACTTCGGTCGCAGGATATTCTTCTTTCGAACAAAGAGGACGCAATCGAGTTCTGGGCACGCAATAAATCCAAATCTCCTTCGAGAATAAAACGTCATTATTTTTCCGTTGTAAATTTGCTTCGGATCGTAGCGCGGAGTTTGCGAGGGTGTACCGGGAGATCTGATACGATTCGCAGTAGGTTGTGGCGTCGTTACAGCTGGTGAGGAATTGGATGGTGAAGCGCTCCTCGATTTTGGGTATGCAACTGGTGACGCGACACGCATCGTCTGTTTCTGAGGTGGTATAGGTGGCTGAGCGGCTTTGAGGGATGAGTGAACCAGCGCTCCTTTAGGTCGACTCGTTCTCGTTTCGCGGTAGCGATGCCGTCGTTGGTTGAACCTGCGGAGTATCCAGTGGGGAGTGCATCTCGGCTGTTCGTACAGGAAGCTTTCTTGTCGTACGAGCGGTTTTATGATTCAGTTCCAGCCTTTCCGCGATGTTCAATGCGTCGTCGATGTTCTTAGGTTCCCTGTCCCGGACCACAAATTGAAAATCGAGGTCACTTATGCCGTCTAAGAACTGCGAAAAGCACAACTCCGAAATTACACTAGACGGCCAAGTTGGGCGTGCAGTGCGGCCCAATCGTTGTACGTCCGCGGCGAATTCTTCCAAAGATTTGTTTGTCTTCTGGTGCCGGTTACGGAACTTGCTCTGGATCACTCCCACATTTTGCTTTGATCCGAAGCGTCGCTCGAGTGCTCTTATCAGTCGACCCAAATCACGTTGTACTTCCCTCTCCAGTGTTTGAAAGAACTCTAGAGCCCTTCCTCTCAAATTGGCTGCAACGTGACTTCGGCAGATGTCTTCATCCCATCCGTTGGCTTCCGATACTGTTTCCAAATGAACGCAGTAACTTTCCCAGGATCCTTCCCCGTCAAACTGCATTAGTTGGAGCCCAACGGGTCGGTGGCCGCTGAACGAATTTGGGCTAGTCTCGATGATCGGGAAAGTGCTTTCGAAACTCCGACTCGCTGGAGTTGGCGGGAGGTCTGGTAGTCGCAGCGGTGCTTGTTTGGTAGTTGTCGACGAGTAGGCTTGTTGATGAGTCGATTTTTCTAGGTTTTTACTTGTAGAAGGTTGACCTACGGGTGACCCGATTATTTGGCCCCGTAGAGTTCGGATTCGTTGGGTGTGGTCTCCGGTAGGTTCCATCGATAGCCTTCCAAAAGTCGGCGAATTTGACGTGGTATCTTTTGCTGTAATTTTCTCAGACAGATGTCCAAATTCCTTCTTTAGCCCGTGGAGGGCTCGGCGAACCTCTGTTTGATCTTCGAGCTGTTGCTGCCAATTTGTGGTATCCAATCTCGTCGAAACCTGATCAAAACGGTTCCTGCGTTCCACTCTCTCGACACGTTTCTCGGCACGGTCGGCGGCCATCCACTGCAGCATGACGTTCAATAAATCGCGGGTGTCTTCGAGGTTTTCCGCCTCCTCAGGCACCCCACACCTGACACCAATGTTACGATTTCGGGCTGCTATTGGAGGGTCGACAACCGAATCGACTCCGGGAGAGCTGCCTTGGTTCGGCGCTGGAGAATCGACGACAGAGTCGACTCCGGGAGCATCCAGATTGAAGTTAATGGAAGTTAATTCTGCCATGTTCACTTTTTTTATTGTTTCTCTAACTAACTTTAACAATCTACTTACTAACTTTAACAATTTACTTAAGGAATCTAGAAAACTTGTAATCTGCGTCCAATTCGCCACACGTAAACAAAACTACTAACTCAATCATGCATTATCTCGAACACAAACGGGTCCAACAACGGTAACCATTGGACCGTTGGAAAAAATGCATTCGAGATTGCATTTGGGTAACAATATTATGGCTAATGCAAGGGCCGATGAAAGAGAAGGATGAAAAGTATCCCAAAGATCAAATAAAAGTCAAATAAGGCTCTCAAGAGGTATAACATTAAGAAAAAATTTATATGAGTATATAAGCGAAAAAGAAATGTAAGCCTTAATAGCGAAAAAGAAAAAAAATATAATACTGATGTAAGGCAGAAATAGACATATATATATGGAAAATATGTACATGCCTAAATCTACCATATATTAAAAAAAAAAGAAGACGCATGTATTCAGCTAACATTAAGAAGTAGAGAAGTTAAAAATTTTTTCCAAAAAAAAAAAAAATAATAATAATACAATAATGTTAAAACAATAGAACGGTCGTGATTAAACATGCATAGTTTGAACCTCTTTCGAAATTCACGCCATCTAGCCACCGCAACAACAAAAATTTCCCCGAAATTTTTCTTTTTCCAAGGGGGTTGCAATGTTGTGACTGAGCCTGGGCCCAGTCACACATGTTCCATTTCTTTCTCCCCGTTTTGCCCTAGCTCCCCCTTGGAAAGGAAAAAAAAAACCTTCCAAGGGAACTCGTTCGTTCCCAGCCCAAAATGCTGACGCCGTATTTTGGGTTCCCATGCACGAAATTCTGTCGCGATCAAGCCTTATTACCAAGATGAAACTTGATCGCGACATAATAAATAATCATGCGCGATAAAATTTCACTCTGATAAAACTTGATCGCAACCCAACCGTAGGATCGCGACGAACAGTCGCGAACGGATTCCATCACCGTCGTGATGAAATCTGATAGCGTAGATTCGTAGTAATGGAAAGTGCTAATTGCGCACATTCCCGGTCGCCATGCGCGACTTAATGAAAATGCGCATCAGCATTTTGTGTCCGGATTTAAGGGCCCCAAACTGACGCGCATTTTCAGTCGCGCTTGGGCCGGTGACTAAGGAGTCGCATTGAATTCGTGGAGTTATTCGCAGGTGGGAAAATGGAGGAGATCTCAACAAATTTCAATTAATTGCGTGTACATTAAATACGGGATATAATTTATTGTTAAATAAAAATTAATCGATTCAAGTCAAGTGTCAAGGAAATCGAACAGAAGGAAATTATTTTAACATTAAGTTCGATTGAAACAACTTAATTATCAAAAATTTAAATTGAAAAGTGAGCACTTAAAGAAAAACAAAATAATAATAAAGCTGACGTTTTGGAAAAATTTGGTCCCACGGTCGGATCCCTCAAGGCCTCTCGCAGAATAGTCGCGGACGTTCCCGACATCTACCGACGTAAATGTTATCAATATCGCGCGTACTGGCGCAATCCGATAGGTTACTAGAACCGTTTTCAGATGGGTCCACCGAGGTCCGATAGGTTACTAGAACCGTGTTCAGACTTTGGCTCGGAGAGTGATGGTTACTTACTTTGTTGGGTTCTGACGCCGGAGCTGGTCTTCGTCTGTCTTGAAGGCTGGAGTCGCTTGTCGTCTTGGAGACTGGAATCGCTGGTCGTCTTGGAGGCTGGAATCGCTTGTCGTCTTGGAGGCTGGAATCGCTTGTCGTCTTGGAGGCTGGAACTTCCATTTATAGGACCAATAACGCTGATTGGGCGATTCCCCCTATCGACAGGTTCCCATCGATATTGCTGATCCGACAGGTCCCATGCTTCCAATTGTCATCGTGAACGGATGCACGTGCTGGAGCGATGCACCTGAATTTCCTCCCAATCGTTATTTCCATGGGAATTGTTGGTGTAAATCGTTTAATTAATTGCTTGGATGTTCTCTTCATGGTCGTTCAACTAATTCCCATATTCCCTGTATTTTGTTGTTGTCTCCATCGGTTTCAGGTTCCCTTCATGGTCGTTCAACTAATTCCCATATTCCCCGTATTTTGTTGTTATTGGTTTCAGGTTCCCTTCATGGTCACAGCGACCCGCTGCCGTTAATTGCCGCCTTTCCGCTGAGTCAGCAGTTTTCGTTGACTCGACGAGGATGGGTGCATGAATGGCCATGAGGGGTCGGGTTACATTTCACCGACCGGCGGTCGTTATCGCCGCGATTCCGCTGGGTCAGCAATTTTTGCTGACTCGGCGTGAATGTCACTCGTTCGAGTGTATTTCTGACCAGCGGGGTCAGATTTCATTTTCATTTTTGTTTGTAAATTTACCTAAGGTCAGGGTTGTTTACAAACCGGGCATTTGTTGACGTCGTGACGTCAAAGGGGATTCCGCTTTTGTATGGGAATGTATTTGGCGATGGTTTTTAGGGGGTTTTGCGGGGATTTCGGGGGTTTTTTTCGGTGCGGCATCCATCTCTGGTAACGTGGCTTCCCAGTGACGTCATTTGCTGGCCTTCTCTGGCTTCTTCTTTCCTTTGGTTGGTTCTTTTGGAGTGATTGCCAGGCCCTTTTTAGTCTCCTTGGCGATGTCTCTCTTTGGAGAAACGTTGGAGGGGTTTTTCTGGATCATCACACTCCTCCCTCCTTTAGAGAAGCTCCCCCTCTTTGTTTTTTTTCTTCTTTTTTTTGTTTTTGTTTATGTAATACCTACTTCTACTGGCTAACTAATGCTACCGGCTAATAACTGCTTAACAATTTTCCTCTACTATTACTACTTTTTACTAGTTCCAATCACATTGAGATGTGAATTACATTTCTAATCACTTCTAGTTCCTATTCATTTGTATTTCGCTTCTTTTCTAGCTCCCTATAACTTCTTTTTATTTTTAGTTCCTTTACATTTCTTGTTATCTTTCCTCTATAAGTTCTTTCATATTTCTAGTATTTTCCTTTACATATCTTATTAGATGTCTAACAGTTTCTTCTACATTTCTTGTTACATTCCTTTTACATTTTATAATTGCAATTTTTATAACACTTCTTTATTTTACATATTTTGTTTACATTTTTTATAGTTTCCCTTACATTTTTTTTTGACGTGAATACGTCTTTAAATTTGCTACCATACGGGGGCAATCCAAAAAAACTAATGATAAAATCGGGGGATACAGTTTGGCGTTGTAGCTTCGAATCTCTGCACTACATCCGAAATTAAATTATACCACTGGATAGATAAAGGATCAAAGAAATCACTAGGATAAGCGTGATCAGTGGCGCATCGCGCGCGGCGGAGGGGGAAGCGTCGAAAAACGGGGTTATTTTGTACTAAATTTTGCCGATTTTGAATTTCAAAATCGAATTCAAACAGCCAGGCTGGCAGAATCGCCAGCAAAACAAAAATTTCGCCAGTACAGGTGATTGTGCAACCGAACGTCAACGATCGGTGTCACCCCACCGAGAGAGTGTGTGTGGCGCTAGAATGCGTTTGGAGTTGGAGACTTTAATGTTGATGTCTCACAAAACTGTTCATTGCCTGACTTCATGCTCAGCGAGTTCAATTTGTTTTATATTGAAACTTCTCCAACAACGTTAGGTAATACCTGTATTGATTTAACGTTTACCAAAAATCTGGATGTATCTTGTATGCCATTTGTGTCGTACTTTTCGTGTTACATACCTATAATTAATAAAGTTATATTGTAACAAAAGAATGATTTGTTTCCTTGCTTTTGTCTTAATTACATAAATAAAAATATTTTATTCAAGCAATATTACCCGTTACATAAACGTATTCACGTATAACACACGGCCGTGTCCATGACACTGCCACACCCCAGCTTTATGACGTCCAAAGATAACTCATTCCAAGCTAACCATTCATTACCATCATTTAAAGTTTGGTTTAGAAATTTGTTCAGTTCTTCATAACTCCTAGCGCTGCATAGAACTGCTGTGTCATCCGCATAAGCCACGAAACCCGCCGACAAATCCAGTAGATCATTCATATATATGGTGAATAGCAGGGGACCGAGTACTGTCCCCTGCGGCACTCCGCATATGACGTTTTTTCTTAACATTTCTTATAAAACAATCTCATCACATTTTTTATAACATTTCCCATAAAATAATATTCTATTTATAGCATTGTATTTTTAGTTTCTTCTACATTTTTAATATTTTTTCTTAATCCTAGTGGTTGCAGTTTAGCGTCTTACCCAGGACGGTGTTACAATTCATATTTTTACTTCATTCTTCCTTACTATTCGTAATTTTTGTTGTTCTTTAACCACTTACTTATGTCGACGACTCTATCTCGTTTGGTGTTCATAGTGTATTTAGTGGATGTCCGGTGTTTCACGTGGTTGTCTTCATCTCCTTCTGGTGGTGGGCACTTGGCTGAGGATAAGTTTTTTGTCTGCTTGTGCTGACCTGCATGAGAGTGTATGGGGGTGGGTTTGGTATTCTTTTTTTTTGTATTGTTTTCCTTGTGCATTTCCTTTATCATTTTCGAGATTTGCTCGTCTCTCTTGAAGAATTTCTCCCTTTCCTCGGGATGACCTTGTCGGTCCCCCTCCGGTTCATCCAGTTTAAGATTATGATATATCTTGTCAGCCGATTCTAGGATGTCCTCTCACATACTGTTGGTCATTCGCAAGTCGTCTACTTCCTCCGCATAGCATGCAACGACGTCTTCCCACATGCTGGTAGTCTTGTGTGGTTTTCTGCTTTGTGGACCTCTGGCGGCTATGTTTGGGTTACGGACTTCCACGTTTACATCTGTGTGGAGTGATTTAGCTCTCATCATTATCCTGATACCGGGTAGGTGGTCGCCAGTGGTTATCTCGACCGAGTCCCAGTTACCCCCAATGATAACAACAACCTCCCGATCTTGATTGGGGTTCCTGGGCTGCGTTCCCTTCGCGTTGGTGTTGGTTATGTGGTAAGTTGGCATTTTTTGGGTCTGGTAAAATAAATCGGTCGGTTTACAAAAAGAAAATGATATATTTTTTTTTTTTTTTTTTTTTTTTTGAGTACTAATTGTTCAATTAGTGTGCGGTTTCTGTGATTCGGTTGGAGTAGGAACCGGGGTGTCTCGGTCGGTGACAGGAGTTTGCTGAGTGTTTATGATCTGTTCCCTCCTTAGGATTGTGATCGGCCTTGCGACGAACGGGACTTGAGGCTCTCGTTGTGGGCTTGGGCGTGGGGGTTGTAGTGGTCGTGTGATTCGCTTTTTGCATATCCATACTATTATGGTGATGACCATTAGTATCACCATGGCTCCCGATAAGCTAGTGGTGGTGTGTAACTGGATTCTGTTACGACGGACTTGTTCGATCTCCTTGATGTGGGCATCTAGGGCCTCTATTGTTTCGCTGTACTCTTTGTAGTGATCATTTAGTGCGATTGGGTGTAATGCTTCCATTCTTTCTTCTTGGTTTACTTTGCCCTTTGAGGGTGGTTTATATTTGGCGAAATCGGTAGTGCGTTTCCCGGTTGATGTATGTGTAGGGGGTGCCACTCATTTACTTTGTAAGGTAGTGTATACTCGTCTAGATGATATACACATTTCCTTTTTAGCTCCACTATACCTAGACCGGTCAGTTGGTACGTTATTTCGTTATTTTCACATTGACTTATTAATGGGGTTGGTCGTTGTACCCAATATAAACAAGCGTTGTCCTAATGCATGGGGATGTTTATTGGTCTTGGGTTTCCTAATATACGCATTCGGCAGCCAGCCGGAACTTGGTACGCTGCTTTGAACAATGCTGTTAAGCAATCGGTGCGTGTAGGTTTTGTTGGCACCGGATCTCCATGTTGACAGATGCTGTAGGTCTCGTTAACCTTTATGCACTGGGTCTGGTAGTTCATCTCGGTTAAGCCAAAATTCTGCTGGGACCTGCTGTTATGAAACTTCTACATTTCAACTCTTGAAATGTAGAATTTCATCTGAAAATCATTTTTATTAATGTTTTGCCTGATAGGTTCTTTTGAACCATGTTCAGGACGCTGGAGGTATGGGGCATTTTGCCCGCTTTACCTCTTCTTTTTGAAGTATACTTTACTTCATACTGTTGGAGACGTAGGGCCTGTGGCCCATGTTATCTCTTGGTGGTCATTTTTGCCTGCGTGGCTACGAGGCCAAGTCAGGGCTTTAAGGGTACATGGCCTGAAGGCCAAGTTACCCTTGAGTCAAAAAACACACGTTCTATGAGCCGTATATTTCTAGACTGTCCTCTTTTACAAATCAAACCTTAATTTATACTTAAATCTAGCTTACTCACTAATTTTCCCTGCTCTTACCTTTATGCTGTGATACCCATTCCATTGATTGGGTCATTGATCGGCGCGCTGCTTCGGTCAATGTTCCAATCAAGGTTAATTGAATGAATGCATTTACCTTTGCATTTTCCCGAGTATTTCTTAAATTTTTCTTGTGTCAGCTGAAATGCTGACCCAAGAGAAATATTTTTTGAAATTTAATTATTTCCTGAGTCAGCAGAAACGCTGACTCAGGTGTAAATATTTATTTGAAATTTGTAATGACCTTTCCCATGGGTAAAGCCCTTGAGGAAGGTCATGGTTGCTTAAAAAGAACCGAAATTTTGTTCATAACACTGCTGGTGTTCAGGAAATAGCTATATCCTATATCGTAAACGTAGTATGTGTTGTGGCCCGTCTCCATGGGGGTGGCATAAACTCTATTCAGGGTATATTGCTGGGCTTCTAATAGGGGTATTCTTATTTGATTGAGTGTTCCCCTTGACTTCCTTCATAATCTACCCTTGCTATTCTCTGGAGGGTGATAGGGTTCATGGTCACCTTTCCTCCATAATGCTTTTTCGACACGTTGGTGTAAAGTTCCAAAATCTCGTTCGTGTGTATTAATAGTGGGCTCAACTCTCTTCGGTTTAGCGCTTCTAATGCTATGAACAGGTCTGTTAACTCTAAATAGATCTGATGCAGCTCGGACGTCATGTACAGGATGCGCTCGTTAATGTCCATCCTCACATGTAGGCTACGGAGTTGGTCCGAATGGTTGGATATCTCTCCTATCTTCTGGTTAAGTTTTTACACCTTTTGTATCAACTTATTATGTCGTTCAGCCATCTCGATGTTGGTTTTACCCATTGCCTTCAACGTGGTTCCCATTATTGTTACCTGCCTCTTTGCCAGGTCTAGGTTGGTTTTTGTGTCTTCCTCCAGCTCACTCAACTTTTGATGGATGTTTTCTGGGTCCTCACTATCCATTGTCCCGAACACTGTTTTCATAATTTTTCCGCCCAAGTTTAATAATCCCCTCTTTGTTCGGCTACGGAGTGCTGCTGCAAAGTTCGCTTTACCTATTAGGTCCAGTATTTGTGCCAGCTGTTTTTTGATCTCCCTCTGCCAGTGCTGGCAATTGTCTTCCCCTGTTAAGTTGTTTGATTCAAAACATATCCTGTTTATCGCTGTTTCGCATTCCTTTATGTAGTTCAGGTGTTCCTCCCATTTGGGTTGTGGTATATGCGTGATGATCGTCCAAAGATCGTGGTTGGTCTGCACTCTTCCTAAGGGCTCAAATACTACCCCTTGATACTTCAGTGTGTGTATGTCTACTGATGTTGGTTGGGTTGAGACCATTTCGATCATTACTATTACTGCCGTTAGTATCATTCTGGAAAGACAGAGACGAATGTTTAGTTGAACAGTTTTAACCTGTTGTTGTGTACGCGTCGTTTCCGGTTTTTTCCGGTGCTGTTCACCGGGCCATTTATGGCCACGACTTTGAATGGTCCTAGCCAATGTTGGATCAACTTGTTCTTTCGGGCCGCGTTTCTGAGGAGTACCTGATCGCCGACGTGGATTTTGAGAGGATTTATATTCCGGTCGTAATACTCTTCCGACTGGAGCTTGCTTTTTTCTAAGTTACTCCTAGCTATCTGGTAGGCTCTTTGGAGTTTATTCCTTAACTGGAGATAGTAATTCTCATGATCGTACACCGGTTGGGGTTCCTTCTTCAAGTTATTAGGTAACGGGGCGGAGAACCCGTACAAGCAGTCCATTGGAGTTAGTTTCGTAGTCGTATGCACACTGTTGTTTCTGACAAACATTGCGGCTCGCAGATGCTCGTCCCAATCGGTCTGGTTGTCATCGACAAAATGTCGTAGGTAGTCGACCAAAGGTCTATGGGATCTCTCCAGCGCCCCATTAGATTGGGGGTGATATGGTGTTGTCTCTATTTTGCGTATCTTAAGGAGCTTACACATTTCCTTGAACATCTCCGAGGTGAAGTTCGTCCCCTGATCGGTGATCAATTTTTTGGGTATATGGTACCTGCTTATGATTTCGTCTACGAATGCCTGTGCCACCGTTTTCGCCTCCATATTTGGTAGGGGTACCACATCCATAAATCGTGTCAAGTCATCCTCGAAACTTAGAATGTACTTGTTTCCCCGTGTAGTTTCAGGTAATGGCCCCACGAGGTCCTTATAGACCTTGTCAAATGGTAATTTAGCGGTGTCAGTTATTACCATCGGTTCTTTATGTTCCCTACTCAGTTTGTTCAATTGACACTTCCTGCATTTCTTTATATAGTTTCGGATATCTTTCCGCATTCCCTTCCAATAGAATTCGCGTCTTAGCCGTTGATATGTTTTGTATATTCCTTGGTGTCCGCCGAGAGGAGCATCATGACAATCTGCTAGTATTGTTTGGATATCCTCTGGGTCTGTTAATACCCTGAATTTTGTTCTGGGAGTGAGTTCCTCTTCCGTAGTTTTTTCCTGGGTTTCCGCATTTCCTGGAGCTTCGCTGGACACGGTTTTGTTTTCTTCTGTCTCTGTTTGTTCGTTCCGGTTAGTCTCCAGTTCTTTTGCTTGTCGCCGAGTTATGGCTAAAACCTCGTACGGGATCCTACTTAGTGCATCGGCGTTATTATTCTTTTTCCTTTCCTTATACTGGATGTCAAACGTATAATCCGACAGTTTGTGCCACAATCTTAATATTCGGCTGGTGGGGTCTTTGATTCGTATAGCCCCCTGTAGTGGCTTGTGATCCGTGTAAACTGTGAACGGGCGTCCGTATAGGTAACTCCGGTAATTTTTGACGGCCCATACTATGGCTAGTAGTTCTCTTTCGATTGTTGAGTAGTTCCTTTCCGCCGAATTTAACGTCCGTCTAGCGTAGAGTTTGACGGCCCATACTAGCGTTTGACGGCCCATACTATGGCGAGTAGTTCTCTTTCGATTGTTGAGTAGTTCCTTTCCGCCAAATTTAACGTCCGTCTAGCGTAGGCGATCGGTTTCTCCTCATTCACAGGGCCTTGTGCTAGTACTGCTCCTAGGGCTTCTCCACTCGCATCCGTATATAACTTAAACGGTTCGTTGAAGTTGGGATAACGTAGGACTGGGGGTGTTATCAACTTCTCCTTCAATGCATTAAATGCCGTCTCACACTTCTCATCCCACTTAAACTTCACGTCCTTCCTTAGTAAGTTATTGATAGGGGCTGCTATCTTGGAGAATCCCTCTATGAATTTTCTATAATAGTTTGCTAACCCAAGGAACGACTGCACTTGTCTAATCGTTTTTGGTGTGGGGTATTCTTGAACGGATTTTACTAGGCTCGGGTCCGGAGCTACCCCATCGGTGCCACATTGGTGTCCTAGGTAAATTATCTCCCGTTTGAGGAAGTTGCACTTCTCCGGGTTTAGTTTTAGGTGATGTTCTCGTAGTCTTTGTAGGATCGATTTTAGTTTTTCCTGGTGGTCCTCTAGGTTTTTGCCGTACGTGACGATGTCGTCCAGGTAAACGAAACTTTGTAGTCCTTGTAATCCGGTTAATACGTGGTTCATCAATCTTTGAAAGGTCGCTGGTGCGCCTTTTAATCCAAAAGGCATTCTTTTAAATGCGTAGTGACCATATGGAGTGCTGAATGCAGTTTTGTCGCGGTCCTCTGCTTTCATGGCTATCTGATGGTAGCCGCTAGCGAGGTCGAGCACAGAAAAGTAACGGGAATTCCCCAACTGATCCAGTATATCCTCTATTCTGGGCAGTGGATACGCATCTCCCTACGTTACTTTTTTGGGTCTCCGGAAGGCGATACATCTTCATTTTTATGGGCTCTTGGTTTTCTTTGACTCGTACTTCATGTTGGACTGTTGTCGTATGACCTAACCTCTCTCCCGGTAAATGAAATACATCCTGGAACTCGTTTATTATCGCTCGTATTGACTTTTTCTCTTCCCCATTCAAATGCTGCTCTACGTTTATCATTTTCAATATTTGTGATATCCTTTGTTTGCTGTTTTCTTCTTCCGTTTCATTTTCTCTCTTCTTCTGTATGCTGTAACTATGTTTCATGCAGCTCTCCTTTTTGCTCCATAGTTTTCTTGCGTTTCCTTCACTCCTTTCTAATCGTATTTTCATGTCTTCTAAACTTACTTCGTCGGTATTCACATTCATAACGCTTATCCTAATTTTTCCGTTTGATGGTGTGACCAAGGCGTTGCATATGTATACCCCGGGCGGTATCTCCTCGCCCTTTGTGATATATTCGCCATTTAATGTTGTAGGTACCTCCAAGAGTTTTACCGTCCTCGCTGGTATTTTGGTACTTCTCGCATCCTCCACGGTGACGTATTCTTGTTCATCATATTGTGGTGAATCCTCGTAGTTTACCTTTTTCCGCTCTCCGTCCAACACTGAAACTGTGGAGTCTTTATCGTCATATTCGCGAGCATCACGTCCACATTTCGATTCACCCCCTCCGGGTCCTGCAGGATTCGATCCTGTACCAAAGAGAGTTGCTAGGTCTTGTACTATCTCGAGGTCGTCTCTTGAGTGTAACGCGACGTCCTGGCATTTCTCGTGTTTTTCCAAGTCTGTTTGTAAGGTATTACCCACCGTGGTTTGCGAATCACGTTTATGTAGGTGTCCTCCTTGGTTGCTCATTTCACGATTGTTCGCTTTCGCGTCTGTTGCTATCACGTTGACGAATCGAATTGTACTCTTTGGCGAGTCACGTCCGCCCTCGAATGGAATAACGAAGGCTTTTCCACCATTGGGTGGCGGAAACACCAACCTTTTATTGGGGCCCTCGATATTACAGTATTTTGAAAGGAAATCATTTCCTATTAACCTAGCTACCTTTGTTGGAGTTATGGATTCTACTACCTGGAATTCACATGGATATGGCGTCGGTAAAAGTAGTTTTCCTTGTATCGTTCCTTTTGACAATATTCCTCCTGATATTGTGTTCAAGGTGATTACATCCTCTTTATTTATTTTTTTCCGTTTATCTATACGTATTTCTGCCTCTGTTATTAGACTTATCTCGGAGCCTGTATCGATTATAAATTTTGTTTCTATATTGTTTGTTAAATCCACCGACAAAGTTACTATGGGTAAATTCGGCGGTTGGTCGCACCTTTGCTTCTTCTCCTCTACTGACGACTCACGGTGCGCTCGGTCGTCCCGCTTGAGTTTTCCTAGGTTTCATTTCTCAACCGCTCTTCTCGTTGCAAGCGTTCCCATCGTTCCTTTAAGTAGCACCTGTTTTCAGAGTGTCCTTCGTCCAGGCAAAAATTGCATTGGTCTGTTACGAGGGTTGCCGTGGTATGATTCACCTGTCGTCGTGGTGGCCCATTTCTATTTCCTTGTCCCTGGTTGTCGTGTGGCCTCTTTGTATGGCAATTTTGGCTCGTGTGTCCGACTGCCCTGCATGTTGGACAAAAAGGCGTCATTTGTTTTGTCCGGCATTCCGCCATTATGCGTCCCATTTTGTTGCAAAATTGGCACCTTGCTTGGCGACGCTCTGGTCTTCCTTGTGATGTGTTTTAATTTCCGTTCCTATAGTTACCATTCCTATAGTTACTATAGGAGTTTTGTTGGTTACCTTTGCGTGGTGAGTGATATTGTTGGTCCCCATTTCTGTTGCAGGTGGTATTGTTATCCCTTTGTGCTGGCCGTACGTTCCTCTCGTATTGTTGAGGGTATGGTTGCATTACGGGATTCTGCCCCATGTACGGGTTATATACAGACGCTTGGCTGCTTTGTGGTACTTGGCTCGCGAGTTGATATGGTGGTTGTCGCATGCATTGCTCAGTTTGTTCCAGTCTTCTTACTTTCGTTCCTAGGGCCTCAAGTGTGTTTTCCACGTCTTGTAGTAGGTAAAATTCGTAGTTGGAGTCTAGCACACCCATTTTAAAACAGTGTACTCCCACTTCTTCTATTTCGGTCCTCAGACCCTCTCCGCCATTGGCGTACTGCACGTCTGCGGCAGTCTTGCACGCCTCTATTAGCACTTTTACCCGGTTATAGTACCCCAGTAGTGTCTCTGTGGGTATTTGTTGGACGTTCCGTAATTGCGTATTTAGCGTAATGTAGGAGGTCCCTTGGAGTAAACTGGTTCTTAACGTGGAGAAAATATTTTCCAGCGTGTCACATACTCCTGCCTGTACTGCCTCTAAAGCTCGTCCTCCCAGGCTCCGTTCCGCGATCAAGTTAGCACCTTGATCAGTCAATATACCTTCAGGTATTCCGTGTCAACATATGATTGTAGTAGTAAACGCTTCCGCGAGGGTGGTTGATTCGGCATTGGGGACAGGGATTGCCTCTGAAAATTTTGTTAAATCATCCTGGAAAGTTAGGAGGTATTTATTTCCTAAGTACGAAACGGGTAGTGGCCCCACAACATCTAAATAAACTCTTTCGAAAGGCTTGGAACTCACTGAAGTTATTTTCATAGGGATCTTAGGATTTCGCGATACTGTATTTATTTGGCACTGTTTGCAGTTTCTTATAAATGTTACAAGAGCTTGGGTCATTGCTTCCCAATAAAACTGTTTCTTGATCCTCTTCAGGGTCCGAGATACACCTTGGTGACCTCCCGTGGGTAGCAAATGGAAATCTTTTATTATTTGCTCCCTTTCCTTAGGGTCATCTAAGTACCTAATTGTTTCGACATGGAGTATTGTGTCGATTTTAAACGCCTTACGAATTTTGTCCTTAAGTGTCATTAGGGTGTGTAGTTCCAGTTTCGGAATACTTATGTGTATGGTCTTCAGGTTTCTTTCTACGGCCAGGGATACGAAGTTGGAGAGGGTACTGTTAAGGTTGTCCTCATCCTGAGAGGTACGAAGGGGAAGTATTAGTCTTTTGACAATGAAATCGAATTCTTTGAAAGAGAATATTTTAGGTTCGAGGGAGAAATCGATTTCGCTCAAATCGATACTTAGCATGGCGGCTAAACGCCGTTCAAGATTAGTGTCCCTTGTGGGCAAAATAAAGAATTTGGCACGGACAGATCTAGACAGTAATAAAGAGTCGTCAGTTTCAATAAGGGGTGATAAGTAGTTGTCATTATTGGTTCTGGCCTTCTCTTGTGCATCCTGGTCCAGGTTATCAGTGACCTTGGCTTGGCTTCTTGTTATCGCGTATAGGGAGGTGGTGTTTTTAGGGTAATTTCGTTTTTTCGATTTATCGGTCTCAGGAGAGTTCTCTTGTGCTTTCGCGGTTACTCTACTTAAGGCATCGGCGTTTGTATTAAGTTTCCCAGCCTTGTGGGTTATCGTGTAGTCGTACTCTTCTAAACTGATTCTCCATCTCATCAATCTTGACGAGTGGTCCTTTAGATTCATGAGCCAAACTAGAGGCTTGTGGTCATTGATAATGGAGAACTTCCTTCTATATATGTATTGACGAAATTGTTCCACGGCGTACACGATAGCAAGTAGTTCTTTCTCTATTGTCGAGTAACTTGTTTCGGCGCCGTTTAGAGCACGACTCGCGTATGCAATGGGGTGGTCTCCATCTTCGTCCTGCTGCGAGAGGACAGCTCCTAGAGCTATGTCACTGGCATCTGCCGTGACGTAAAATTGCCGCGAAAAGTCGGGATATGACAAGATGGGAGAGGTTATTGGCCGTTGCTTTAAGTTCGTAAAGGCTTCGTCACAAAGGGCATCAAATTTAAAGGGTACGTCCTTTTTTAAAAGGTTGGTCAAGGGTTTGGCGATCTTAGAGCAATTTGGAATAAATCGGCGGTAATACCCGATAAATCCGAGAAAGGCTCTGATATCCTTTACCTTTTTAGGTCTTGGATATGTTTTGACTGCTGTTATCTTCCCTGGATCTGGTTTGACACCGTTTTCCGTAATTAAGTGTCCCAGATACATGATTTCCTTCCGAAGAAAATGACATTTATCTGCCTGCAACTTTAGTTTGAAGTCTCGTAAACGTTGGAATACAGCAATGAGCCTATTGTTGTGTTGAGATAGATTGTAGCCATGGATGACTGTGTCGTCCATGTAAATGAAGCAGTGAATTCCTTGTAATCCAGACAAGATATTATTCATGGTTCTATGGAATGTAGCGGGAGCTCCTTTCAGACCGAATGGCATTCGATTGTATTCGTAATGGCCATAAGGCGTACTGAAGGCTGTCTTTTCCCGATCCCTGTCGTCCATTCTTATCTGGTGGAATCCACTGGCCAATCGAGCGTCGTAAAATACTTAGATTTCCCAAGTTGGTCCAATATGTCTGTTATATTTGGTAGAGGGAACGCGTCTCCTACAGTAATCTCATTAAGACGCCGGAAATCTACCACTACTCGCCATCTCTTATTCCCTTGTTCATCGGGTTTCTTCGGAACGAGGAGTAGGGGAGAGTTCCAGGGACTATAGGATGGTCTGACAATGCCTGATTTTAGCATCTCTTGGACTTGGTTATCCACTTCCTTACGATTTGCCTCCGGCAATCTGTACGGTTTAGTGTATATAGGGGGATGATTTGCTTCTACCTCAATTTTATGGGTAGTCGCGTCCGTGTAGGACAATATATCTCCTTCTAGATAAAATATATCATTGAAGGTTCTACAGATATCTCGAATTGATGTCTCTTCTTCTTCATTACAATGATCCAATTTTACAAGGTTCTGCAGTTTTTTTATTCTGCTTTCAATCAGATCTTGGTCGAAGTTTGAAGTTATCATGTCGAAATTCTTTGCATCTAGATACTCTAGGTCCAGATCATGGGGGGTAAACTAACGTCTTCCTCTGTAGTATTGAGGATTAAGACTTTAACCATTCCATTTTCAGGAGTACCAATAGAATTGCCTATATACACTCCGGGAATTATTTCTTTATTCGATATTACCGTTTCTGTGGATGCCGTAGTGGGTATTAAGTGGATTGTTTCTGCTCGAGCTGGAATGATCGCATGGCTTAAGGCACTTGGGTTGAAATGTGGTTGCAGTTTACCGTCCTGCCCAGGACGAATGCCCTTTTGAGAAGATGTGACTGGGTGCAGTTTGATCTCTTGCCCAGGACACGAGAATGACAAAGAGGAAGATGTGGAAGAAGTTATCGTTTGGTGCAGTTTAACGTCTTGCCCAGGACGGTTAATTAACGAGGAAGGAGATATATACGTATCTAACGAGGAAGGAGATATTACTGTTGACTTAATTAACGAGGAAGGAGATATTTCTGACTTAACTAACGAGGAAGGAGATACTACTGTTGACTTAATTAATGAGGAAGGATATATTTCTGACTTAACTAATGTGATGATCCAGAAAAACCCCTCCAACGTTCGCCAAAGATCATCCCACAGAGAGACATCGCCAAGGAGACCAAAAAGGGTCTGGCAATCACTCCAAAAGAACCAACCAAAGGAAAGAAGAAGCCAGAGAAGGCCAGCAAATGACGTTACTGGGAAGCCACGTTACCAGAGATGGATGCCACACCAAAAAAACCCCCGAAATCCCCGCAAAACCCCCAAAAAAACATCGCCAAATATATCCCCATACAAAAGCGGAATCCCCTATGACGTCACGACGTCAACAAATGCGCGGTTTGTAAACAACACTGACCTTGGGTAAATTTACAAACAAAAATGAAAATGAAATCTGACCCCGCTGGTTAGAAATACACTCGAACCAGTGACATTCACGCCGAGTCAGCAAAAATTGCTGACCCAGCGGAATCGCGGCGATAACGACCGCCGGTCGGTGAAATGTAACCCGACTCCCTCATGGCTATTCATGCACCCATCCTAGTTGAGTCAACGAAAACTGCTGACTCAGCGGAAAGGCGGCAATTAACGGCAGCGGGTCGCTTTGACCATGAAGGGAACCTGAAACCAATGGAGACAACAACAAAATACAGGGAATATGGGAATTATTTGAACGACCATGAAGGAAGCATCCAAGCAATTAATTAAACGATTTGCACCAACAATTCCCATGGAAATAACGATTGGGAGGATATTCAGGTGCATCGCTCCAGCACGTGCATCCGTTCACGATGAAAATTGGAAGCATGGGAACTGTCCGATCAGCAATATCGATGGGAACCTGTCGATAGGGGGAATCGCCAAATCAGCGTTATTGGTCCTATAAATGGGGCCGAAAAACCAGTAAGCAGGCAGTCAGGAATCCAGCGTGCCCAGGAAGAGACCCAGCCGTGACAAGAAGGAGTTCCAGCCTCCAAGATGACAAGCGACCCCGGCCTCCAGGACGATAAGCGACTTCAGCCCCCAAGACGACAGCGACTCCAGCCTCCAAGACGACAAGCGACTCCAACCTCCAAGACGATAAGCGACTTCAGGCTCCAAGACGATAAGTGACTTCAGCCCCCAAGACGATAAGAGAATCCGGCCCTCCAAGACGAGAAGAGACTCCAGCCCCCAAGACAGACGAAGACCAGCTCCGGCTTTAGAACCCAACAAAGTAAGTAACCATCACTCTCCAAGCCAAAGTCTGAACACGGTTCTAGTAACCTATCGGACCTCGGTGGACCCATCTGAAAACGGTTTGCATAACCTATCGGATTGGGCCAGTACGCGCGGTATTGATAACATTTACGTCGGTAGATGTCGGGAACGTCCGCGACTACTCTGCAAGAGGCCTTGAGGGATCCGACCGTGGGACCTAGACCAATAAGTCTAGAGGAATACAGGGCGAGGCAAAAGGGGAGACCTCAGGTGAAGACTCCCTCTGTGATAGAAGCACCGACTCCTAAGTATCGGACTGAGGTCGAGGCCAAGTACAGGAGAGCCATAGAGGAGGTCAGGCGACTACTTCTAATTGCGGTGGGCCAGAGAGAGCGTTTGCGGTTGAGTCACGAGTTGCAGCGGTTTCATAACGAGCGGCAGAGATATAGGCAAGAGGAGAGATCCCGAACTGGCAGCGACAGGGCCAACAATAGCAATTCCTGATGTACAACAAATATAGATTAAGTTATAGCCTGTAAGGGACTCTATATGTAATGAGGTATAGTTTGTATCGAATTCTGTAGGTAATAGGAGATAAATTATCCAACCTAAATGGACAAATTGTATTTTGGTCTGAACTCTTGTGAACCAATAGTGTGATACTGTAGTGTACCATCGACAATCAACAGTATGCATGATTTAACACCACAAAAGAAAAAGTGTTAAACGCGTGCATAACACTCCTCTCACCTCCACGGTCGGCTTATACTTCGAAGAATTAGGAAGGAAGAGACTGTTCACAAACGAAAGGAAGATAATAACTTACTACGACCTAGCGGCTTTCCAGGAAGAATACCTCTCAATATTAAGAATCACGAGTAAGCTTCAGCAAATGTGTAGCCAGTTGGCCTCTGAAACGCCCTTAAAAACGATCTGTCTCTCTTCTATCGCGCAATTAGATAACTTGGAGGAAGCGATAGAAAACAAAAATAGGATTATATTTCCCCCGCTTCGAAAAACTAGGTCCCTTTTTAGTTTTGTCAGAATAGTTACCAAGCCCCTTTTTGGAATCCTACATGAGGACGACGCTCAAAGATACGACGAGCAGATACGAACCCTTCAACGAAATAACCTCCACTTACATTCCCTATTGAAAAATCAGACCTCTATCTTGGACGCGACCATCAATCTAACCAATAAGACCCGGGAAAGCATTAGGAAAGATCATGCCGCTATCATCACCAAAATAACCACCCTCGAATGCAAGGTCTCCAAAGTTGAAAAGCAAGTACATGTAAATGAATGGGCAACCGAAACAAACTCTCTTGTCTCGTTAGTCCTTATTATTATAAATCAACACCAATCCACTCAATCCGACCTGATAGATCTCCTAGCAGATGTAAAACACGGCCAATTTCACCCTACGCTCATAACTCCCTCTCAGATAGACAACCTTCTCTCCACCATTCGGCAGGAAATGAACCCTCAAGAAACTCTCCCATTCGACCCTCTTCCCAATATGATTTGGCAAATTTACAAGCTCTCCACAATGTCCGCCACAATAATTAATTCTAAATTAATCATCGAATTAAAATAACCACTTCCTTTCAGAGATGTATATCAAACCTTCAGGATTCTTCCACTACCTACAGTCTACAACAACTCCCTATGTTATATTCAACCCTCTTCCGAAATCCTCTTGATCGATCTTAACCGAGAGCATTTTTATAAAATGAGCATTAGCGATTTTCACGACTGTCTATCCTCAGACGCCACTCAATTCCCTATTTTTAATGCTCGGTCAAGCCCGTTCAAATGTGAAATTGCCCTCATAAGGAGTGGCGTAGATACATCCTAGTGTCAACTTACTTGTACCGAGCGTACCTCTTACTGGATTTCCCTTTCTCGCCCTAACACTTGGATCTACGCCACCAAGACACTCTGCAATGTCGACGTCGTGTGTAACAACTCTGTTCAGTCCTTTGAATTAAATCAAACAGCTTTACTCCAAATCGAACCCACTTGCTATCTCAGAACCAGTAATTTCATCATACATGGCCAAAACGAGAGGCGGAGCTCTAGTTTCCCCCATACCATACGCCACATAAATATCACAGCTCTCCTGGCAACCGAGCCTGATACACGACTCTACCCTCACCAGAGGATATCAAAGAATCCCCAAGAAAACCAGAGGACGACTTGGACGAATTGGCAGCAAAAATTTCACATCAGAAGGAAGAGGAAGAGGTACCCCTCCTGAACCTGAACAACCACCACATTCACCACTACACTATGTTATACGTAGTCCTCTCCCTTATTCTCGTAATTGGAATTATGCAATTATGTAAAAGAGGGCGCCAGCGAACCCCACCCCTTCAAGTCGTGGCAGAACATAGAAGCCACATTCCTCCCACCCCAAACCCAAGACTCTCGTTGTTCCACATACTATCTCTGCCCCAAGATGAGGATTCACCAAACGATTTAACGTCCTAAGCACGACGTTAAACTGCCCCCTTCAAGGCCTTCCACCTCTCAGTAAGGACCCTTTTCGTTTATCCCAGCCATGACATTGAAATGTTCTCCCTCTCTTTCTCTCCGGCTTATTTTCGAATACGTTAAATACATTTTTGTCTCTCTCAAAACCTCCTTTTCTCTTCTTCCCTTCTCTTTCTCAACCGTTGGTTTCTTTGGGTACATCCCAAATTAACATCTCACTACACACAGCTCAACGTCTCATTCGTCCGAAGCATGACATTAAACTGCATCCCCTTTTGTTGTCCCTCCTTTTTTTTTCTCTTCGAAGTTCGTTCTCTAGCCCCATTTGCGTCGTCCTAAGCACGACGTTAAACTGTCCTGCCCTACACCCTTTTTTTTGGATAGTTTTCTTACCCCTTTTTCCTAAACGTAACGTGAGCAGCCCAACGATTTCAGTCCAACGACCTCCATCGGCCCAGGCATGACGTAAAACTGCTCTCTCTTTCCTTTCTTTCACTCTCTCTACTCTCTGTTCCTTGGAATATTCTATGGATTTCGATTGACGATTTTTTTTTTTTTTTTGATAGTCCACCCCTTTTTTCTTCACATCCTTTTGTGGTGCTTATGTCGAGATTTAGAATATTCTCGTTTCAACCTACGTCCATTCTTGCCCTGTTGATAATTTTCCACCTTGGATTTTTCTCTTTTTTTTGTCTCCCTCTCTCTCCTTTGAAATTTCAAAGAATGAAGTTCTAGAATCTGAGTGGTACTTGGTACTTTAAAATCATTGAGAGCAATCTTCTTAATACCTTGCGTACATGCCTGCCCTGTCGGTTAGGCCCTTCCATAATGCATGGTGGAACCATGGAAATCGCGTCTAGATGAGGAATTACTTGATTGTACTTGTCTCCTAATAAAATACCTTTTGTTTCAAATCCACGCTTCAATCGTCCCAAGCACGATGTTAAACTGCTCTCCTAACACCTCTTGTTTTTCCTTCCCCTTCTTGTGGTTTTGGGGTTTTTTTGCTTCCGATCAAACTGAACGTAGTTTAACGTACCCCATCGTCCTAAGCATGACATTAAACTGCATTATCGAAGTCCCCTTTTCGGTGGTTTGGTGGGTTGCTTCCGTTCAAACTGAACGTAGTCTAACGTAGCGTCCTAAGCATGACGTTGAACTGCATTATCGAAATCCCTTTTTTTTGTCTCCTTTTTTTCTCTCTTCTTCTTCTTCTTCTCTCTATTTATTCTTTGAAATCTCTCGTCCTATTCATTCGTCCCAGGCATGCCGTCAAACTGCTCACTCGACAACCAAAACCCCTTTTGTTTTTCTCTCCCCCTTTTGATGTTTCACTCTCTTTGCTTTCGATCAAACTGCACATAGTTTAATTTACCCCTTCGAACTTAGCACCACAGTACCGTCAATCTCCAACTCACTTCTATTATCCTATTGTCATTTTAATAATTCCACTAACGCGTTATTTTAATTCCCTTCGTCCCTAAGCCGTTTGTTTTTTTTTGAAAACAAAATTTTTATTAGCCACCGTTTGTTTGAGATAATAACCATTTGCTCAAGTAAATAAGTCATCTCGTTCTCTTCATGAGTTATTTTGTAATGGTTCCCTAACTGGGTTACTAACTAGCCCTCTCACAACCGTAGGTCCCCTGTCAAACCTACGAGGTTGGTCCTTCATTTGTTTTTCCGTTTCGTCTCCTATTAAGATGTGAAACTGCCCTACCTCCCTATTATGGTTGCCCATGTCATTTACTTTTGTCTGGATAGATAACCTTCCTCCAGTCCAAGCCAACTATACCCCCACACTAGGATTACAATCCCTCTTCCCCTTTTCGTATCTACCTTCCTCCGCTAACCAGGCCTGCGAATTTCCTGACCGAATATAAGGTGTGTTATGACCCTACATATTGTTACGATTTCGGGCCGCTATTGGAGGGTCGACAACCGAATCGACTCCGGGAGAGCTGCCTTGGTTCGGCGCTGGAGGATCGACGACAGAGTCGACTTCGGGAGTATCCACATTGAACTTAATGGAAGATGGTTCTGCCATGTTCAATTTCCTTATTGTTTCTCTAACTAACTTTAACAATTTACTTAAGGAATCTAGAAAGCTTGTAATCTGCGTCCAATTCGCCACACGTAAGGTAAACTACTAACTCAATCATGCATTATATCGAACACAAATGGGTCCAACAACGGTAACCATTGGACCGTTGGAAAAAATTCATTCGAGATTGCATTTGGGTAACAATATTATGGCTAATGCAAGGGCCGATGAAAGAGAAGGATGAAAAGTATCCCAAAGATCAAATAAAAGTCAAATAAGGCTCTCAAGAGGTATAACATTAAGAAAAAATTTATATGAGTGTATAAGCGAAAAAGAAATGTAAGCCTTAATAGCGAAAAAGAAAAAAAATATAATACTGATGTAAGGCAGAAATAGACATATATATATGGAAAATATGTACATGCCTAAATCTACCATATATTAAAAAAAAAAGAAGACGCATGTATTCAGCTAACATTAAGAAGTAGAGAAGTTAAAAATTTTTTCCAAAAAAAAAAAAAAATAATAATACAATAATGTTAAAACAATAGAACGGTCCTGATTAAACATGCATAGTTTGAACCTCTTTCGAAATTCACGCCATCTAGCCACCGCAACAACAAAAATTTCCCCGAAATTTTTCTTTTTCCAAGGGGGTTGCAATGTTGTGACTGAGTCTGGGCCCACATGTTCCATTTCTTTCTCCCCGTTTTGCCCTAGCTCCCCCTTGGAAAGGAAAAAAAAAACTTCCATTTCAAAAATGCTGACGCCGTATTTTGGGTTCCCATGCACGAAATTCTGTCGCGATCAAGCCTTATTACCAAGATGAAACTTGATCGCGACAGAATAAATAATCATGCGCGATAAAATTTCACTCTGATAAAACTTGATTGCAACCCAACCGTAGGATCGCGACGAACAGTCGCGAACGGATTCCATCACCGTCGTGATGAAATCTGATAGCGTAGATTCGTAGTAATGGAAAGTGCTAATTGCGCACATTCCCGGTCGCCATGCGCGACTTAATGAAAATGCGCATCAGCATTTTGTGTCCGGATTTAAGGGCCCCAAACTGACGGGCATTTTCAGTCGCGCTTGGGCCGGTGACTAAGGAGTCGCATTGAATTTGTGGAGTTACTCGCAGGTGGGAAAATGGAGGAGATCTCAACAAATTTCAATTAATTGCGTGTACATTAAATACGGGATATAATTTATTGTTAAATAAAAATTAATCGATTCAAGTCAAGTGTCAAGGAAATCGAACAGAAGGAAATTATTTTAACATTAAGTTCGATTGAAACAACTTAATTATCAAAAATTTAAATTGAAAAGTGAGGACTTAAAGAAAAACAAAATAATAATAAAGCTGACGTTTTGGAAAAATTTTAAGGATTGTAAATCTAAAAACAAAAAAACAAAAAAGAAAAACATAAAGTTGGTGTGTGTGAAAAAGGAAATAACTTTAATGAAAAAATCAAATAAGATTATAAACCCAAAAGCACAAAAAAAAATATATAAGTTGAAAATTATTTTAACATTAAGTTCGATTGAAACAACTTAATTATCAAAAATTTAAATTGAAGAGTGAGCACTTAAAGAAAAACAAATAATAATAAAGCTGACGTTTTGGAAAAATTTTAAGGATTGTAAATCTAAAAATAAGAAAAAGAAAAACATAAAGTTGGTGTGTGTGAAAAAGGAAACAATTTTAATGAAAAAAATCAAATAAGATCATAAACCTAAAAGCAAAAAAAAAATATATAAGTTGGAAATTATTTTAACATTAAGTTCGATTGAAACAACTTAATTATCAAAATTTAAATCGAAGAATGAGCACTTAAAGAAAAACAAAATAATAATAAAGCTGACGTTTTGGAAAAATTTTAAGGATTGTAAATCTAAAAACAAGAAAAGGAAAAAGAAAAACATAAAGTTGATGTGTGTGAAAAAAGAAATAATTTTAATGAAAAAATCAAATAAGATCATAAGCCAAAAAAGAAAAAAAAACTTTTTTTTTGAATAGAATAACTGTATTTTACTATAAATACAAAAAAAAAAAAATTTAAAGTAATATTAAATAATAAAATGTATTGATATATATTGTGAAGAAGGAAGGTCCTCTCTTTTTTTTTGCGAGGTGCAGGTGAACTTCTCCCTCCGGGCAAGCACTCCCTGCTCCTTTCTCAATCGGTTAAATTGAGATAAAACAGAGCGTTGATGTGGTTTCTCAACGGATACCACACCGTACAGAACACGAGTCAGGTTGTAAATGGGGCGTACCTGACCTTGTTTCAATTTAAGAGGTTCAAGGTCTATCTTGAAGAGCGGCTGTGGGATTTTAGATCTATTGAATATTTGAGAGACACTTTGCACTTGTTTTGGTTTCAATATTTTTCAATTAGCGCCTCTTTCACGTCATTTGGCTCCATAGCTCGCGTAGGCCTTTAATCACTAAGGAGAGCCCCCGCATTTCTATAAGTCGAAACGTATAATAATCTACTTGTTTCTCGTCGAGCACATTGACGACTTTCCAGTAGTCATTTATTTTGTCTAGCTGCACTTTAACCTCGTTAATTTGTCCTCGCTTCAAATTTGTGCACACAAAGGACTTTTGATCTACCATCGATCGTAATAGGTCAATTCAAAAGATTATTCAACTGGAAATCATGGTTGGGCTTCTTCGCACTTTTCGCTGAATTAGCTGGACTCGAAGGTTTGCGCTTCGTAATGACGTAGCGGTCGACTCCTGTTTGGGCCTTTATCGCGCCTGTTTTTTGTACCAATGACGGAACTGAGGAGCCCGCTCCATTAAGATTGGGGACACTGGGAGATCGTTCAGGAGCCAGCGGCATGCTTGAAGGTTTCATCTGGTCTGTAGATGATAGTGGAGCTACCATGGGCGATTTCTCTTTTGTCGGAGTTCAACTCAGCCCACCCATCTTACAGATACGTTCTCATCGTAGTTGCATTCAGTCGCACTTGCATTGATTTCCTGATAAAGTGTGTGCCAAAATACGCTGCAAGCAGGTTTTTTTTTGCTGGCAACGCTACACTTAACCCGTTTTTGGGTGGGATCATAACTAGCTCTCATTACGAATACAACTACTAAAATGTTGGTGTTCAGCTGTACAGTTTTTAAATTTTGGTGCACACTTTGTAAAAAATGTTAACCACAATTTATTTTATTATTTAACAGCGTAATTTATATTATAAATATAAATACCAAACATATTTTGTTAAGAATATTATTGAATCAAAACAAAATTAAAACTATTCGATTATTGCCGTTATCTGCGGTCTGAACTCTCTCACTGTCAAATGATGAAGTTTTATTGAATTATTAAAATTTTTATCATAAGTAGTATAATGATTATATATAAAATCACAAGATGTTGTCAAGCCGTCCCCCATTAAGTACCTACAGGGATTGATACTGCTTGACTTCGGTGATCGAACAAGAACCGAAGCTCTCGCGCTCATTTTACTTTTAATTGTGAATTTAAGTTATTCTGTGTTATTATTTAGAATATGTTATTATTTTTTGGGGTGAGACAACCTTTCGAGCGGGCTCTTTCGCATGAGAGCCTGCCCGTGCAGCAGTACAGTATTTACAATCCAAGTATAGTGGAGGGAAAGTCGGTGGGGAGAGAGAAAACTTAAAACAAAACTAGCCCACCCGAAGTTTCATTTCAACCGAACCAACCATTTCATAATTTGACACAACAAGTTTTCTTTTTTTTATGTATTTTATTGTTTCAATTACTCGCTTTGTAGTTCATTTCATGCTCTTTACAAATACATCGGAATGAGCGTCCTAGCTAAACGCGTTCTCACGCTACACTAATTTAGAATTTTACACAAAACTAATTAACAACAATCACAAGTAGGCGCTCACACTAGCCTGATGAAATCACGGGCCAAACAAACGCTGCACGATAAACACGTATAGGCATGCTCTATCCATTGTGTCCTTAATCGTTGTTATTGCATTATTGGCCTCGAAGTTATTAGCGATTGAAATTTGACGGCTATCGGTGTACTCAGCGAGCGAAGGGACGTTTTCACGTCAAAAAATTATAAAACGTATTTCGTACTAATATGTTCTTTAATTAGCAATCTCTTAAATACAATCATTATATAAACTAGTACGGTTACAGAATAAATAAATCACAAAATTATTGTTTTGCGCCGTTTTTTCATTTATTCTTCGATGCCGCCATAGTCCTGACACTTGCTCGGCATTGGGCATTTTTGGTTTTTCAAATTTGTCTTGATGCGAGTTTTCTCCGATTTGAGTTTCTTACAATTCGGTGTCTATTTACGACTCATATGAAAACTTTAATGTTTCTCCATTTTCAAATTCATTCCCAGTTTTACTTATATTCCGGTGAATATATTTATTGTTTAACTTTAGGTTCTGGTAGTTCTTCTCAAGTTCTTTACAATGACACCAAGTAAAACGTCCATGCTAAACGCGTACTCACGCTACACTCATCAATAACTCTACACAACACTAATTAACAACACTCAGGCGTAGGCGCTTACACTAGCCCAATGATGTCACGGGCAAAACGAACGCTACATAATAAATATGCACACATATGCTCTATTCACTGTGACCTTAACTGTTTTTATCGCATAATTAGTCTCGTAGTTATCAGCGATTGCAATAAGACGGTGTTTTGTAGTACAAGAAAGGTAGACTGGGTACCAATGTCAACGAGAAGAAAAAACTCAACGAGAAGAAAGACGTTTTCACATCTAAATCTAACGCACAAATTCTTTCTAATATCTATACAGGAAAGCACTCTAGAAACCAAATGAAAAACAAGTTGGGATACCAAACAAAATATTTCAACACACATCAGATGCATTCTTGCAAAACCGGTAACAAATACGAAATATTTTTTCGAAAAACATTGACTACAATGGGTGGCGAAATTATTATGGACACTTTTACTGCTTAGGACTTTTGTAGCTTTTTAGCTTTGGGTGGGGCTACGATTTCCGGCATTTTCACAAGGAAATTATGGCTCTCTCTATGACTATAAACCTACATCCGATGTATTCCGACCAACTTTATGTGATAAAAACATTGTTCAATCATATGAGGATATACAAAATTGTATTCCGTGAGACACGGGCTTGCCTCCAAAAACAGTCTCCTTTATGGGTAGCTTTTAGTATATTAAATAAAAAAGGGTAACCGTATCCTAGTCTTACAACGAGCTCATATATCTAGTTTAACTTTAGTTTATTAGATTTAGTTACTATCACATATTAGCGTATATATATAGTAGCATTCAATAAAAAAGCTTTTTTTTTACCAGAGACGCGTATATCCCACAAGACACCTCCATCGTGTTTTCAGACATAGACATTTCATCTATGTTTGAAAATGTTCAACTGCCCATAATAATATGGCCACTCACTGTACCTTGTTCAGTAGAAAATTGTTTTTCCAAGGGAAGTGGGAAATATTATAATAAAGCCGGGAAATTAAATCCAATCCAATCCAACCCAATCTAGTCTAATCTAATATCCGATAGGAATTTTCCTCAAATCCATGATCCAGTAGCATTATCCGTGCTGTCCAATTTTCCCAAACTAACCAACATATGGTCGCCACCCCGATTTTTTCATGCCGCCATTCAGACCTATTCAAGATTAAGTAAAGTTTCTCAACTATCACTCTAGGTCGTCGGCAAATCGTCGACGATAACACAATAAATATTTTCGAAATATTTTCTCTTCCTTTATTTTACGTTACTTGAAAAGGGGCATAAAAGGATTGAAACACAATCCTTTTATGACCCTTTTCAAGTAACCTTCGAATTAATATTTTCTTAGACCTTTCTACAACAATTACGTAATTTAATCTTTCCCGCATTTCTGCAGGATTTACGAAATTACCTTTTCCCAAATATACACGCCAATTTGGCACCAAAACAAACCAACCTATTGCTTAATGCCCTTTTCTTGGGAAGCGTGTTGAAGCTTACCACTTCCAATCGAGCAAAGCATTCCAATTGGGCCAAATGCAGTACGCGATCGGAAATCATTTAAAAAGCAGAGCCTGAAACTGGCTCAAGGCAGTTCTAGTTCAGTTCTAGTTCTAGTGCTAGTTCTGGTTTGGCAATCTGACAGTTCTAGTCAGGGTGACCAGATTTAGCAGAATTCTGCTATTTTGGCAGAATTTAGCCACCAATTTAGGTCTTGGCAGAATCCCTAGCAGAATTGAAAAATTTGGCAGACTTTAGCATAATCAGACCAAACTTCACCAGACAATTGGCAGGATTCACCCTTTAATAGCTTTCTGGATTTTATTTTGAAAATCGCGTTTACCTATTAGTAAATTATTTGAGCAAATGCATAGAATTTGCAATTTCGATCAACATAGATTCAAATTTGGTACATGTGCCTGACATACAAACAATTGACACCGAATACAGAGAGCCAAAATTGGACAGAGCAGCGAGCCATCCGCTTGAATCGCGAGTAAGTTCTGTTGCTTCTGGAGCAACATTTTCCAAATGACTAGGGCAGATGGATGTCAAAAGTGTCCACTTTTGGTAAATTTTACAAAGGCCATGATGATTTTGCCTATGTCTAATACCGCTTGCGAACGAATATGCTCTGAATTGAATAATATAAAAACGGACCTACGGAACAAATTTAAGAACGAGTGCGTTTTGACAATCCTCGTAAAACAGGCAGTAAAAGACCATGACGTGTGCGTAAATTTAACGTCATCCACAAATATGATCAAAATGGCTCAAGACTCAGCACTTGCAAATAAAAATACCGATACAGCAGATGAAGATGGTCCTTAAAATAAGCTAAAAATTTTGAAAACTATTGTCAGCAAGTATCAAAACAGCTTTCAAAAAGTTTAGCAGAATTCAGCAGAATTTACTCAAACATCTAGCAGAATGTTGAATGAAAATCTGGTCACCCTGCTCGCAGTGGTAACTTCTGTCATGGAAAAAGTCTGTCGGAGCCATATCTGGTGAATACCGTGATGGCTTGATGGTATTTGTTGAGATTTTGGCAAGGAATTCAGTCGCAATTACAACCTTATGGGATGGTGCATTATCGTGGTTATCGTTTCATACACAAACAATCGTTCAAAATGGTACGAATCGATTCGTGAGACTCAGAAAGTTCAGTGGCTTTCTCTTAAGGATCATACACTGGATCTACACAACGATTGTCAGACCCATTATCACATATGGAGCCCTTGTGTGGTGGAAGGCCATGGACAAGGAGACGAACAAACAGATGCTGGGAAAGGTGCAGTGACTAGCAGCGATAGGTATAACGGGAGCGAACAAGAGCACACCTCAAGCGGCGCTGGAGACGATCTTAAATTTGCAACCGTTAGACCTATTTATAAGAGGGCCTGACAGCCAAAACAGCCATACGGCTGAGAGAAACGAAACTGTGAAAGCACACATGGCAGGGGCATGCTAGTGTCCTGGAAGAGATAGTAAAAATGGGAAGCACCGTGGAAACCTGAGTGCTACGACAGCGCACGGACTATATGGTGACAATGCAATGGTTTGGGGAGGAGTTGGAGGTCAGAATCCCAACCAGAGAGGAATGGGAAAATGGTTCCATTTTTGAAAAAGGCGAGATAAGCGTCTTTACAGGTGGCTCAGTAACTGAAACGGGGACTGCAGTCGGATTATTCTCACACAGACTCAACAAAGGCGGTAGTATATTGCAGGCGGAAATTTACGCGATAGAGAGAGCAGCAAGACTAAAGCAGCTGACCGACGAAGAAATTCAGAAGGTCACAATCTACAGCGACTGCCAGGCGGCTCTTAGAACACTGGAATCTAAGACAATCAAGTCAAAGGCGGTGATGAGTTGCCGAGAAGCACTATCCTGGATCCGAGACAAAGTCAACCGCTGTTGGGTGCCCGCACATAGCGATGTGGAAGGGAATCTACAGGCGGATAAACTGGCAAGGATCGGAACCGAAATTCTTAGTGCTAAAGAAGCCAACTCTTCAAAGCCACAGATGAGGTTGTTGAAAGATACCATCGACAGAGTAATTCGGGAACAACATGGCAAGAGATGGAGCAACAGAGACGACTGCTTCAACTCAAGGCATTTGTGGCCCATAATTGAGGAAACAAGAACCGCGGGCTTGTTCAGAGCAAAAAAGACCTCAGTCCGGACCATCACAATGGTTATTACAGGACACTGTCCGGTCGGAAGAAACCTCCAGAGGTGGAAGCTCGCAAGAGACAGTCTCTGTAAGGAGTGTGACGAGGAAGAGGAGACAGTGGAACATCTATTGTGCTCCTGCTCAGCATTGGCCGATAGTCGGAGGCAAATATTGGGGAGCGAATCCTTCACAGGGTTGGGGGAAATAGGGGTCATGGATGTTCAACTATTGAGGAGCTTTGCCGAGTGGTCGAAATGCCTCAGGACAGAGGAAAAAATGATCAAGAAATAGGAGAGGAGGGGGACAGCGAAATATAAAGGACATCACAATGGGCCATCTGGCCACCGAGTGGGAGCGGATCGCACAATCGGTGTGAACACTCCACCCTGCTAACCTAACCTAACCTAACCTCTCTTAAACTAGAATAACGTTTTCAATCACAATTTCCTTCACTTTGTTGATGTTACTTTCAGTTGACGATGTCGATAGCCGACCAGTACCAGACAAATTTTTCACCACATCCCGACCGTTTTTGAATGCATTGTACCAATCATATGCACGTTTTTTTTATAATGTCGACTCACCATAAACCTTCTGCAACATTTTCATTGATTCGGCACACGAAATTCCATTTGCAACACAAAATTTGAGACAAATCCTCCGTTCGATATTTTTATCCATACTTAAAATCGCAAAACACATAAAAGTTAGTTTACAAAACGGAGCACTGTGAAAAAACTAAATGACAGATTGCGCCAAAACTCGCTGTCAGAATAGAGGAGAGTTGTGGCAACAGAGAGACAAGAAGAACTTCCAAAATCCCATTAAAAGCGGGCTTTTCAAACAATCAATTCCTGGAACGTTCTTGACAGAATGTAGATCCTATCGTGTACACGCTGGGCACAGATTGCAGCGAGAGGCAGATATGGCGGAGCGCGTGGGTGTGACACAAGCGAAATATGTAAGCTACCCACTCCACTCCACCCTGACAATGAATACGCACCTTGAAGTAATAGGAAATACACAAAGAGCATAAAATATGTATTTATTTAAGCAAAGAAAGAAGAACAAAACATGGCTATGATTTTAAAGTTAAGCAAAAAACAGTAGAACTTAAAATGAATAACTAAAAATTATTATTTTTTATGTACTTAGTTTCAATTAAGAGCTGTAGAAGTAAGAACAGCCACACCTCGTTCGTAGAAGCTATGTGGATCTTGACCAGGTGCAATGGCTAAATCAACGGTAAACAATAATTCCGAGCGTGTCGAATTTAAATAAACCGGAAGAGTTAGTTTTCCTGTATAATGCTCACTACCAGACCTACTAAAAAGATTTTAATTCAAGCGTTAAGTGCAGATAACCTAGTATTACTTTATCCATTTCAGGGTAGTCAGTGGAAGATCCGTCATGATCGTTGACGCCAGAAATAGTTGATTGTTTTTACACTGAGCTCCTTGTAGTTTGAAGCCAACAACGCCAAAACTGCTATCTTTTACATCGGGCTCTGTCTTGGGATCAACAATGTCTACAATAAGAACAAGTTCTTCTAATGACCAACTATTTGCTTGGGCAACGCATTGTCGCGTAGCTGTTATGTATGCTTCTGGATTAAGAAGACCACCAAGCCATACCGCAAATCCCTAATAGGAATAAAGTTCAAGTTGATAAGTGATAGGCTACCTGAATGTATAATTTTTAGCACATACTTGCAACTCTTTCGCCCCAGCCTGCGAAACCATGTTTGAAACTTTCTGCAGTTGTTTAACTCGATTACTAAAGTCAGTTATCCATTGAATCACGGTACAGCCAACTGGAACAGTGTACAGCCTCCACCCTTTGGGTATTATACCACGTACTAGCTCAGCTAACATAGAACGATGATGATTTGTTTGTTTTTTTTCTCCTTGGCAAATTAAAACAACATCTTGCAAATCAGCAATAACCATTTGAAGTAACTTAGACCCCGAAGCGACTTCTCTCTCGAAGTACCTATTTTGAGGTCAAAATTATTTAATTTATCAAAATATGTATCTAATTATGTACTTTTTCGCTTCAACAAAATACGTTACAACTCATAAAATAAAATTGTCACCTGTAAAGTGGATCCTTGATGTTTTCCACAGTACGTTTTAATGTCTGTAAATTCTTCGGCAAGATTTCCAGCCAAGCCCGAGCACTATTATGAAGGGTTTTCATCCATGAAGGTCTACCGTCTTCCACATGAATTTGCGCGCTTTCCAACCGTTCTTCGACGTTGTAAGCCAATTCAATATCATCTTCAAGTTGCTGCATTTTTAGAAGTTTGCTGACAAGATCTGTACCTCGATTTGTCAAAAGAACTTTTTCAGCATTGTTTGGTAGTCCTAACCAAGATGGAGTTTGCCGATCAGCTAAACTTTCAATCCACTTCAAAAAGTGGTCACGTCTTGTTCCGTCTGGCATGGTTATATGACGCTGACCATTTGGTCCACCAGCAACACCATCAACATTTGCAACCAAAGCAAAATCAGTTTCGAAACTACGCTCAGTAAAAAGTTTCGATAAAAAGGATGTGAGAAGACGTTGATCAAAATCATTGTCTATTTTCCCACCGTATATACTTTGTGACAGAAGGGTTACTATAGCATCCCAAGGTACTTTTTCTGGTGGTAGGTTAGTTCTTCCCATTGCGGTGGAATCTATCCATGTGTCGAGAGTATCGCATGCCACACGCAAATCCGATTCATTAAATTCGTATTTTTTAGCCCAACCAAGCGGTACATATCTCAGGCGCTCTTGAACAATGGCATGAAACCAAGCAAGTAGGAAATACAGACGTGCTCGTTCGCTAGGAACTCTCATCATACGAGTTGGTGGTACTGTTGAAAATGTTCTTAATAAGTTCGCTCGAATACCTGGAGGTGGTTCGAAAACGAATATTCGCCCAGCCCGCAGTAAGTTTACAGGAACACGAGGACTGATTTCCATTGTTAAGAATAACCTGAATCCATTATGCGGTTGAAGTGAATGTAATTTTTTCTCTAACTGCACAAGCCATTGTGGTGCCAAATGCACATTTTTCAAAAGAACCCAACGTCCTGATTTGCATGCCATATTGATGGCCCGATCTGCTTGACTAAAACCCTCCGCTGAGCCTATTGCAATGCTTGATATGTGCTTATTTATTTCTGCAGCTAAATCGTCAACACGCCCAGATGCGTCGAAACCTGGAACCGAACACAATAACGCGGGAGTTTTGCAGTTGAGTTGTTTATCTATACATCGTGCAAAGTCTAGCTCGGTTTCCGCTGCTGGCATGAAATCTTCTCCTAGAACTGTCGCGACAAAAAGTTGAGCGGCAGCAATAATACGATCTGGCCTAAACGCTTGTATTAAAAGTAGCTGATGCATTGCAGTAGCAATAGGAGATAGTGCTTTTGAGTCATCCCATAACTGAGGGACACATTGTTCAGGAGAACCTTGCTGAAGCCAGGCTCCAATTTCCGGCATTGAGTTTACTTTATCAACTAAAAATTTAAAAATAGGCAGTCGGATGGCAAGACGGTTAACACCTTCATTTTGTTCTTGTGTTAATATATCAACATGAGTACTGTTGGCGATTAGTCCTTCTTTATTGCGGAGAAAAAAATTGAATTCACGGTCTAAATTTTGCTCTGATGTCCCCTTTAAATTAATTCTGCACATAAGAAGGGCGAATGTTAGTCGATCGGAATGCAACATCCCTCTAGCAACACGTTCATAGGAAACACGAAACAAGTCCTTAGTAATGATATTCAAGCGTATAGTATGGTCTGTTTGATCACTGAGTTTATAGTTGTTGTAGAGAACAGTGTTAAAAACATCTAAGAACATTTTCAAGGAGTATTGGTACAAAAAATGAACTTGATTCAAACTATCCATTGTGAAGTAAATGTTACTACAAGCTAAAGAAAGCGGAAGATATTGTTGAGAAACAGTTTCGATTTCAGCTATAACTTTATCAGTTTCATCAACTTTTTGGTTAATATCATAAGCTTCTTTTTTCAACGTTTCTAAGGTCGTAATAACAGAATCGTCATCTAAAATTTTACCCTTCGCATCATTTAACGCTTGTAGCAAGCTCTTTTCAAGTTGACGTAAGCGCAAACGGAATTCTCCTTGTAACTTCAAAAGATCCGATCGTTTTTCGTCGATGTCAGGCCGTTCTGCTTTAAGCACTTGATTCAAACATTGTGATTGTAGAGAACTACGTGTTACAGTAAAATTCACAAATGTAACACGAGAACATATGTCAGGCGGAAATTCAACAAATGGATCACGAGTAGATAAGAAAATTACAAACGACGGCGATAAATCAATATCCTGGTCACCCAATGTAATTAACACTCGTCCTCCTGTCCGCCGTAACTCTCTGTTTAACACTGGGTTTAAAATAGGATCGTAATTTTCAACGTCCTGTACTAATAACGGATTTCCAAACCGTAAGGCAGATTCCAAATTCTTTCTAAAGGAATCATCCAGAAAACTTGTCTTTGTAATTTTTTTGTTACTAAATTCATTCATGATAAACTCAGTAGCTTGCCCAGAAGGATCAATTATAAGCGGATATCGATTAAAACGTTTCAACATAATTGCGTTTTCCGTACACAAGTCGTCACTAGGCAGAGCGTTAGCCTGCCATCGCAATCTTTCATCTGGATTGGACAAGTACTCTGTACGAGCAATATCAGGTCGGTATTGAATGCTCGCAGCTTGTAAATGTTGGCACCACGTTGAAAACAGATTATTTCGATAGTGTTGATCAAAATATCCGCCTAAAACAAGCCGTTTTATGGAAATCATCTTAAAATAAAATAAACAATACCATAAGCTATAAAAGCTGCAGACAAAAGAACGTCGCCAATAATAGTTGACATCTGCGAGCGAAATGTTTCACTAGTAGATTCCCATCGATCTCTTTCAATATTCAAACTTTTTAATAAGGCGATTGAGCGGTCCACCTTAGCTTGTACATTTTCTAAATCAGTTTTAATAGCTTGTGCTTGTGAAATCAGCTGGGCGTACTCTTCTTTATATGCTGAAATACTTTGTTCAAGCAATATTATCAGGTCCTTTGTCTCTTGCGCATGTTTCATATTAAGGGCAGCCTGATCTTCCAATGATTTTAATTCTTCGCGCAGAGGCTCAACACGTTTAAGCATATCGGCATATTCGATCTAAAGAGTATGCAATAGTAGGATGAGAATTTAATGAGTATTTAAAATATACTTGAGCAATAGCCCATTTAACCATTGGACCACACGCCATACTAGCACGGTTAACTTTCTCAAAATTATAGTCAGGATTACTTAAATAACGACTTTTCATTTTTTCACGCACGTCGTCTCTGTTATCAGCGAAAATATACGTAAGTTTTATTATTAAATTACTCAAAATTAAAGTAGTCTATCTCAAAACAAGCTTACGAAATGTCTTCCGTGCTGAAATTTGACACAATTGAATTGATAAAATTTTCTCTCATTATGACAGCACGAATCGATTTCCAGTCTGATGCATTCTCCCCAAGTAGCAAGCAAATAGATTCCAGCGCTAGTTTGACCACAGCGGGGGGGTTAGCCATAGTACGGACTTCAACAAGTTGTTGTTTTTTAATTGATTTAACGGCTACAGAAAAAAATTAGATGTGTTATTATCATCATATGTAGAATTAACCTATACATAAAATAAGAATTGGACAAGATCCGACTCACTTGTCGACTGTCTAACGATTCCATGTAGCAAAACTTCTGCACTTTAAAGTTAAAAAACGAGACAATCAACTGGACACCAACAGTGAAATATTTAGGTTTAATTTTCGATAGAAGACCAACTTGGTCGGCTCACATCCGGGATAAACGAAGAACATGTGCAATAAAACTAAATTCTTTAAAACCTCTGATACAAAGTGAAAAACTATATATAAAAAACAAACTTCTCATATACAAGCAAATAATAAGACCAAGTCTTGTATATGGGAGTTTAGCTTACTACAAAACATCCAAAACAAACAGGAAACAATTACAAATCTGCCAGAACAAAGCATTACGACTAAGTCTGAAGATACCGTGGTACACTAGGAACACGGACTTTCACAAAGATCTAAGATTAGAAACTATAGACAAATTTATAAAAAACAAAGCACTAAAGCTAATAGAAAAAATAGACGACCTAGGACACACCACAAGAAATCCTGAGACAAAAAACCAGCTTGCGCTTGCAACGATAAGTCGGAGAAGAAGTCTCAGGAGTAAAGAAAAAAAAGGGACCAAGTGCGTGTCGGACACGCATAAGCTCAAGGTTACGTAGCATGCCGGTATGGAATTGAGTTAAAATTCATTTTACGAAGGGCACTGATTATACAGCGATCTAATAAACTCGTGTAAACATTTTGCTCAAAATCATCCTCTTTGATTTGTTTGGTTATTTATAGAGCTGGATCACCTCCATTATCTCGAGGTTCGTGCGAATTGGCAAATGCGAAACTAGATATTTTGAAATTTTAGTATTTATAACGCAACGCAACATACAATTACATGGTTTTACATAAATCAGGAATTTTATCAATGTACTCGTGCCCATATAGGTTTGTGATAACTAAACAAGTGCAATTATAATTAATATTATATTGGGCCAAAATTACCTGACCATCAAATTGGGACATAAAATATTAACTCAGTATTTCAAATATTTGTCCGGGAACGACGACGGTGAATTCTGAGTATAAACAAAGGTAGCCATTTTATTCGTAATTCAAATATAGTAACTCGATCTACATTTAAATAAAGAACAGAAAATTGTCCAAGCGCAACACAAATGACAATCTGCCCTTTCGGGTCGGCGTTACCCCTACACGCGTCTGCAGGGTTTTTGTGGTATCTTCACCCCGCGGCACGTCAAATCACCGGTGTCTCCGCCCTGATTTAGGCTACAGAATAATTACTAGAAGTAAGTATCTTTCTGGTTTTAGGGTATTTTCGCTCGCTTTCGATGGTCAGATTGAGTTATTTGACATTTCATATATCTGTATACTATATCGGTATACTATATACGCACTATATTGTTAAGCAAATCTGTATTTCATAATATTTCTCAAATACACTATGAAAAGCCATGTTTATTCTGCTGTCGCTAAATCAAATTACGGAACCATAATAGCGTGCATTCCTAAATGTTAATACATACTCATTTAGTAAAAAAAGCGTAAGATATCTTATCAATTTCCTTGGAAGTGTTTTCATGGTATTTATTCCCATTACTTCCTTAATATTCATCAGAATTATTCACCTTTCACGTTTTTTGAAGTGAAAACTTCTTTAGAACCCTTGTGATTTGAATCTCGATGAAAAGAGAAGGAATATACATATAATTAATTGAACAAACTAAAGTTAAAATTTCCAAATCGAATATAAGCAACCAGGCTACCAGCAACACGAAAATTAATGTACACGAGATTGTGCAACCAACGGTCATAAGGTGTTACCCTAGAAAGGGAGCGTGTGTGACGCGCGCATGCTTAGATGAGAAACAAACGAATGCGGGCGCCACTCATGCTCTCTCGGTGGGGTGACACCGATCTCGTTTACTGACGAAATTTTCGAGTTGCTGGCGATTCTGTCAGCTTAGTTGCCCAGACTTGATTTTCGATTATTTATGAGCTCGACTCGACTCGATTATTTTTATATAGTACTATGGGAGATATTCGATTATGGAGCAACGAATATGTATGCGGATATATATTCGGAATGATTCGTTATTTTTATTCGATTATTTTTGTACAAAGTATGGTTATTTTTGTGGAAAATATTCGATTACGGAGTAAAGCAATGCTATTTCTCAAAGTAAATGAATAGAAATGATAGGTTCTTTAGAGATTTAATTAAAAATCTTTGTCTCCTCTTTGTGCTGTGCTTCGTAGCGGATTCTCAAAAATTAAATATATAAATAAATTTGTAATTTATTCATTTACAAGATACTACTCAGTTAAAATAATTTTTGTATTGTCTCACATCGAAAAAAAGAAAGGAAAACATGAAAAATGTGGTAAAAAAACTTTTAAACATTGCCAATGAACCAATTTTACAATAAACAAACTATATAATTACCCTACTCGTTCTCTCGCAGTTTAGTTTCCCTGAAGGTTTCACTTCTATCGCGTGTGAAGTGCACACATGTTTCTCTTTTAAAGTTACATGTGTTATTTAAAGTTACGTGTACAGTTAGTACACCTTTTAGAACCTACTAAGTATGATTCATATGAATAAATTATACCTCCATATAATTTTCAAAGACTTATGCAATTTTATGGCATTGAGTTGAAATTAATTTTCGGAACCGCATGTATAAGTTTGTTGGTAGCTTAAAACTTCGAATATCTAATTAACGGTTAGACTCTTATTGTTCAAACCAAAAATCGTTTTCTGTTTTTATATAGTTCTACTATTTTAAATTTTTTCAGATTATTCTGGCCCGTCGTTCAAAAGTTAGAGGGGAGGGGACACACTTTTGACGTCTTTAGAAGCGTTTGTTTCGCGAACGATTAGCTTAAACGCAAATAGTTTGTTACAACAATATTGTCATTTTTGAAGACCTATCCAAAAATACCCCACACGGATATGTGCAAGAAAAAAAAAAATCATGTCAGTCAGATAAATGTATGGAGTGCCACCCTTAATAAAACTTTTTTTCGTTACTTTCACTACTGCATTTTCTAGTGGTTCACAGGAGACCCCTTGCTTCTAAGTTTCATTTATATAGTTTCAATAGTTTCCGAATAAAATGGCTGTGACATACGGACAGACAGACGGACGGACATGACGAAACTATAAGGGTTCTGTTTTTTCTACGGAACCCTAAAAACGAACCCCGTAGGTTCCAAAGGGTCTGAACTAGATAACAATTAACCTCGGAAGGTTTCTCCGCGAAAGCCAAAAAATGTGCCAGCAGAATTACTTATTGTCCAAATGGACAGAGTGTAGTAACAAACAAAAACAAAATAAAAAAAAACGTGTTTGGTTCTTTTTCGTGATTCAGGGTTGTGAACTAAAGTGCCCTTTTATATCCCACTTGTACTTCGTCTGGTGTCGATATCCCCTGGCTAATCAGCATCACAATATTCAACGAGGTCTCCTTGGTTGGATCCCAGGTCATATGCAATTCCTCGATCTGCTGATTCTTCCAAATATTTTAGGATTCGTTTGACTCCTTCCCAATGTGTACTTGAACAGTCCAGGTATCGACTTCATACACCTAATATTAAGCTTATATCTGGCCTCGCGCAAATCATAAAATACATGAGTGAACCAATCGCCTCCGTGTAAGGAAATGCTCCAGCATCTTTTGAACCGAGTTTAAGATTAGAAAATGCTAGTCGTGGTTCAGCTGGTATAGAAACAGGTGAGCGCTTGACATGACTAGACCGCTCCAGCACCTTCTAAGTGTAAGCACCTTGATGAATTACTAATTTCTTCTTCACTTCATCTCGCTTAATTTGTAACCCAACGAACGACTCAGGATCTCCGCTTGTTATGTCAAATTCCTCGTGCAACTCTTCTAACAACTTTTGTATTAACGAATCGTTGTTGCAACAGACCAAACCATTGTCTACATACAAGGCTAAAGTATATCGCAGATTCCTTTAAGATTAAAACAAAAATACATGTATCTGACCTTGATTGTTGAAACCGATAATTTACAAGGTACTGAACAAATTTCTTGTTCCATTGTGTTCAATCATGTAAAAGAACGACAGTATAGCTACATTGTAAATAGCTACACGGTAGCCAAATCAACATCCGAACACCTATGCCCATTTTCAATAGTTCACTAGTTAACTCTCAATAGTTACTGAGCTACATGCGATCAAAAAAATTTTTTTTTCATGTGGGTACCCTACAGTGGTTTTTGGCGTTTATTTCCGGAATGCGTGAAAGGAAATCAATAAATTGTAGCTTCATCGATTCTCAAAAGTCAGGCACGTATGTGGAATCCAAAACAATTGTCAATTGCATTGGAAACGCGCATTTAGACTCAAGAGATCAGGACGTGGAATTATGTAAATTATAAGGTTAAAGGGGCGTTTCCAATGCCAGCTTGGAGTGGAGTGGAGTGGCTGACATGTTTCGCTCGTGTCGCACACACGCACTCCGCTATATGTGCCTTTCGTGCAATCTGGGCCCAGCGTGGATTGAAAATAGGATCTATTTCTATTTTCACGCTGGAGTGGCAACACGATGTTTTTCGGAGCGATTCCAACAGATGGCTGCGACGAGATCGTTCCAAATATGCGACGAATTCTCATATGTTTTGTTTTAAAATTAGTTAAAATTGGGAAAAAGTATTCAGTCTTAATACATTTTAATGTATTAAAGGTATGATAGTTCAAATACGATTTTTGTACGTAGAAAAATATTTCAATTTTGATAATTTAAAACGACTCAAATCATGCTCGCCAGGTGGATGTGAAACCAATCCACTCTGGCATTGGAAACAAGTGCCAGAGTCAGCGTCAACACACTCCACTCCAAGCTGGCATTGGAAACGCACCTTAATGGTTGTGTTGGTTTGGACCTATAGAGTGGACAATAGTGTGTCTTGCGTGGATCCATGAAAGGTACGAATATGAGCGTCTTGAATCAGCAACGTGGAAAAATGGACATCTTTTGGTAATATATAAGGATGTTTTGTGTCAGTTGACAATGACGAGTGCTTTAATCGTCCTCCAACTCGCAATAGTTCTTGACTATCTAGGAAAGGCGTAAGTTTCAGCAGGGAGCTTGAATTGGGAATTTCATGTTTTTGCTGTAGGCAATCTATTTCCTTTTTGAAAAATTGACTTTGAATATTTTTAACCCAAAATAGCCGTGCGACTTTGAGTTCAGTTGGAGACAAAGGAGATGATGTAAGTGATTGAGACTGTCTTTTAAACAGTTGAACTGCTCGTTTGCAAATCGCTGTTAATCTTATGAGTTTAGTTAAACTTGAAAATCGTTCTTGTAAATTCCAATTTAGCTCCTTTGTGCAAACGTTAATTGTTTTCAACTGACTATTATTCCGTTCTTCTAAATCTTGAGTAGAGTTAGTCTGAGCTGGTAGCGATGGCCAAGTTGAAGGACTATCAGAGAGCCATGATGGACCTTTCCACCACAATGTATTAGTTCTCAAATCTTTTGCTGATATACCCCTAGATGCACAATCTGCTGGGCTCATTGTTCCTGGTACAAACCTCCATTGAGCATGAGGAATCACTTTTTGAATTAGACAAACTCGGTTATGAACAAATTCCTTCCATTTTGATGGATGATTATTTAGCCACACATGCACAATGGAAGAATCCGTCCACAAATAACAAGGAATTTTTCCCAGATTTAAAACTTGTTGACAATGAGCGGCAAGTTTGGCCAGTAAGACCGCTGCCGATAACTCTAAACGAGGAATCGTTACTCTTTTGATTGGAGCTACTTTTGTTTTAGAGCATAACAATGTAATCTGAGTTCCTTTTAGACTGATTAACTTAATGTAAATTGCTGCTCCCATTGCGAGTTGCGAAGCATCGCTAAACCCATGTATTTCGGTTATTGAATTGGACATCCTACCTGTCCATCGAGGTATCTCGATGTGATTTAACCCATCCAAAGAACTTAAGAAATTTTGCCAGAATTTCAATTGTAAATGATTAAGTTTGTCATCCCAGCCCGTTTTAATGACCCACAACTCTTGCATGAAAATCTTTGCCTTTATAAATATTGGTGATAATAGTCCCAAAGGATCAAAGAATTGAGCTATGTTGGATAATACAGAGCGTTTCGTGATCTTTGAATTGGATGATTGTTTGAGTTTAAACTGAAAAATATCTAATGACGGATTCCATGACAATCCAAGTGCTTGAACTATGTGCTCTTTAATTGGAATAGATTCTGTGACAGTTTTATAATTTGAAGGAATGAGGTTTAAAATTTCTGAATAATTACTGATCCATTTTCTCAAAGGAAATCTGCCCGCCATGCAAAGATCGTATGTTTGTCGAGCTTTTAGTTGTGCTTGTTCTATTGTATCAGCTCCTTAATGGGAACTTATGACCTTCGTCTTTTACTAATTGAAGGACAGACCTGAGAGCTAAATAGGGAGCACTTGTTAAACCGTACGTCACTGTCGTAAGTTCGTATTCAATTATGTTATCGTTTTCTTTCCAGAGCATTCGTTGAAATTGTCTATCATCCTTGTGTATTTCAATCTGCCGGTACATCTTTTCTATATCAGCTGAAAATATATACTTGTACTGACGTAGCCAAATTAAAATGTCGAACAGGTTTATTTGGAGTTTTGGACCTGCGTGTAATGCTTCATTTAAAGGAATTCCTTCTGCTACTTGGCATGAGCCATTAAACACGACTCGCAGTTTCGTGGTCGTGCTAGATTCACGTTTCATTCCATGGTGTGGCAAATAGAACACATGATCTGGTTTTGGATCATCATCTGATACTTGTACCGTATGGTTTAGCATATTGTATTCCTTTAGAAAGGAAGAATAACATTGAAAGAACTCAGGATCAGAAGTAAATTTCTTTTGAAGATGATTCAACATTCGCAGTGCTTTAACCTTCGAGTTTCCTATTTTACTGATTGGAGTTCTAAACGGAAGTCGAACAATATATCGACCAGAGTCGTTACGCGAATGTGTTGACCTAAAGTGATTTTCACATTCTTGGTCTTGAGGAGATAAAGTCTTGTTAGCAGAGCTCATGATTTCTTCCTGATGCCAAAATTTCTCAAGTAAATTATATAACTCTCCATCTAAAGTGCAATGATTCGAAACAACTTGCTGTTGACCAGCCATATTGTTTGATGGACCAGAAATGATCCAACCAAATTTGGTGAGTTGAGCGATCGGAGAATTCTTCGGCCATTTTATTAATGAATTCTCCAAGATATCTCCATAAACGTCAGCACCAATTAGTAAGTCAATTGATCTAGGAGTATTATAATGAGGATCTGCCAATGATAAATTCCTTAAATGATTCCAGTGAGGCATCGAACACTTTCTTGAAGGAAAACTTGACGTTAATTTCGGCAATATGTAAGCTTGAAATGTGACTACCGTTGAGGATTCAAAATGCGGTTTGATTTTCAATGAAACAATCCCTCTAGTTGAACAACTCTTAGTAGCTCCAATTCCTTTGATAGGAACATAAGATGATCTTCGATAAAGCTGTAGTCGTTGAACGACATGCTCAGACACCAGCGAAATCTCAGAACCCTGATCTATAAGTGCTCGGACTTCAATAAAATTTCCGTTTTCATGCACTACTTTTACTGAAGCTGTGGCTAAAAAAACAATCGAATGAACTTCCAAAGGACTATGGACATGATTCACTTTCTTTGAAGTTTCTTCATTATTAGTTGTAGTTGAACAAGTAGCTGTTGTTGTGGATTGAGATTTGTTAGGTGTCGAACTAGAGGTTAGATGTAGCAACGTACGATGTTTGCTAGCACACTTTAAACATCGTCGTGATGAGTTACATTTTGATCGAAAATGATCTCTAAGACAGTTGTAGCAAAGTTTTCTGGATTTTATAAAGTCAAAACGTTGTCTAGTTGCTTTGGATAAGAATTGCGAACAACTTGTTAAAAAATGACTACAGAGTGGACAAATGATTTGACCCGATGTGGAAGACGCTGTATTCTCTACTATCTTGTGAGAATGATCGGTTTTCAAATTAAAATGTCTTGAAGGATGAATGACGGACATTTTCCTTGGAATCTTTTCAAATGACTGCAGCGAAACTATTTTTGTCTTCAAAAAATCTTCAAGCTGATTCCAAGTTGGTGGCTGTTTTGAAGATCCCAAGTGATTTTCCCAAGACCGAACTAGATGTGCATCTAGCCGAGTAATGGTTAAATGCACCAATATGTCATCCCACGAATGTACTGGACGATTTAAAGTTTCTAGAGTTCGGTAGGCTTGAAGTGTCGAAGAATACAGATGTTCCAATTCAGCAGATGATTCCTTTGTCATAGATTTTATTGAAAATAAGGATGCAACTGCTGATTGGACTAAAAGTCGATCATTTTCATAGAATGAGACGAACGAATCCCAAGCCTTTTGAAAGTTGTCCGTTGTCAATGCAATGTTCTTAATAAACTGTGCTGCCGGACCAGTTACACTTGTTTGCAAATATTGCAATTTTTAGACTGGAGAAATTGCAGAATTTGAGATGACAATCGAAGAAAACAAATCTCTAAATGGCAACCAATTGATAAAAGTTCCATCGTATTTCGGGATATCGATTCGTGGCAGCCTGGAACTTACATGCGTGACTATGGAAGTAGGTTGAGAAATGGATAAATTAGACGACGAACCACATGATGATTCAAGTAATGCAGACATTTTCTCAAGAGAGTCGAGATATGTTTGGTACGAAAATAATAACTTTTCCCACTGAATTAACATTAAAATCACGGAAACGATATGAATTTCTCGTACTTCGCCATACGGAATGGTGCGAAATGAAGGCCTACCATGCACACATTGACAAGGCCTACTTCATGGCTTGTCAATACATACAGAGCGTTTTGGATGCTACCATTCACGCGTGTCTCTACACACACACTCACACCTGTTGCTTTCACACCCGGCCTGTCTCCTTAAGAGTTTAAGCCTCCGAACCCGGCCTCATCAGAACCTTTGTCAAGGTCTCACAATCCCTATCGGAGGTTTTTATCTGTTATTTTATTCATTGTAGAATTTTACACGACTGCTTTTCTTGTTTTCTTCTTCTAACGATGTGAGTAAAATATAAAAGTATGAACACTCAAGCTGTGAAAATTGTAGAAAGCTACACCATTATTGTAAAACTTGATTTTTTCAGTTTCTTAGAGTATGTCGTAATTAATGTTAATTTTACTTTTTCATTTCTATGATTATAATTATTGTAATTATTTTCAAATATATAAATTATTGTTATCAAGCACATACTTGTAGGAATGTTCTGAATTTCAACCAGCAGCACCCAGACTTCCCCGTCCCACCAGACCAGCTCGAGCAGTACATACCTAAGTCACTTATTTATTCGTTACTTTGGTCATTTGCCGGTGATGCAAAATTGAAAGTACGCTCTGACTTATGTGACTTTATACGAAGTGTTACCACAATCGCATTGCCTCAAAACACTGGAAGCCAAATAATAGACTTCGAAGTCAACATGGCTGGTGAATGGTTGCCATGGTCTAATAAAGTTCCCGTTATAGACGTTGAAACTCACAAAGTAGCGGCTCCAGATGTTGTTGTCCCGACGCTTGATACTGTACGTCACGAGTCTTTATTATACACTTGGCTAGCGGAACATAAACCACTTGGTAAGTTTGAAAATTTTTCTTATGACAGATTGGAACAATGTATTTTTTACCACACCCCTGCCGAAAGTTATATTTTCGACCCTGTTTCGCGGGTTGAAAATAGCTCTTTTCAGCATTGAGTACGAAAGTGATTTAAATTAAACCGAATTACTGGCCCCATGAAGGGATTTCTTCTATTTTATGTATAGGATTATAGCCTGGACAGACCGGCTAAATGTAATACGTTTTAATGAAACTAGGTTAGTTTATCCGGTTTAACCAACTTCGCTTAACAAACTTAATCTGATTTATCTGTCAAAAAAACTCATGCAAAATAGATGCTGAAGTTGGCAATAAGTCGGTTAAAACCAACCCATAGCGCAGACAGATTATATGACATAAGTCAAAGTATCTCGTTTATCCGGTTTGAGTTCGTAGCTGGTACGTAACTGGATATAATTTAACCGGGTTACCGGCCTCACAACCGAATTTTCCAAGTCCCTTTTATTTAATGTGTTAGCTGGATGTAAGCGGCTTGTTGCCAACTTCAGCACCCATCTTGTTTGAATATTTTGACAGGAAAACCGAATTTAGTCTATCAAGCTAATCGGGTTTAACCGGATAATCTTAAACTAGTTTCCCTAAACCGGATTAAATTTAGTCGGTTGAACTAAAGTCTGTCGAGGGTATTAGGCCAAACAAAGTACCCTTAGAAATTTAGTTTTTTTTTAATTTCATCTTTTTGTTATAATTAAATCGTCAAGAATAAAATTATTTAAAAAATAAATTCGTTTAATTATCAAACCATCGGCGGACATGGGGTTAAAAAACGTATGTTAACCTCGGGACAAAAATAGTTCTTCTTTACCCGAGTGTTTGCCAATTTACCACCGGGTAAAAAAGTACTACTTTTGACCCTTGGTTAACAATATATGTACTATTGTTCTGGAAAGTGGTGTTCTAACAATGGTTCCCAACCGGCCAACGCACTTTAGTCACATTTACAGATATGCATGATATGCGCAAGGGAATTGACCGCGACATAAACCGACAGTATTAGGCGAACTAAATTCTGACCACAAACCAGTGATCTTCTTAATAGAAGGCATTCATACAGACGCAACAATAAAAATAAAACAAATAACCATCTGGATGCAATTTAAAATTAATCTGGAACAAGAAAACATTAATTTGACATTTGATTCCAAAACAGACATAGCAGTAACTAAATTAACTAACAAAATATCACAAATAAGGAAAAAACACAAAAAATTGCAATAAGCCAACACAACCTATACGACCTCCCAAAATCTATTAAAGACATTATTAGATAACGAAACAGATTTACCAAAAGGGCGAAACAGACAGTTGACCCAAATATACGGAAAACGGTCAACAAAATCAGAAAGCTAATATGTAACCAAAACAACGAAAAGTGGGAAAATTTCCTCAATAGTCTAGACCCAGGTTCAAAAAGGTTCTGGTGTCCGTGTAAATACTTTAACAACAAAAATAAACCTCAAATGCCAGCAATACAAGGGGCAATTAGATTACAGTACGAAGTGCTGGACAACTGCAGTTCAGAGAAAACAGACCCAGAATACGATATAAACTTTGAATCAAACAAAAACCTAACATATCCAAAAAACTGGAGGCCTATTAACCTCCTTCTAACATTCGGGAAAATAACCGAACGTATAACGGCGCATTTTCAATGCCAGCTTTGAGTGGATTGGATTGGTTTACATGTTCCGCTCGCTTCGCATGCACGGACTCCGACATATGTGCCTTTCGTGTGCAATCTGGGCCCAGCGTGGATTGAAAATAGAATCTTTTTCTATTTACACGCTGGAGCGGCAATACGATGTTCTTCAGAACGATTCCAACAGGTGGCTGCGACGAAATCGTTCGAAATATGCGACGAATTTTTGAATTTTTTTTAATAAAATTAGTCAAAAATGGAAAAGCGTACTCAGTCCTAATATATTTTAATGTACTAAAGGTATGATAATCTAAATATGGTTATTTTATTAGGAAAAATATTATAATTTTGATACTCGAAAATGATTCACATTATGCTCGGCAGGTGGATGTGATCGGACGAGGAATATAATCCCAGAAGAATAATTTGGCTTTAGGCCAACTCACTCAACGGAACTCCAACTAGCAAAGGTGGTCCAATACATAACAAATGGCCTCAATAAGCGAAAGTCAACTGGCCTCGTAATGTTCGACATAAAGAAGGCGTTCGACAAAGTCTGACATGCAAGACTTGTTTTCAAACTGCATCAACACCAACACCTCTCATCCAAATAATAGGATCCTTGTTATAGGGCAAGAGGTTTCCTGTCAAAATTGGCACTCACATATCCACAGAAAAGCTTATTGAAGCAGGACTTCCACAACGATCGACACTTTCGCCAGTGTTGTAAAGGGTGTTTTTTTAGGGGTATAGAACTTTAAGTTGGGAACACTTTTTTAACTGGGGGCCATTTGGTCAGGTGTCAAGTGATTTATGTTCAGTTTGGTTAGGCATTTCAATATGCATGGACTGACGCCTGAACAACGCTTCTAAATTGTGCAATTTTATTTTGAAAATCATGGCTGAGTTCGAAATACGTATCGCGCACTACGTCCGTTTTACGGTCAACGAAATCGTCCATCAGAGCAATTAATTCGATTAACCATGGAACGTTTTCGCACTACGTTTACTCTTAATGATAATACGCATCCACAGAGACGTCGTACAGATGAAGCCATTGCTGCTGTAGAGCGTAGCGTAGAGGAATACTCGAATCAGTCTATCCGCCATCGTGCACAGTAATTGGATAGGTGTCCATCCACTTTATGATCTTGGTTTGCGTGCTTACAAAATTCAACTCGTTCAAGAATTGAAGCCACGTGATCACCTAGCAAGGCGTACATTCGGTAAATGGGCCCAAAACAAGACTGCCGTTGATCCCGATTTTCATAAGCGAATTTTGTTTAGCGATGAAGCTCACTTTTGGTTGAATGGATACGTCAATAAACAGAACTGCCGTATTTGGAGTGATGATAATCCTCAAGCGGATGTTGAATCACCGTTACATCCCGAAAAACTAACTGTTTGGTGTGCTCTATTTGCTAGTGGAATAATTGGCCTGTACTTCTTTAAAAACGATGCTGCCCAGAACGTGACAGTCAATGGTGACCGCTATAGAGCCATGATTACTGACTTTTTCGTTCATCAATTGAAACCTATGATGTGCAGGAGCTGTGGTTTCAACAAGATGGCGCAACATGTCACACACCTCGTGCCACAATTGATTTATTGAAGGAAACGTTTGGTAACCGCATAGTTTCACGTTTCGGACCCGTGAATTGGCCGCAAGGATCGTGCGATTTAACGCCGCTAGACTATTTTCTGTGGGAATATGTGAAGTCGCTAGTCTACGCCGATAAGCCCGAAACGATTGACCACTTGGAGGACAACATTCGCCACGTTATTGCCGATATACGGCCACAAATGTTGGGAAAAGTCATTGAAAATTGGACCTCCAGATTAGACTACGTTATAGCCAGCCGTGGCGGTCATCTGCCAGAACTCATATTTAACTTATAATGCCAGAACATTATCTTTCGAATAAAGTAAATTTCATGTCAATTGAACAAAATCATCTTTGTTTTATTCCATTTGAAAGTTCTATACCCCTAAAAAAAAGACCCTTTGCAACATGTACACTGCAGATAACCCAAAGAAGCAAAAAATTAAAATATCCCTGTTTGCAGATGACACATGCATCCACAATACTTAAAGACTAGCATGTAGCATTACAAACAATCTGCAAAACAACATAAACAGAGTAACGGAATATTTCAAGAAATGGAAAATTAAATTAAACATAGATAAAACCCAGGCGATTTTAGTAACAGGGAAACACATACAAGTACCGGAAAACCTCACAATTAATAATGACAATAAACTGGACACCAACAGCGAAATATCTAGGTTTAATATTTGACAAAAGATTGACATGGTCGGCACATATCCGGTATAAACGTAGAATGTGTACAATAAAATTAAACTCTCTAAGGCCCTTAATACAAAGCAGGAAATTGAATATAAAAAAAATATTATTGAAAAAACGAAAAACCTGACTGTGTAAACTGAAAATTTGTGAAGTTAAAATTTTCGAACTTACTTAATAAATGAACTGAACAGATAGAAATAAAAATAGTATTGAAAAAAAATTGTAAAATTGAACATTTATTTTGGAATTTGAATGATTATGATTGACAGCGTACACAAACGCAGCCGGAGGCATCAAGTACATTAACTGTGATATATATTTTGTTATCAAATCCATTGAAAGTGTTCCTTATGAAATTTCATGTTGATCGGTTAAAAGTATTATGGATGTTTTATGCCTCCCACTGCGTTTGTGAACGCTGTCAACCATGATCATTCAAATTCCAAAAAAATGTTCAATTTTACAACTTCTTGTCAATACTATTTTTATTTCTTATTATTTATTTCGGGTCATTGTGCAGGGTGGAGTTGCTAACATACCACGGTTCATTGACTGGTAGTCTCAGTATTTTTGACTGGAATCTCTGGACGTCGATGGAAGTTTTTGCGCATGAGCCCCAAAGTTGAACTCCGTAGGTCAAGATTAGTTTGATTATGGCCTTATAGACCAGTACTTTAATTTTTGGGGACAATTGAGATTTCCAGGCCAGCAGCCAGTACACTTTTTTGAGGCGTAGCTAAATTTCCTTTCTTTTGGCGGTGACGTGTTTTTTCCTTGTCATTTTGCTGTCTAAGTGCATCCCAAGGTATTTAACCAGGTTTGTCACTGTAAGCGGATCGTTATATAAAGTGACGTCTGGGCAAACTTTGTTGGACAGGGTGAATGAAATTTGCACCAAATTCGATATTCCATTTTGACAGCCATGTTTGTACCCTATTTAGGTGGTTTTGAAGAATTTTGGGTGCCATCTTGAGGCATTCGTGGACTACAACCCAATTTAGAAAAAAAATTATGTATGAGAAAATTTATAAAATAGCAAAAAAAGAAACCAAGTGCTAAGGGTTCCGTAGAATGCGGCATAAAGTATTGAGTTAAGGAAATCTTAGTTGGTAACTTAAAACTACGAATATCTAATTAACGGTTAGACTCTTATTGTTCAAACCAAAAATCGTTTACTGTTTTTATAGAGTTCTACTACCTTAATTTTTTTCAGATTTTTCTGGCCCGTCGTTCAAAAGTTAGAGGGGAGGGGACACACTTTTGATGTCTTTAGAGGCGTATATTTCGCGAAAGATTAGCTTAAACGAAAAAAGTTTCTAACAATATCATTGTCATTGTTGAAGACCTATCCAAAAATACCCCACACGGGTATGTGCAATGAAAAAAAAAATCTTGTCCCTCAGATACATATATGGAGTGTCACCCTGAATAAAACTTTCTTCATTACTTTCACTACTGCATTTTGTAGTGGTTCACAGGAGACACCTTACTTCTAAATTTCATTTATATAGTTTCAATAGTTTCCGAATAAAATGTCTGTGATATACGGACAGACAGACAGACAGACATGACGAAACTATAAGGGTTCCGTTATTTGCCATTCGGCTACGGAACCGTAAAAACCCGAAGGGCGTAGTCAAGGTCCGTGGCTTTGATTGTCTGTGAAAACGTCGGGATAAAATTATAATAAAATTGCTTGTTAGTTTGTAATTAAATATATTTCTACAATAGTAGTATAGAATAGCATGGTTAGAAAATAGATAAATCACATGTTTATAGTTTTGTGCCGTTTTTTTCATTTCTTCTTTGATGCTGTCAAAGCTCTGACATTTGGTCGGCACTGAACATTTACGGTTTTTTAAATTCGTTTCTCTGCAAGCTTTCTCTGATTTGCGTTTTATTCAATTATTATATTATTAGTCGCATATTTACGACTCATGTGGGACGATATGTTTAATTTTTTTCAATTGAAGGCGGTGGGTAGACGGAAAACAGAAAACAAAGTTAACCCGCCCGAAGCTTCACTTCAACCTACTGTTATTCTTTCACTTGAAAGCTCAGTAGTTCTTCTCTAGCTTTTTGCAAAAACACCAACGAACGTCCTCGCTAAACACGTTTCCACGGTACACTAATTTATAATTTTACACAACGCTAATTAACAACAATCAGGCATAGGTGCTTACACTAGCCCGATGACGTCACGGACAAAAGAGCCGCTAAACGATAAAGACGTGCACGCATGCTCATCCATTGCGACTTCAACCGTTGCTATCGAATTTTGAGGCTCGTAGTTATTAGCGATTGAAATCCGACGGTATTTTGTAACGCAAGAAAGTTTGACCAGCTATCCGTGTACTTTACGAGCGAAAAGACGTTTTCACGTCAAATAAAATATGTAACAAGTGTTTCGTACTAATATGTTCTTGCATTATCAATCACTTCAATACAATGGTTATGGAGAGTAGTACGGTTACAGAATAGATAAATCACACGTTTATTGTTTTGCGCCTTTTTTCATTTCTTCTTCGATGCTGACGTGGCTCTGACATATGCTTGGCAATGGACATTTGAGGTTTTTTAAATTCATTTAATGCGAGCATTCTCTGATTTGATTTTTTACAATTCCGTGCATTTTTTTTTCAAATTAATACCGATTTTTGCTTATATACAGTTAGTCCAATAAGTCTCCGTGCACCATGAAAAAAGTTTGAAGTTGAATGAAGAACCGGCCAAAACTTTTTTATGATTCATAGTGGAAATAAACTTTTGTCACAAATTAATAAACATTTATATTTCAAACACTATTATACAATTTTTTTTAAATTAACACTATTAATAAAACTAAAAGTTTAAGAAATCTAAAATTATGTCTTATAATGCATAATAAGTGTCCGTACAGGTATTTAACTATGTATTTAAAAAATGAGTTATACACGAGTAAGTTCAAGGATTGGAATGTCCTTAGTAGACCGTTGGACCGGCTCGGGCCTTAATCACAGCTTGAAGCCTGTTTGGCATTGAGTGTACTAATTTGCTCAATAATGAAGAATCCACTCTTCCCCATTCTTCTTTTAATGCTTCAATCAAGTGGTTCTTGTTTGTAATGTGGTGGGAATTAAGTTCCCTCTTGAGCCTACCCCACAGATGTTCAATGCGGTTTGAATCTGGGGACTGTGGAGGTGTGTGAAGCTGATGTGGACAATTGTACAGCAGCCAATTTCTTACAATATGTGCTGTATGCTTACGATCATTATCCTGTTGGAACGTAAAGATGCGCCTGACGGATAAGTTTTCAGCACTCTTGTGTAAATTCTCTTTTAATATATTCAAGTATTTATGTTTATCTATTATACCATCGATAAAAATCAGTTCTACGACTCCAGAGGCTCCCATACATCCCCACAACATTACACAACCATGGTGTTCAGCCTTATACAGGACGTTGCGTACTGTTTGGGCGGAAACTGTTACATTATAGGCTTCCTCCCATTTTTTTGCTATTTTTGGAGCAGAAACCATAGGATCTTCTATAATGCTTTTTAGTATACTTCTCCTTTGAGCTTTGTTTATCCTCCATGGCTTGCCAGATCTGGGTTTATTTTTGAAAGAACCAGTTTGCCGGAACTTCTCGATGACGTACTGAACCGATTGCCTCGTTCTGCCTGTGGTGTTACTTATTTCTCCAAAGAATTTGCCTTCACTCCTCATTTTAATAATCAGCTCATTAATATCTTCCGACATCTATTCTTTGCGACATTTTGACGAAATTAGCTTTTAACTATTCTTTGAAGACATATTCATGTGAGTTGAGAACTGATGATAACTAGGATGCAGCACTTGATTGAATAATGCAATAGAAACAAAGTGTACGGAGACATATTTTGCAAAGTTTTTTTGGTACCTATATAATCTACCTGGGGTTTTCCTGACAACCATTGATATAATACCTGTGGTCCTCTACTACTTTTTTAAACAGACAATGTTTTGCAGAAAAAAAATTGAATTGTTTTTAGGTGATACTATAATGAAAGCTTCAAAATACTAAAATTTCTAGGTGTACGGATACTGTTTTACTTTAAGTCCTGGTAGTTCTTTTCAAGCTCTTTACAAGGATACCCAAATCAACGTTCTTCGTAAACGCGTTCTCACACTAGACTCATAATTAACTTTACACAACGCCAATTAACAAGAACCACGCGTAGGCGCTTACACTAGCCCGATGACTTCACGGGCAAAACAAACGCTGCACAATAGATACGTACGAATATGCTCTACCGACTGTGACCATATCGCATTGTTGGTCTCGTATTTATTAGTGATTGAAATATGACGGTGTTTTGTAATATAAGAAAGTTAGACTGGCTACCAATGAACATACTCAACGAGAAGGAAGACGTTTTCACGTCAATAATGCTCGCGTTAGCCAGTCCGAGCAAAAAAACAAAATTTTGGAAGTACCCCAAAATCTCGGAAGAAGCTGTGTACTCATTGCCGAAAACTATGATGTTCTGTGACGTAAAATTTATAAATGTACTAACCATTTTACATGAATTTGTAAAAATCCACCTACTTCAGATTGTATGAATCAAAATAGCCTTTCAACCCGAGGAAAAGGATAGTTGTTGTTACTGGAGTGGTAGAAAACAAAATTCGATTCGAATTGTTGAAACAATTCGCGATTCAATTTATGTACCACACATCCAACAATCCTTTTGGTGCTATGTGTCCGCACATGTATGACTGGTTTTGAATTCTTTTTTCTTAGAACATTACGTTCTGTCAAAGAAATTCAAAACCTTTCCCACCCTAACGAAAGTAGAAATTTCAGTCTTCCTTCTAAAGCACATATAAGTTACCACTTGCCAGACGTTATTTAATATTTTCGCGTGGATTCCAGAAGCAGTCGAAAAATATGAAGTGTTCTCACGCTAGTCGAAAATACGACACTTCATGAAGTGTTCTCACAAATTCCTAGTTTTGGAAACTATCATTTCAAAATTTCAGAGTTAGTTCTAAGTTTTAAATCGATGAAGTAAGACGTAAAATTGTAAATTCTTTCTAAATAAAGTTAAAGCGAAAAATTGAACAAAGTGTTATTTATTAATTAACTTATACATACTAATATTCTTCCCCAAATGAAGAAGATAGTACACTGCGGAAGTCTGCGAATCTCTGTTTCGAGATGCTCGAAATCACTCAAAACTGAGAACCTGACAGAAAATATAAAGGCAGGAAAATCACGACACACAAATTGACTCCGGAAGAATGGTATAATCCTTACGACCTTCCAAGAGAAATAAAAAACGTCATTCGACTGAGGAACAAAAGACCTAGGGGAACGGGTGACCCTACACTGCCCAGAGAATCTTATGAAAAAAAAATTAAATTCGAGTTCACGCAACCAAATTTTGAAACTTCCTCGAAAGCCTCGAGACAGCTTACAAAAGACTTACGGAGACTCTACAAATACTTCAGAAGTTAGTAGCAATATCGCGGAATAGCAGAGGCCTTCGCGGACTCACTAGAATTCTGCGAAAACACATCATATGAGTGTTGAATGTTAAGTGTTCATATTGAGATCGATTAAAATGCTGGGTAAGCACAATTTATTTCCGAATTGTGCTTTGGTGGCGCTATCAGATATAAAAGCCAATAAATGGACTCGACGAATGGGACAGGCGTCAGTTGAAGGCCAGCTTCTACAGAGTGAATTAGAGAGTAATTATTATAAACTATTGAACACTATTTCTTCATATTATAAAGGAACAACCCGATGGGTGTCTTTCAAGCATGTATGTGAATGAAACATTTATTAGTTGAGGATGTTTGATGCTCGCTGGGAATGTAGTGAAGTTTCCCAAAGTGCTTAGGAAATCAAGGAGATTGGTGTGTGTGCATTGATTATCTTGTGTTGGTTCTGTGGTTTGTCCACCGAAGCTGCTTAATGACTTGGTATGTCTATTCATGGAGGGTTAGAATGTCCATGTGGTGTTGATAAAAACACGGAGTTCATAGACTAGGTATGTCCAGGCAAAAATGGTTGGTCTGTCCACCCAAGCAACTAGGTATGTCCAGTCGTAGAGCCGATATGTTCGCCCAAAGAGAGATAATTTTCCTGAGTGAATATGAGCTTTTTGTGCGGTGTAAACGTACCCACTGAGTCTTGTACTCATAAAATGTTTCTACGCTTGTTCCAGATGAGCCCATTCGCGTTGATCCTGGGGCGCGCCAGACCAGCAAATATTTATAAATTTTAAAATGTTCTTGAAAATAGAATTTTCTAATTCTGCGTATTTTGTTCAAAAAAATTATTTTTTTATAATCAATAATTCCTCGCAATTATCAATCAAAAGATACAATGTAAACGAAGACGAAATACGCAAAGTCGACAAAAATTTCAGGATCCACAACGACCCCGGCTAAGACCAAATACGGGAAAGTTGTTCGAAAAAAATGCTTAAAATATTGCTAGAAATTGCCCAATAATAATAAGAATAGTTAGAGTTCTTTCAAAAAGGGGACAAATAATTACACCTGGACAACTCGGAACTAAGTACCGAGTTACAACCAGCTACAGTTGCACAACACATCACAGGGGTGAACAAAAGACAAGCTAAGCTTAGTCATGTTTGACATTAACAAAGCATTCGGCAAGGTCCGGCATAAAGGACTCACGTTCAAATGTCACCAATAGCTAATTATTCTTCAACTGATACAAATAATAGGATCCCACCTTTGAAAAAGGAGATTCCGTACAATGTATATAAAATATCCCTGTATGCAGACAACACGTCCATCTTCGCATTCTCAAAATCTACACCATATATCACATCCAATCTCCAGAAATATATCGACAAACTTACGGACTATCGACTTTGACACGGATATCAACGTAAGCCCCAACAAAAGTTAATCAATACTAGAACTTTTAGACAAAATCATTCCACTAACAATTGCATTACAGACCTGGGCCGACAGCAGCCACCACTACATTCAAAATAACTATCAATCCAAGATAAAGATATTTCGAACCTAGTCGCGAACAAAAATTACCAAAAGACAAAAACCTTGTTGTGCGTCGATAACAGCTGGCTCTACTTGTGCCAGGTCTGCCATTACATCTTTGCGCTTCTCTTCAATTTTAACTGTCTGCTCAGCTAGTTGAATCTGTATTTCTTGAGACTGAACTTTTTTCTTTTCAGCTTCTTGCTGGTCCTTAAACATTTGCTTCAACTTTGCATTAGCGGCTTCATTTTTTGCTAGTAGTTCTTGTGATTTTACGGCTAATGATTTTTGCATTTCTTCAACCTACAAAATATGCCGGGTAGATCAAACTCCTTCAAAATAAAAGGCCTTACCTGTTCTACAGTCTCTGCAATTTTATTCAAACCAACATTCAGATGTAATTGCTGTTCCTCCAAATCACTACGTTTTTCAGAATATAATTTTACAAAATGTTGAATAAAATCCAAATAATGTCGTGGCGTAATTGACATTGTCCTCCCACCTCTTTTCGCTAACCTTGCGTTTGTATTGTGGAGTGTCTGATGAACATATACACATGCGTTAATAACTGCATCACGGTGGGAAGGTAGAGATGCTATGAGCAAACATGAGGATGGAAAGAAATCTGGTGGGATCCAATTTGATTTGTCGAGGTCCAATCGACTTGTAAACTCTTTACCGACTTGAAAAAGAGCCGAAGCAGACCAATCGCCGAACCAGTTAAGAACGCAACGATTGAATAATGCTGGAGAAGTAGCAGCACGATCTTTTAGACCGTCAGTTGATGGGTTCATTGTAAAAACTACATGAAGGTTTCGCATGACTTGCTGGGTGAACCTTTAGTAGAGGGTTAAGACCTTAGTTAAAATCATTAATAATTACTACAAGTTACCATTTATATAATTCATCATTTGAATCTAACATTAGACCCTCTCGTTGTGCTCCTTCTTTACACTGTGTCATTAGAGTTGTGTATTCGTCACCTTCAAAAAGACCTGGAACTTCTCCGTTAGCTAAAAGCGTATTCATTCTCTCCAAAAAACCAGAATCTAATACGTTCGATTCATCCAAAATGAAAGCAATTTTTTCATCTTTGCAACCTGATCTCCTGAGCACACAACGCAAGTCTTCATCAAAATCTTCACTCGTATACTTGTTATGAACCTTCAGCAACATATATACCAAATAAAGCAGAAAATAGGTTTACATGCATAAACATTACCTTGATTTGAAAAATTGATAGTCCATTCATCCAAGCTACAAATCTCGAAAGTGTCGTCTTACCAGCACCTGATACCCCAATAAGCAGCAAGTGACCTTGCGGTTGACGGAATATACGATCAATGCGAAGAACATGCTCAAGAACTTCGTCGAACAGTACAAGTGGCACATCTAATTCCTCTTCATAAAACACTTTTAAACGTGCTTTGACATAATGGCGTAATTCATCACGATTAACTGGAGTATAGTCTTTGGATAACCAATTGCTATAGAGAATAGGACGTACCAATGCTTTTTCACGATTAACACTTGGAAAATGCTTTATCGCCACCAAATCGATATTTTCATTTGTCCATCTGCGTTCAGATTCATCAACCAATCTATCCTGTTTATATAGAATATATGAAAACGAATTTCAATTGTTGACTACTTACTTGAAACAGACGTAAGGCTTCATGAGCCCATAAACGAACAAGTGCTTCAACTGTTAGGTTATCCAAGGGCCTGTAAAGACAAACATTTTTCTGTTAAATCAAGGAGCAACACTGGCTCTAGCCAAATAAAGCTTATCTGCTTTATTTTTTTCCAATATGATAAATATTGTAGAAAACAGTGAGCATAATTATATTGAAATTAAATATATGGATATGAAAGAAATTCATTTGCAATCGAGTTTTAGACAAAGTTCCCGGTGAGATAGAGACTTGAAACTTTAACAATAGGTCAGAACTGTGCCAATGCAATATTATATAAAAAAAAAAAATTTTTACATTATAAAAAAATAAATTAAAAAACAAAATGTAAGTAATTGATTGCAAAATTTCACACATACAAATCTAAAAAGTAGAAAATAATTATTTAAGGGGTAAGGCCACCTTAGATGCCGAAAAAATAGGCTTTTTTAGGATTTTTTTTTTCAGAAATATATACTACAAAATAAATCGAGATTACAATAAAGAGTATTTATTATACATAGTAGTGACTATACATCAAATTTTTTTTGAAGCGATTGATTTCAAAATGGCGGCTGTGCAGCGTTTTTTCGATGACGTCTCCGATTAATGTAATTTTTGACTTTTAATAAACCAATTTTTTTTTTGATTTTATATAATAACTGCTATAGAAGTATGTAGGATTTTTTCAATACATTAATTTTTGGCTAAATAGCGCATTCTTAAGTGGATAGTGAAAAATTTTACTAAAAAATCATCAGAAAATTGTTGATGAAAAATGAACTATGAAATATAATATATAAATCCTATCCATTTCCATAGCCAATGTATTTTTCAAGATATATTCAATATTTCAAGTAAATAGGTTGAAAATTGTCTGAGTTATGTTTCCGATCAACTTAAGAAATGCAATTTTGAGATACACGCGTTTGATGTTTCGAGTAACAGAAAATCATGAATAATTTTGCAACACCTTTCGAAATAATAAACTATTGTATGCGCACTTGAGCTCGGTCATGGCGCATTCGCATAAAGACTCGTGTAGTTGTATTTCTCCAGTCGTCTTCGTACGAGTGCGTCATGAGCTTACTCTCATGCTGCAATCCACGAATGGAAGAAAGCGTCACTTTACACCCTTCATACATAAATAGCTATTTTTATATACATATGTACTTATATTTTTTTCAAAACTGACTAAGTAGCTATCTAAGTAGATAAGATGAAATCGATCTCGTTTTTTGTCTTCTTGTCGGGGGAAATCCACGTCCATTTTTTATTTTTATTTTTTTTAAATAAAGTGTTGACAATCGTTAACTTTTGATCGTATGCGTAGTGAAGTAGTCTTTCTCCTCGTTTATTCCTAGTTCCATATCCATAATTTCCGGTAATCAGCGATTCATCCTTTTTTAGTTCGCCTATTTTTTCCTGCTGAATCGTAGGCTAGCTGAACATCGTGGTAAAATTTTTCGATCTCATCGTCGCTGGCGCTTTCAGTTGGAGCGTAGGCTTGAATAAGAGTAAGGTGTTACTCATCGAATTTTAATTTTAGTAAGCATACTCTCTCCGATAATCCTGTATAGTTTTCTATGTTGTGTTTTATTAACTCTATTTTTATTAAAAATCCGACGCCGTATTGGCCCGGAGTTTGACCCGTATAACACAAGATGTGCTCATTATCTTCTGTAATTTTTGTTCCTAAACGTCAAACTTCAGCTCGCCCTATGATATCGTAGTTTAAGTTTTTAATCGTTTCTTTCAGTCCTAAGAGTTTTTCCTTGGTACTTAGTGTTTTGACATTTTACGTGCAGATATGTAAGGCATTAAGTGGTGACTTTGACAATATATATTTTCGTTTTTGTGGATTTCAGAAGGGTTATAGTCGCTTAACCCCACGGTGACTAGCCGGCTTTGGGTGCAATTTGTTTCGGTTGTTTTAGTTATAGTGGCGTTGTTGTTGTTGTTGTTTCGGTTCTGGGTGTCAATTTTATCTGGTTTTTTGAAGGTCCGGATAGTGAGGTTTATCTAGTACGCTCAATGTGGTTTAGTATAGCAGATTCCATTACTGTTTTTGTATTTGCTTTTGTAGCCGGAGTAAGTGCAGATTTATTCTGCGTAATCGTTTTCTTCTGCTGTGATACGTTAGGTGATCCAGACTCATCTCTCTCTTCCTTTTGTCACGGCTCGTCTCCGAGGATGTTTTGAACAAGCTTATCATATTTTGAAAAGCAAGGTTCCCCTTTTCTCTCTCCTCAACGACTTTCATTTGTAGTCGTCGCCTTTTTTCAAGAAATTCCTTGGGGAAGTCGTACTTGATTAGATGCCCTGTGGGAAGTTAGTTTTGCTTTTCATGATTAGGTGTTTTTCCATGTGGAAGAGAAAGACACCACAGCAGGCCGGTTTTTCTTCCCCGTCCAACGGCCAATTCTTTGTACGCTGGTAATCTCCTGACTATCCAGGTGTACGCCCGTATCCACTATCAATTCCTTAATGTAGCTTACGAGTTCGGCTTCCGTTTTGTTAAGTTCTTGTGTTCTAAATAATTTACTGTCTTTTTAAGGTTGTTGTTCTCTTCCACTATATTTGCAATTTTTTCGTTCAAGGCTTCCAATACGTTTTCTGTTACAGCGGTTGTTATGAGCAGTGTTTGTTGGTTTAGTTTTTCGTCTGATTTCGCTGGCAATAGTTCTATGTTATTATCCATTTTGGGGTGTTTGGATTTTCTTAGACCTGCAACCATTTGTTATTGGTATAAGGTAAGTGTAAGTTAATTTAATATAATTTTTTTTTATGAACTGGCAACACTATTTATTATTGTTAGGTTGGTATGAACTGTCAAAGACTGTAGTTTGTGCTCAACGAAACCACGCAATATTGTTCACTTTTAGGTTATATTTACAATTTTAGTGAACACTATTCAATTTTAGTGAAACGATAGCTCGTAGTGTCTTTCACTTTTTCAAAATGATCAATGTTCTTTATTCATTTGATTTTACAATCCACGCTCGCTTGAGGGTAGAGGTGTAAAAACTACTCAAAAATGAGTAATCAAATGTATTCGTTACTTGATGAGTATTCGAGTATTCGTTGTATCCCCATCATCGTTACTGATTCCTTGAGCTATACAAAGCGAGCAAAAATTGCCATAATTTTATTAAAAAATTCTTTATTTCAAAATTCCCGCTTCATTTTATATAACTTCCATGCAATAATCCAAAAATACCCAAAGAAACGAATATACGGATCACCCAATGAGTATACGGATCACTATTCGTTACCAGAGCATTTACTCGTTTCATTTCGACCCGTTCCTGTCCCTCTCCCATTCTCACATTCGCATTCTCCCGTTCCCGTTCTCACATTCTCATTCACACATTCTCTTGCATACGAAACCCTCGTTCATGAATGTACATTCATTCTCAATCATTCCTAGACGTATTTGAGAGAGCGATTTGCTATCAACGCACACTGATAGCGAATCGCTCACTCGAATACGTACCGTGACTCATCTCTCTTTCTTGTAAGTTGTTTTTTTACATCAAATTCAAACAAATAATTATTTACACATTTTTTAGTATTTAGCAACTGTTGCTAGAATGTCAAGGAATAGTACCACCACATGATTTCTAGAAGATAGCCATCCGGCCATCTGGCCTTCTAGCTCCTGTCGGAAAGATTCTGTAACTCTTCCTGGTCTGAAGCCATGAACATAATTCACTCGGAAGATAATGGCTCCAAGCCTGGCTGCCAAGATACCTCTTAATATCTTCGACATACAAGGTAGCAAAGATTTCGGTCTGTAATCTTAGGTCATCTTATGTTCACCAGCTTTTTTTGGGTATCGGTTTGATGTAGCGTGTTTCTACTCATGTGGAAATGTACCCTCTTGAAGAATTTTATTGTAAAGGCTTGGTATCATCTGCATGTATGTTTTCCCTGTCGTCTGAGTAGTCGACGTAAGGGTGCCTAGAGACGATCATATTTCTATGACGTTTCATCATCTTAATATATATAAATTACGCGTCACGTTGTTTGTCCGCTATGGACTCCTAAACTACTGAACCGATTTTAATCAAATTTGCACACCGTGTGCAGTTTGATCCAATTTGAGAGATCGGATAGCTTATATATTAATTTATAGTCGCAATATTACTTTATTGCAAATTATTTGTTTATTATCTGACAGTCACAATTATCTGTTAGCTCCATAAGATTCTAACAGATGGCGGTATAAGGTTATCTGTTTACTGGATTGAGTAAGTACTCAATAGATGGCGCTATGTCAAAAGTACAAACGTTTCATATAAGCTACAATTTAATAGCAGTAGAAGCCACTTAGACTGAAGTATAAATTAAATTTATATTATAGTGAACATAATACAGTGAGTTTATTCCTGCTTTTAAATGAAAAGTGCTTCATTGTTCACAATTCATTGTTCATTGTTAAGTATTATCATATCATATCACATAGTTATATTATTATATTTGCTATGCATCAAATGACACTGTATGATATATGTATTTTGATGATTAATATATGGTTTTATATTTTTTGTTTAAATTATTAGTTTCAGTCAAATGCCACCGAAAAAATCTAACCTCAACAATGCGCGGAGCATAGAGGCACGATGCAAACGTGTTGAAAGAGCTCATCAGTCGGCAGAACAAATCGTAACAAGAAATGCAGCTCAAAGAATCAGAACAGCAGAGGGTCTTCCACAAGAATCTCAAGAACAGCGTGACGAACGTGTGCGACAGACTATTACTAGAACAAGAGCGGCACGAGAACAAAACATAGCTACAGCAACACCGAATGATGATTAGACATAATCAGGAAAACTATATCCATCGGTATCGTCAGCTATTCCATCAATACATTGTAGATATGTATCCTAAGATTGAAAGTGAACGATTGCGATTCATTCGATGTAATGTACCACATGATGCAGCGCAGCAATGAGCGAAGCAAACTAAACTTTCCCATTCGGACCGAAGAAAAAGAAAAAGTTTTAATCCCCTGAGGCACAGAAAAGGTTTTCTTTCCCTGGTCATCCCATTCCATTTCATTCCCGTTCCATTCCCACGCTGACCGCTGTTTGGCTCCGCCTCCAGTTTCCCACGTTGTCCATTGACCGAACGTCTGGAGACACTCCGACCTACAATGCGATCTGCAAACCAATGCAGATCGATCTGACCTCGTTAGGTGTTGCCTCATCGAAAGAATTCCGATGGGAAAGTTTGAGGTGACGACACTTTAGTGCTGCGGTAGCACTGCAAAATAGGTATAAGAACCCCGCAAAATTCTGATAGTTAGTCAGTAAGTAAGCTTAGTGAATTAAATAAACTTATTTTAACCGAATAATTTTTCCATACTTCCCAGTAAATTACCTCTCTTTCCATTCCAACGGGATCTGCTTGATCAGAGCGGAACCCTGCGGAACCATCCCTCGCGTTTTCCCAAACAATCAAGGAGGAATCCTACATGGCGACCGTGACAAATTACTCATACGAGTAATATAGCGAACTGGAGAAATTAAACAACAAATGAAGCAGAAGAAACCAGAGCAGACGAACAAGGAGCAGTTAGTGTTGTTTCCGGCAAATTACCGGATTCCAGCAGGGATAGTGAAGCAAGGGACAGAGATACAAAGACCTACGTTCGAAGATGCGCGTTGCGGGCCTAAACCACTGGACATAAAGAGATTTTATAAAAATAAAAATAAAATCAAGAAAATAAATAAAAAAAAAACTAGAGGTGGAAAAAGGCATCAAATCAAGAAGAATGTTAAACAACTAAGAGACATTTTAGAAAATTGTAGATCAGAGGAGGAAAAAATTAGATTTAACTTACTTTTGAACAAAGCCAAGAATGATTTGAATAGACTAAATAAAAAGAAGAAAATAAATTAAAATATATATAGAAAGTTTGTAATATTGTTTGAATCTTGTTGGAATTTAGGATACTACTTACTTGACAATTACGATCTTGGTTAACCAATACAGAATGGGAAACAAAAACACTAAGTCATCCAATAATGGAGAAATAGTTAACAATGTGACGGTGCAAGACATAGTAAGGACCGACAACCCGCAAATTTTCTTTGTGCTATGCGCAATACTGATAGTGCTCATTTTGAATATGGTATATAAGATATACATGAATCACCGAAGAGGTCTTCGAAAGCGTTACTTAAGTTCGCCAGCTAGAATAGCTATAGTAGATAGCAAGGCATGAGTCAAATGGAGGATTTAGAAGCAATAAAAGCACAACTAGAAGCTATATTAATAAATTTTATACTGTATACTATTAAAACGTTAATAGAGAAGGAAAATACAGTAGAAGAATTACTCACAAAAGCAGAAGCATTGAAACCTACGGAAACTACTCTTGGTATAGCACAAGACCTGGAGAAAATATATGTAACAATAAGAGATTTAGGAAAAGAAATTGAAGAATTCATAAAGATTCAAAAGGACCTTCGTACGGTAAATACCAGCAGCAGCATGTCGTTCGATATTAAGACGGCAACAGCTTTGATACCACATTACAGTGGCAAGGAGGATGAAACGGAATCCTTCCTCGATGCGGTTAGTCTACTCGATGAACTTACAGAGACGGCGCATAAACAAATAATGGTTAAATTTATAAAGACTCGAATAACAGGTCGAGCAAAACTGGCTATAACTGAAGAGCTAACTACAGTGGAAGCGATTAAGCGAAAAATTCGTCAAAAATTTTCGGTGAAATACTCATCGGACGCATTACTGGCACAACTGAAGGCAACTCAACAGGGAAATAAAAGGCTTGTTGATTATATTAGTCAAATTGAAGATTCAGCAAATCAACTCACGAAAGCCTTCATTTCAGAGAACGTAGCAAGTGGTGAATCGGCCGAGAATCTTGCCGAAAAATTCGCAAAACAAGCGCTGGTAGAAAATGTTTCGAATCCTGAAACATCTATCATACTAAAGGCGACAAGCTACACGAAGCTTTCCGAAATTGCAGCTAAGGCAATTGCCATAGACAAGCCGGTAAAAGCCAATGTGTTACATTTTAATGCACAGGAAAGGCAAAATAAACCAAAGTTTCAGAATAACGGCGGAAGTTGGAGTAGGCAGAGTAACTGGCGGCAAAGACAAAACAATTTCAATAATCAAAATACGGGCACACAAAATAGAAATAGAGATAACTATGTGCCCTCAGGTGGTGGATGGCAGGCAAATAATAGATTCAATAATCAACGCAACGGACACAACAATAGCAACCGACGGAATTTTGGTGGCAACAGAGGGCAGAATAATCAAAGGATACACTACTATAATTCGGGGGAAGACCAAGCCCCTCAGCAAGAGGCCGACCCAAGTCAGTTGGGGGGACAGGAACAAATGGGAGAATATACAACATAAGTTTAAATCTGGCAAACTTCATAGTTGCTGACGTCGAGATGTGTGACAAGAAGTGTACTCTTCTTGTAGACACCGGTGCGGATGTATCCTTATTTAAAAGACACTTAATTAAACCAACCCAAATGTATTACCCCAAAAATAAATGTACACTACGAGGAATAGCGGACACTACTCAGCTTTCTATGGGTTCTACAGAAACTAACTTGATATTTCATGGTGACACCGCGATCAAACATACGTTCCATGTTGTTGATAATAGCGTATCGTTCGAAGCAGACGCCATACTAGGCATAGATTTTTTAGTAAAATATAAGGCCCAGATAAGCTACGATACGTGGCTGTTAACGTTATATCTACCGAATAAAGTTTTAGAAATTCCAATTCAGAACAGTCCAGAAAAGGACGTATTGTTGATACGAGCTAGGTGTGAAGTTATGCGTGTCTTTAAATTACAGAGCCAGCATAAGGATGATTGGGTAATCCATAACCAAGAAATATGTCCAAAAGTCTATACAGCAGCATCAATAATTTCAGCAGCTAATCCTATTGTCAGAATATTGAATACAACAGACCATACAGTGAAAGTCGATGTAAGTAAATTAATGCTAAGTCTACTATCGGAATATAGAGTGTTAAGGTGTAAAACAAAGGCTGAACGGGCAAATAAACTAATATCAAAAATTGACTTCTCGAATACCCCAGAGTTTGCAAGGAAACAATTGCAAGAGTTATGTTCCGAGTATGAAGATGTTTTCGCCCAGGATGATGAGCCATTGGCAGTGAACAATTTCTATGAGCAATCAATACAAATTTCGGACAATATACCCGTCTACATAAAAAATTATAGACTTCCTGAAGCTCATAAGGAAGAAATCAATAATCAAGTACAGAAAATGTTAAACGACGGAATCATCGAAAATTCAGTATCGGAATACAATTCACCAATTCTGCTAGTGCCAAAGAAGTCCAAAGATGTAAAAAAATGGAGGCTGGTAGTAGATTTTAGAAACCTTAACAAAAAAGTAATTGGAGATAAATTTCCCTTACCAAGGATTGAGGAAATTTTAGATCAAATTGGGCGAGCCAAATTCTTTTCAACCCTTGATCTTATGTCGGGGTTTCATCAAATCCCAATAGAGAAAGACTCACGAAAGTATACAGCATTTTCAACGAATTCAGGCCATTAGCAGTATTGTAGATTGCCCTTCGGTTTAAAAATTAGTCCAAATAGTTTCCAGAGAATGATGAACATAGCGCTAGCAGGTTTGCCTCCGGACATTGCATTTCTCTATATTGATGATATAATCGTCCTTGGATGTTCACTCAGGCATCATCTTAAAAACCTTAAAAGCGTTTTCGAGAGACTGAAAGACAAAAATCTTAAACTAAATCCTGAAAAGTGCAAATTTTTCCAGACAGAGGTAACTTTTCTGGGACATCAGGTGTCAGCTGAAGGAATTAAGCCCGACGCTTCAAAATATGAAGCCATGAAGAACTATTCCACACCCAAATCAGCTGACGATACTCGACGATTCGTTGTATTTTGCAACTATTATAGAAGATTTGTTCCCAACTTTGCGAACATTGCCCTACCACTTAACAAATTGTTGCGGAAAAAGGCGGCATTTGAATGGACAGAGCTGCAGCAAGAGGCATTCGATAAACTGAAAGCGACGCTAATGTCGCCTACAATTCTCCAATACCCCGACTTCGGAGAACAGTTTATAATTTCGACGGATGCATCAAATGAGGCCTGTGGAGCTATATTATCCCAAAAATTCGAAGATAAGGACCTCCCTATAGCTTTTGCAAGCAGAACTTTTACACCTGGGGAAAAAAATAAGTCCGTTATCGAAAAGGAATTAGCAGCTATACATTGGGCGATAAATCATTTCAGACCTTACATCTATGGTCGAAAATTTGTAGTACGAACAGATCACCGGCCGCTCACTTATCTATTTGCAATGAAGAACCCATCATCCAAGCTAACACGCATGAGGCTTGATATCGAGGAATACGATTTCACGGTAGAATTTGTGAAAGGGAAGCAAAACAGTGGACCAGCATTATCTAGAATCGATATAGAGGATTTAAAGAACGTCAGTGTTCTACAAGTTAAAACAAGGGCGATGACGTCAAAATCGAAAGAACCAACCAGACACTCAGAAAGGTCGGATACAGAATCACAGCAGCCTGATCAACTGCGAGTGCTAGAGGTATCTCCGTCCGAATCATTAAAAAATGTGGTATAATTAAAGTTCATGGCGAACAGCTGCGCCACGAATGAACTAAACATCCTAATACAGGATAGCAAGTCAGTACTAATAAAGCGGTTATTTAGAAGAAATATAAATGAATCCATGGAATCCGCATTAGAGCGTGAAATCCGAAGATTGGATGAAGAAATTTATTACGAAGCTCAGACCGAGACTCTGAAACTTTCTACAGAAAGTGAAATTTTTAATTATGTAAGCGTTGCTATATTCAAAGATATATGCAATCGCAGTCTAAGAAACGTTTCAATAAAATTGTACAAGCCGCTCATACATATAGCAGATGAAGAAAAAATTGTCGACATTTTGAATCAATATCATAATACACCCACAGGAGGACATCTAGGACAGGCCCGAATGTATAAGAAACTAAAAACTATATATCTTTGGAGAAATATGAAAAAATCAATAGCGAAACACGTAAATAATTGCGAAAAATGCTCAAGGAACAAACATCAGGTCGAGACTAAAGAACCTATGCAGCTAACAACCACGCCGGTTAAGGTATTTGAGGTAGTATCAATAGACACGGTAGGACCTTTCACCAAAACTGCTAGCAATAATAGATACGCGATAACATTACAATGCGATCTAAGCAAGTATGTGGTAGTCATACCCATAAAAGACAAGGAAGCAAATACCATAGCAAAAGCTGTGGTGAATGAGTTCATTCTCAAATATGGTCCAATGAGCTACATTAAGTCTGATTTGGGAACGGAGTATAAAAATCAGGTATTTAAAGAAATATGTGGGTACCTACATATCAACCAACTGTTTGCAACTGCGTCACATCCAGAAACAATAGGGGCTTTAGAGCGGAATCACAAATCCCTGAACGAATATCTCAGATGCTTTGTGAACGAAAATCACGACGATTGGGACACTTGGACCCCTTATTACGCGTATTGTTACAATACAACTCCAAACACCGTGCATGGGTATACACCATTTGAACTCATATTCGGTAAAACTCCCTCGGTACTTACGGAAATACCAAACAAACGTCCTGATCCAATGTATAATCATGACCTCTATGCAAAAGAACTAAAATATAGACTACAATCCAGTGTAATAAAAGCAAGACAATATTTACAAGAATCTAAGGCCAGAAGAATAAATACAGAAAATCAAGATCGTAACACATTACGCTTAAAGAGAGGGGAACGAGTTTTTATAAAAATACAAAATAGAAGGAAAATGGATCCACTATTTGAAGGACCATATGAAGTAATCGAGATATCTGAACCAAATTGTGTTATAAGAGATTCAAACAATAAACTAATTACCGTACATAAAAATAGATTAAGGAAATATAATAATTCGTAATAACTTTTGACAAATATAACCAGCGTAGATCAAGTAGTATTAGGTTGAATATATGAAAATGTTAATAATGAAATGTTAATATAAGGTAGATTCTAAGTTAATGATGTACAGAAGAGAGATTTTCCTTGTTCTCAATAAAACAAGAAAAACCTCTCTTCCAAAAGGGGGAAGGTGTAATGTACCACATGATGCAGCGCAGCAATGAGCGAAGCAAACTAAACTTTCCCATTCGGACCGAAGAAAAAGAAAAGGTTTAAATCCCCTGAGGCACAGAAAAGGTTTTCTTTCCCTGGTCATCCCATTCCATTTCATTCCCGTTCCATTCCCACGCTGACCGCTGTTTGGCTCCGCCTCCAGTTTCCCACGTTGTCCATTGACCGAACGTCTGGAGACACTCCCACCTACAATGCGATCTGCAAACCAATGCAGATCGATCTGACCTCGTTAGGTGTTGCCTCATCGAAAGAATTCCGATGGGAAAGTTTGAGGTGACGACACTTTAGTGCTGCGGTAGCACTGCAAAATAGGTATAAGAACCCCGCAAAATTCTGATAGTTAGTCAGTAAGTAACTTACAGCTGTAAGCTTAGTGAATTAAATAAACTTATTTTAACCGAATAATTTTTCCATACTTCCCAGTAAGTATTACCTCTCTTTCCATTCCAACGGGATCTGCTTGATCAGAGCGGAACCCTGCGGAACCATCCCTCGCGTTTTCCCAAACAATCAAGGAGGAATCCTACAACCAGCCTAAATTACGATCGGAAGAATAACTTCACTTACGAGATGCTGTTGTTGGAAACATCGACGGAAATTTAAACCCCAATGACATCGGTCATGCTTTCATTTTACCTTCAAATTACATCGGCAGTCCACGCAACATGCAGGAATACATACAAGATGCGATGACTTACGTACGTCATTACGGCCGACCAGATTTGTTTATAACATTTACATGTAATCCGAATTGGAAACTACAAACTTTACTATTACCAGGACAAAAAGCAATTCATTGGCATGATATAACTGCACGTGTGTTCAAACGAAAATTGAAATCATTAATTGATTTTATTGTTAAATATTCAGTTTTTGGTATCACACGTTGTTGGCTGTATTCGATTGAGTGACAAAAGCGAGGTTTGCCTCATGCCCACATTTTAATTTGGCTTCAAGATAAAATCCGTCCAGAAGAAATTAATCAAATAATTTCAGCCGAAATTCCAGACCCATCAATTGATCAAGAATTTCTTGATATTGTTACCAAACACATGATCCACAGGCCCTGCGGTGCTGTCAACATGACGTCACCATGCATGGAAAATGGAAAATATAAGAAGAGTTTCCCAAAGCCGCATACGAATGACACTATCACGGATATTGACGGATATCCAATGTATCGCCTCAGAAATGCTGAGAATGGTGGCCACACATTCACAATGAGACCGCCGAATTCTACAGATTAAGTAGAATTTGACAATCAGTGGGTGGTAGCATAATCACCATTCCTTTCAAAAACTTATGAGGCTCATATCCATGTCGAGCTTTGCAGTTGTGTAGAATCAATTGAGTACATTTGTAAATATGTAAATAAAGGCAGTGACTTGGCCATATTTGAACTACAAAATATGAATAAAAATGACGAAATAAGACGATACCAAATGGGTAGATACATCAGCAGCAACGAAGCTATTTGGCATATTCTTAGCTTTCCCATACACGATAGAGACCCTTCTGTCCAGCATCCAGCAATACATCTTGAAAATTGTGAACGTGTGTACTTCACTGAAGAAAATGTTACCCAAAGAGCGCTTGAGGCTACAAAAACGACACTAACTGAATTTTTTACATTGTGTCAAAAACCTGATATTTTCGGCCAATTCTCAAAGACATTGATATATACTGATGTTCCACGTTATTTCACATGGAACAAATCCGGTAACAAATAGGAGCCACGGAAACAAGGAAAAACACATCCATCCATTACAGGCATATTCAAAGCTAAGACATTGGAGTGCTAAGACATTGGAGTACACGGGAGTGCTTCTATTTACGTTTGTTATTGGTGAATGTTCCCGGACCAACATCTTTTGAATTTCTGCGACCAGTTAATGGCCGAGTATTTAATACATACCAAGATGCCTGTCGTGAACTGCAATTGCTAGAAGACGATAACCATTGAGACTTAACGCTTGCCGATGCTGCGTTGACGTCATCGCCCAATAACATTCTTCAGCTGTTTGCAAATATTTTGACGACATGTTATCCATCGCAAGCACACACTTTGTGGGAAAAATATAAAAATTGTATGATAGAACACATATTGCAACGAATTAGACAAACAGAACAAAGCCAAAACATAGAAAACACGCCAGAAATGTATTTATAATGAAGCGTTAGTGTTGATCAAGGATTTATGTGCTTTAATTTCAAATTAACCACTTAATCATTATGGTGTGCCATCACCTGATCGCCCAGCCACAGACTTAGTCAACACCGATTTACAACGAGAAAAACAATATGACCATGGTAATTTAGCAACAATTATTATGAACAGTGAGCCATTACTAACAGCAGAACAAAAAATTATTTATGATCGGATTATGCTGACTGTTGCTGTTGAACAAGGCGGTTTTTTTTTCTTTGACGCAACAGGTGGAACCGGTAAGACATTTTTAATATCGTTGATTCTTGCCAAAATACGTTCACAACAGAAAATCGCATTGGAAATTGCATCGTCAGGCATTGCGGCTACTTTGCTAGATGATGGGCACATTCAACATTCAAGCTGCCATTAGACATTCATAATAAACCAAACACAATATGTAACATAAAAAATAATAGAGGAATAGCTGCAGTGTTGAGGAGGAGTTCGATCATAATTTGGGATGTGTGCACAATGGCTAATAATATAATATAATATATTCACAAATATTTTCCGAACAATTGCTAGATATTGGGAACGGTAGAATGGAACTGCAACCAAATACGCAAAGCATTAAACTGCCAGACAATTTCTGCACTGTTCTTCACGGAAAAAATGAATTGATTGAAAGTATTTTCTCGGACATACAGAGTAACTACTTGAATCATAACTGGCTCAGCGATCGGGCTATTTTGGCAGCCAAAAATATTGATGTTGACGAAATTAACTTCCAGATACAACAGCTCTTACCAGGCGATCTGATGTCTTTTAAATCAATCGATACTGTTGTTGATGAAAATGAAAGTGTGAATTTTCCAATTGAATTTTTAAATTCACTGGATATACGTGGAATGCCACCACATAATCTTCGATTGAAGATTGGTTCAACTATTATTCTCCTGCGTAATTTGAATCCACCTCGATTATGCAACGGTACACGTTTGGTCATCAAAAAGATTACCGGAAATGTTCTTGAACCAACGATTTTAACTGGAAGGTTTAAAGGAGAAGTGGTCCTGTTGCCAATTGTTAAAAATTTAAAACTACCTGCCCTACCTACATTTAAAAAATCATTTCGTTCAAACTTGAATAAAAAGAAACAATAAAATTGAAAATTAATTACTTTATAGCCGTGTTCTTTTGGTCACTCTAACAGAACAGAACTGTCAAATCCCATACATTTAACAGAACAAGGTTAGTTCTCGATAATAACTGGAACTAATTTGCTGTTCTGAACAGAATAGTTGAGCTAGAAATGTCCAGATGGCGACATGGATCATTTTCCTTGACGCGAACCTACATTTTTCCTTAAATTCCACAAAATTACAATTTCTTCAAAACTTTCGTTTGATTTCATCTGAAAATTTAAATTCAAGTAATATGTGAGGAATTTATGCAACTAAGGGCTCACAAAATGGAAAAAATCGAAGAAAGTTCATATAAATGGTAAGTGAAATTGGTAAAAGTTTATAATCTATCGAGAACAAGTCCGATGCGTTCTTTTGCTACTCTAGTTTTGTACTCGATAGCGATGACCAAAAGAACGCGGCTTATATTGATTTGTTCAATAACCTTCCCCTTCAAATCCCAATCCAGTGGATTTTTATACCGGCTTTAACGTTTCCGTCTTCGTTCGTGAATAATAATTTCACTGTATTATGGGGTAACAGTAGCAGCACATCAGTCAAGGTCATCGGTCCCTATGACTGATGTTCTTTTAGCGTTAGCCCTTAAATAGTTTACTACAACGTAATATAACAAAAGCCTTAGTCACAGCAACGCGATCTAAGATATATGTTATGATTAATAATTTTGATTAAAATAATTTCCACCGGAATGAAAATATGTTTCATTCAAAGCACATGAAAATAAAACACAAGAAACAATTGTAAATGTGTTGAAGTAGTATTTAAAAATCAATAATGGCAACACTGATTATATACCCTATTTACTTTTCTCATGTGGTTTGTTTTTAAACGTGTTATTTAGAGTTAGGTGATGATTATGGGCTTTTGTGGGCCAGCAACTCGTTTTACATCATCTTCCCATCAAGTGAATGAAAAAAGTGAAATACAATCTGTGTGTGACAACTTCCAACAAAACACAACATTAGAAATACATGACATTCAGATATCCAAGTTCCATAATTTCCCTTTTAGCATCAATACAAAAGGGTAATAATTCGTGCAATATTCTCAATTTCCACTAGAACGTGGTCATAATATGGCACAGCCTATTTATTAACTGTCGTTCTTCTGTAGCTCACACACATGAATATGCATTAGAATATTACTCCGATCAAAGCTATGCATAGGAAACTACAATTGAAGTACCGTTCTGCCAGAGACAAGCGTAAACATGCTTCAAGTAGCACATCCAACTTCCCGTTTGCTTCTCCCGCCAGTATACATTCTTCAAAAGTTAGTGTATCTACAAATAAAACTTCTCCTCCAAGGAAGTGAAGAAGGATTCAATCACAGGCCCACAGCACACCCCCAAGTTGTCTACACCTCACAAGTGCCAACTGTAGTACATGTTGATGAACCAGACATTGCGCCTGTGCCAGAAGATCCCATTGCATTGACCATAAATAAAAATAGGATCACAGAAGATTTACCAACAAGCTACATCACAGCAAGGTTACCGAACAGTGATCAAGGGAACAGTGAAATTGGTAATATGAACCAGGTTTGCAAGTACTGTAGGGCATTGTTATTTTAAACAGAATATGAAGAAGAATCATGTCAGCTTTGCTGCCATAAGGGCTATATATGTATCTCTGCCACCTTTAGATGTGCCTCTCACTTTGAAGAACTTGATACAAAACAATGATGCTCAAACTAAAAATTTCTTGCTAAACATTAAGCAGTATAACAGTGCATTAGCTTTTGCTTCTGTAGCTACTGATGCAACTAACTTTCCATCTAACTTTTCCAACTGATGCAACTTACTTCTTACGAATAGGGCATTCAGCAAACAAAGAATGTTCTTCAACGATAATGGCCTCTTTACAGGAAATGATACTCAATTGCAATCTATATGCGCAATTATTTTAATTTCTGGGTATAAGAACTCCACTGCTTGATAAAAGGAGGTATAATGCACCCACAGGGCAAGGTGAAATTGCAGTGTTCACATCGGTTGATGGCGCACCACCAGGTAAATTCGAATTTGTTCTATATCACCAAGCAACAGGCCACTTGACTCGGGTAAATAACCTTATTCCCCATTGTGATCCAATGTGCTATCCGCTTCTCTTTCCCTGTGGTGATTCTGGATGGAAACCTGTTATGTCTCATGGCCAAATTCACCGTACAGCTGTTCGAAACACAACCACTCAGTTTCAATATTTCTGCTTCAGGTTAGCTGTCTGCAGTGGTTTTCAATTGATCCATTATTCAGGGATATTATTTCAACAATATGTAGTTAGATATGTAACAATAGTAGACTGCTATTGTAGAGTCGAGGGAGCCAGGATTGCTTTCATACGGTCCAATCAAAAGGAAGTACTTGTTGAAAGATATAAACGCCTTATGGATTACATGTTAAATGACAATCAGGAATTTTTACCTTACATTTTACCTTCTACATTTATAAACTATTAGGATGCTAAGGCAATTGTGAGTAGATTTGGGAAGCCCGATATCTTTGTTACTGCAACATGTAATCTAAACTGGAAAGAAGTCACAAACAACCTCAGGCCACATGAACAAGTTGGTAGCAGACCTGATTTTGTGAGTAGAGTTTTCAGTGCTAAGCTACAGCTCTTACTAGATGACCTTAAGAATCATGGCTTTGACAGTTGTTGTAGCAAACGCATATGTAGTTGAATTTCAGAAGCATATTTTCCTCATTTTACGAGAATCCGACAAAATTAGGGATCCCAGAGATGTAGATGCGATTTTTTACGCAGAAATACCAAATCTTAATGAAGACCCACTTTTGCATGCGGTTGTTTCTCAATGCATGATTCATGGTCCATGTGGTGAACTGAATTTGCATGGAAGGGGACAAATGTACTAAAAATTTTCCAAAAGAATATGCCTCTGAGAGCATTATAAACGTTAGCGGTTACCTCCTTTATTGTAGAAGAAATGACGGTAGGACTGTACAAAAGAATGAATTTTCCTAGACAACAGGTGGGTAGTACCTTATAGCAAGTGGTTATCTAAAAAATATGAAACTGGCACGACCATCCTTTGTACCAAACATCTCACACTATAGAGCGATTAACTAGACACTTGCCACAAGAACAGATGGTTTACTTTCTTGGCAATCCCCCAGTGACACTAAATTGACCGCTTTTTTTAAACTGTATCAAAACAATTTCGCCGCGAGGGAATACTTATATTCAGAGATCCCAGAACATTTTGTTTGGGGAAAAGACAAGTGGAAACCGAGGAAAAGATTCACGAAAAGTATTGGCAGGAATTACACAATCAATCCTACCGCCGCGGAACGCTTAGCTTGAGGGTACTTCTGCTGCATGTCAGAGGGCCCACAAGTTTTGACTTTCTGAAAACTGTTGACGGTACGCTCTGTGCAACATTTTCAGAACCAGCGAAAAGATTGATTTTGCTGGACAATGACAGGGAGTGGTTTCAATGTTTTGAAGGGGCATCCGCATTCCAAATGCCCAGGCAAATAAGAGACCTATTCGGAATTATTTGTGTTTTTTGCTCAACCAAATGATGTGCCACAACTTTGGGAAACCTTCAAACGATACATCGCAGAATATTAGTTAAGGACACACGAAGACGACGATGCATTCAATCTGACTATACTTGACATTCAGCAAATCGTCTACCCTTATTCCACGAGTTTGGAGAATTGGTATTCTCTAAGTCACCCAGTAAGTAAAACATCACTTGCGGATGAATTTTTACTTACGTGACGGAGTAAGCCGTATTCTAGATCTCATGTGACATGAGTTAATGCCACGTCACTTCATTTTGAAACTTACTTCAAAAAGTGAAGTGACAATTTTTTAAATGTGGAAAAAAATACAAAAATACAATATTGATTACTGAATTATGTTATTATTAATTATTATCATTAATTACTTTATGTCATTTTCATTTTATTTTATGAAAAAAAAGTAACAATCATTAATATCCAAATTTAATTTAAATATATTATTTTATATTATTACAATCATATTATTTACTTGTTTGTGATTTATTTAAATTTTTTTATTTACTTAAAATAAAAATGAAAAATTTGTAGTAAAAATAAGTTACTTTTTCGTCAAAATCGAAAATGACGTAACTATAAGAATCCGGCCCGGGATGAATTTTCTAGTAATTTCATTTTGTTTGTTGAGTAATATAAAAAGGAATATTAGGGTTATTAATTATGGCAATTATTGGAGGAAGTATGTTAAATTGATTCATTTTTCCTACACCTGATATAATTTGTTTACCTAGTTATTTAAAATTATTAACATTATTTGTATGTATTGTTGAATTGACAAAATTAGCATTCTTTTTGGGTGAAAAATTATTGCATTTGGAGTAGATTTCAGACAGGTTCTGTCTGTCGTAAGGCTTGGAAACCGAATCACCATTGTACAAGCCTGTGTAAACAGTTCTCCACTTTGGAATCAGGTTATTCATCGAATGCTTACTACTTATATGAGAGCTGCAGGTGACGCAGACTTCTCGGATTGGTTATTAAAACTAGGAAGTGGTACTTTGCCCACTTACAACAATCTCTAACCAGACAGCATCCAAATCCGAACAAAGAACGGAATCGGCCTATCGATCCTCTACCTCATCTGATGACACCCTTTTGTTTCTTTGTTCATAGGATTTCTGTCCCCTTTGTTTCGCTGTCCATAGGATTTTTGTCTTTTGTTTGTGGGGTACCAAACTTGTCCTTCGGAATTCGTTGCACAATGCAATAATGAATTTTAGGTCGCTGAACCCAAAATTGTGCAACGAATTCTGAAGGAAATGCAATTTTTGAACAAAACTTTAAATTTCGAAATCCCAAAATCCATAGTTTAGCCAAGTTATTACATAGAACGCGATTTTTGGATACGGGAAGGTACGGTATCTTCTTCGATCTTTCAACCCTGGACGATGGGTTGAATGTCCGAACAAGTGACCAAGGACAGCGCGTTCGGAGGAGATATAAAGCGAATGTCAGCTTGGTGGACGGGCTTTTTCTTCGATAGATTTTGGACGCTAGGGATCGTTGCGAATTTTCGACTGAGTCGGGGTGGAAAAAAAAAGTGAAGACGAGAAACTCGATCATGATTATAACCGTTCGCTTTAAGAGAAATAAAATCGAAAGAAATAATATTTAAAAGTGCCGACTTGCGCGGAATATTTTTGGGCACATTACGCCTAAATGAAGAAAATGTTGTGAACTAGGATTTAAAGAATTAAGACTAAGGAATTACAGAATTGGAATAAACAATAGGGTAAATTAATAGAATTGTTGTGCATTAACAGTGGAAACTAATAAATCACAAAAAAAAAAAAAAAAAAAAAAAAGAGAAGCAAAATTAAATTAAAGATTTGAAGGACTGGGAAAGTTTTAGGATTGGAGTGATCTAGAGTGAAATAATAGTAACGAATGGTCAGGTAAAAAATAGATAGTGAGGCGAATCAGCAAAATCAGAACAATACCAGCAGTTAAAGTTGTATTTGAAGAAGTGTTTGTGAAAAATTATGAACTAAAATGAACTAAGGGGAAGAATAAAGAACCAGGAGAACCAGGAGAAAGAAGAAGTTGTGAACTAATAGTGCGTATTCTTATGAGAAGTACTAAGAATCAAAAGACGAGAACTGTTTAAAGCTAACATATTAATGTTGTAATAATTTAAATATATTTTGTCTTAAATTAATTTCATGTATTCTTTACAATTTCCTTTTCCCAATTCTCAACATCCATAAAATCCCAGCCTACTTACTGAGATTCTCAGTTTACAATGTTGTTGTTCGCCGAAATATTTGCGTCCTGTCTGAAAGTATTTCAATGGTTGCTTGGTTCATTTCCCACTCTCCCGAATTCTTCGACAACGTACAAATTCATTAAGGGTCATCGATGAAGCCAGTTTTAATTGATCCTTGTTGACGCCTCATCCTCGCCTTCTTTGTTGAAATACAAGTGTTTTGTTTGAAAGTTGTGTCGGTGTGAGTTAATTATAATCAACATTCCTAATATTCAGGATAATATTTAGAACCATATCTATTGGGCAGTGTCGTTGGTAATTTTTGATCAAGTGTCCTGACCTTTCTACAAGGTGATAAGCCAGCCCTAATGGTTTATGAACCATTTACTCTCCCAATTTATGTTCAGATCATGGATCTGGTCACCAAATAAAGTCAGTTACACATGAAACACAAATAAATTTACGTATAATGGAAGACTCATGTTCAATTGTGCCTTGTTAGCTACAGAGAGTGATGCAAAGTCATTATTTACTGCAAATTTTTTAGACTTGATTCTGCTTCAGCAAAAGTTTTTGCATTTATTCACATTGGCTACCTCATATTTTTCAGAGACAGTACTTTTGTTCACACGCATTCCTTATTGACTCCTGTTGTCGACGAAGAGGAGTTCGATAACTTGATTTTGGATCGGGTCTTGCTGGCGACCATTCATCCACATTGATCCTGGTAAATACTTTAAGTCATTCTAACCTTATCTAAATCGTTTCCTTATCATTACAGTAAGCAAACAAAAATATACAGTCCATTATTTTAATTACATTTCCCTTTCGTTTCTAGACCTGGCTAATCCCTGTTAATCAAAAACATTGTGAACTAATAGTGCGAGCTAGTAAATCAAAAAAAAAAAAAAAAGTGAAGGAAAATTAAACTAAAGAATTAAATGACTGGCCACGTGTTAGAACTGGAGTGAGCTAGAATAAAGCTGATAGTAATGAATGGTCAAGTAAAATATTTGGAGTAAAGCGAATTAACGAAATAGAGCAAAATGGCAGTTAAAGAGGTGTTGGAAGAAGTGTTTTGAAGAGTTATGAACTAAGGTGAATGAAAATAAAGAACCAAGAGAAGGAAATGTGGTGAACTAATAGTGCGAACCAATGAGTTGGAAAAGAGAAAGAAAATTGGAATGCTAAGCATTTTCGTAAGTAGTAGCAATAGTGAACCAGAAGATCAATAGCGAAGCCAGCCGACATAGCGAAGATAGTGGCAACCGGTTGACAAGAGCCGGGGAGGAGACTAGAGGTAGAAAGGGAGCACGTTAGTTAAGTATTAGTTAATAAGTTAATAAATTTGTGAAAGATATATAAGTATAGTAGTAGAAACACACTTAGGAATACTAGCAGGGATAACAGATAACAGGTACACTTTACGAACGAACTGTGTGAATCAAGTTGGCACTTTCTAGCAAACAAAATTGTTGAATACGAGTGATTCTTCCTCAATTTACATTCCAAGACTGATCGTGACGCGTCGCGGGGTTTCTCGTTTTTACCGTGACACGTCGGGTAACTCGTCCTAAAACGAGTCGCGCCCACCCACGACCTTTTCGCGGGCATTAGGCCGAGTGAGTTACTCAACCTCCGGAAGGGACGGAGGCTTATGTTGCACCAAAATTTTGCACTTGACAACTCTTATAACTTCCTTATACCTTAACTTCCTATTACATTATATTATATTATATCCCTTATATAAGAAACAATTAGAAAATTCCATATGGGAACGCTTCCCATGATAAAAATGGAGGGAATGGAGCGTGGTGAAGTTGGATCGACGTGTGGAGTGTAAAGATGGATCGAAGTGTGGAGTGTAAAGAAAGATCAGAGTTTAATAGATGAGAGGTTTTTTTTACATATGTCTTGAGTTGTCTTTTGGTCGTGACGAATATACAAACAATACAAACAACAAAATTGCTAGCGGGTAAACGGTGATTACAGTTTGAAAGACCGACAGTAGGTGTAAAATTTTTTTTGATGGAAAAATTTTTGGGAATTTCAAAAATAAATAAAAACACACCTAAATCCCCCCTCATCATGGATAAAAACATGGAAGTACTTCTATTGAAAATCGATTAAAAAATTGGAATTATTGTGGATACGAAGACGATCATCGAGGAAAAAAATAACCTTAAAGTTAAAATATCAGAAGTAGAATCTAAACATAAACTGGCAGAAGGAAAAAGGCGGAAAAGCAACCTAGTTTTCTTATGAATCGAAGAAAAAGTGTAATCCGAAGCGGAACTAATGGACCTAATCAAAGGAATTATTGCGGATATGGGAGTACACATGGACAGCAACGAAATTAGCAAAACCTGCAGAATCTGGCATCAAAGCAAAGACAAAAACCGTCAAGTTGTAGTCTCTATTACAACCCAATGAAGGAAACATCTTATACTCAAAAGACCTAATCTTCCAGAAAGAATCAACATTAAGGAGGACTATTCCAAAAAAAAAAACTTTAGAAAAACGCAAACTGCCACCGCCTAAAGTGGAAGAGGAAAAAAAGGGAATATTGCCTATATTTTTAAAGCATGATAGTTTAAAAAATCATTGGAAAATATAGAGAAAAAGAAAAGACAAGTTTCAGGTTCACCTAAATCACCAACACAAAAGAGAACTAATATGAGTACCGAGCAAGCCAAAATCAACAAACGCACTACTCAGAACTCATACTAAAGATATAATTAGACCTAACATATTGAATTACATAGAGAGAGCAGGCTCTGACCCTCAACTGAATACTCCTAAAAACTAAATAATGACAAGGACCACCGGATTCCAAAGATAACGGGAACAACAAATAATTATATACACAACCAACCTACAAAATGTCTCCCACCACGGCTGGTCCCCGCGGGAGGTCTAGACAATCACCCTCTAGCATCAAAAAACAGCCAACTCTACATAGCAACATTAAATACTAGGACTCTAAGAACCCCAGAAATTCTAGTAGAACACGAAGAAGCATTAAAGGATCTTAAGTGGGATATACTAGGGATAAGCGAAATGCAAAGAGCAGGAGAATGTATAGAAGAGCATCCAGACTTTGTCATGTTCAACAAAGGAGATATCGGAGGACAAAGAGGAGTTGGATTCTGAGTTAAAAAGAATTTAAGGGAAAACATATTAGAATTCATTGGAATTAACGACCGAATCGCTATACTACACGTTAAGATTCCCACCTTTAAAAAAACTTGGACAATCATACAAGCCTATGCACCCACAGAACAAGCTGAAGAACTTTAGCATGTCTTTCTACAAAAACATATCCCAAATTGTAAGTAACTACTTGTGCAACGCAATTATACTAGTGGGAGACTTTAATGCACAAGTGGGAGAAAAGCAATGCAAAGAAGAGTATCTCTTAGGTAGCTTTGGTTATGGAAAGAGAAGTAACAATGGACAAAGGCTGATAGATGTCTTACTAGAGCACAATCTCTCTTCTAAATAGCATTTTCAAGAAAAGTAAAAATAAAAAGCGGACTTGGATCTATCCAGATGGAAGGTATAAAAACGAAATAGTTTATATCATAAGTAGCCACCCGAGATTTTTTACAAACACGGAGGTTATATCAAAACTAAATTTTGATACCGACCATCGCATGGTGAGATCATCACTCAGGATTACACAAACAAAAAGAAATAGAAGATCTGCTCTACCAGGACCCACATACATAGAATTCAATATATTCACAGCTCATTCGTTAGTAAAACTTGGTAAATGACGCAATAGATGTAAAAATAAGTTATGACAAACTAAAAAAAGAACTTGCATGCCCAAAAAATGAGAGTAATAAAAAATAAATGTAAACTGAGTGATGCAACGCTAGAACTTATAAATAAAAGAAAAAGGCTATTTAGTTGCAAAATGAGCAAACAGAATATCCAAAACATAATACATCTAAGTAAGAAAATCAAAGAAGCCATTAGAAAGGACAGAAAGGCCAAGAGATTGCAAACATTAGAAAAACATATTATGAAAGCAGGAGGACCTAGGAAGGCTCTGAAAGAACTTGGTGAAGCCAACCAATGGATCCCAAAGCTTAAAAAACAACCACAAAAATATTACCACCAGAATTTAAACAAAATAGCTACAAAATTTTACTGTAATCTCTACTCCAACCAAGACACCAGCATGCCAGCGAATCAAGGATGGTTGGACTATGATCCGTCACTTATAATTTCGGAACCTGAAATATTACGCAGTGAAGTTAGAAAAGCGATACTAAGCCAAAAATCAAACAAAGCACCAGGCCATGATAAGATTACGAACGAGGTACTGAAAGGAACTTTAGAAAAGGTGACTCCCATCTTAACAAAAATCTTCAACGATATTCTGAGATCAGGACAAATTCCAGAACAGTAGGAAACAGCACATATAATACTCATCTACAAGAAAGGTCCAAAAGATGACAGGGAATTATAGGCCGATAAGCCTGATGTCCATCATCTATAAGATATTCTCTAAAATCATTCTGGATCGTGTTAGCATTACCCTAGATGAAAGTCAACCTATGGAACAAGCTGGATTTAGGAAAATCTTTTCCACGGTAGACCGTATTCATACGTTAAAACAGATTATAGAGAAATACAAGGAGTACAACAAATCGCTGTATAAGGCTTTTATAGATTACTCCAAGGCTTTTGACAGCATAAACCATACAGCCATATGGAAAAGCCTCGAAATTCAGGGAATTCCTCCACTGTACATTAATATCATCAAGAATATATACTCCAAGAGTAAAGGAAAAATTCAGCTAGAATCCTTGGGGAAGCTATTCCAAATAGAAAGGGGTGTCAGGCAAGGCGACCCGCTTTCCCCGAAGCTGTTTTCCGCAGTCCTAGAAAATACATTCCAACAGCTAAACTCGAGTCAATATGGATTTCGTATTGATGGGCGGAGACTAAACAACTTAAGATTTGCGGACAATATTGTACTGTTTGAAGAAAATCCTTTGAATCTAGAAAAAATGATCCAAGACTTAAATAAAGAAAGTGAAAAAGTTTCCTTGTCGATGAATATAAACAAAACAAAGTTATTCAGAAAATCGGTAAAACATGACATTAACATCAACAATCAACTTGTTGAATATGTGGAAGAATATATCTACATATTTGGGACAAATCATATCACACACGGACCAAACCACCAAAGAAATTAAAAGACCAATAGTCAATGGCTGGAAAATGTACTGGTCCCTAAAGGAGGTTATGAAATCTAATGAGCTTAGTATCGATATCAAGAGGAAAGTCTTCAACACCTTCATTCTCCCTTGCATTACATATGGATGCGAAACCTGGTCTCTTACAAAACAGCACAGTAACATGCTAGAACACTGTCAGAGGGCCATGGAACGAAGCTTGATAGGTATTAAAAAAACAAACAAGGAAACACCTTCATAGCAAGACAAAACTAACAGATATACTTACCAACTTAGACCAAATAACGTGGAGCTGGACAGGACATATGCTGCGTAGTAAAAGTGGAGCAGAATTATAACTGACTGGTATCCTAGGGATGGGAGATAGAGGGAGACAGATCAAAAGATGGGAAGATGAGTTGAAACTCACTGCTGGTTCATACTGGAGAAGAGTTGCTCGAGACGGAGTACAGTGGAAGATGTTGGAGGAGGCCTATGCTAAGAGGCATACTGAATTCAGAGACACATTAACACCAAAACTTTAAATGAGAGTTCAGGATCAAAGGTTTATTATTATTTTTTTTTTTTTTTACATATCCTCCTCTCAACAAAAGACTTGCGTTTTTCTTCGTGTATGTTAGTTTTTCACTGGCTCTCCCTGTGTACTTTGTCGGATATATAATAAATGTTTCTCCTAAATACGTTCATTCTATACGGGGCCCTCCTTCCTTCTCACATTCGCGAGAAGTTTCGCACGTGCCCCCTAGTTTTTTTTATCCAAATAATTATTTTCTGCTCTATTTCTGTACGTGTGAAATTTTGAAATATGCGACGAATTTTTGTATTTTTTTTTGAATTTTACAAGTAAAACTGGAAAAATATTGTTCAGTCCTAATCATTAACTAGCTTTATATTATTAGAAATATAATAATTCAAATACGGTTGAATATTATAATTTTGATAATTAAAAACAACGGAAATTATGCTCGATTGATGGATGTGAAATCAATCCACTCTGGCATTGGGCCACACGTTTTTATCATATTTTTATGCCACGCTGAGCAATCTGATTGAACCACAGATGGCACGAAAGAAACATATGTCGGAGTGCGTGGGTGCGAAACGAGCATAACAACCCAGCCAACGTTTTACTTTATTATTTGCTTCTTAATTTTCTCTAATTCATTTAGTAGTTTTAAACAAACAATTAATATTAGTTCGAATACTATTATTACCTTATCGCTTCACAGATACCACGTACCCATCTGGTCATTTCGCGGGGAGAATATACATAATGCGGCTGCATGTCTTGCGTGAACTTATCTTGGGATGTTAAGTAGAATTCCACCATTGCATTTGTGAGTGGCTCCGCATATCCCCGCAAGGTAGGCATCAATCGTAGCATTGCTCTTGTAAAAGTTCCATAAATCTACAATCGATTTTAACAGAAATTTTTTTATATTAATTTTACGTATAACGTGTATGTGGTTTCTATTTTTTTACTTGCTTAAGTGATGTTTCACCAGGGTAGTCAACGTAGATTATAGGTACGTGCCTTAAAAAGCGATGACTAAGTGGTTTACGGCCCGGATCAGTTGGAGGGTTACAAGCGCCAACAAATTGTATCCGTTCCAATGTTACCCATGCTTGATCACTGGGTCGGTAGAAACCTTTGTGTTCTACTAACTGGCGTAAGAATGAAATAACCCTCTGTGTTCCATAAGCATCCATATCTGGCAAGTTAATCTCATCACAAAAAAGCACTAACCACTTTGAAATCTTAAAAAATAAAGTTACATGGCAATAAATGCTAGACATAGTAAAACTATCAATTTTTACCTGTACAGGTGATAGAATGACACCATTCGGTGTCTTCCGATATTCGCAATAGTGATCGAAAGTTTTAAGCAACAATTCGGGGGTAGTGGCGGAGGAAAAATTTAATCCAACGACCTCCATATCCGGAAGCGCTCGAAGAGCTGAGAAGAGTGTCATCGTTTTACCAGATCCCGGTGGACCACAAAGTACTGAAACAAATTAATAAGATTCACTTTGAATTTAAAGTCAGTTCTCGATAACGAAGGCGTCATGCATATGATTTCTATTGAATAGACAATAGTTTAATTTTGTGGCAAGTCAAGTTATTGTATGTTGGTAGGCCGCGAAATATTTTAAAGGAAAATGTGCAGGCTTCTAAAACTGACAATATAGCAAAGTTAGTTACCATTTTTAACCGGCTGAATTAAGGAAATCTTCACAACGTTGTTTAACCGTTATAAATTCGTTTTTTATTAAACTAGGCGAATTACCCGTCGTTGACGCGTGTAGAAAGTTCGAGCATTTCACAGCTAATGAAGGGCCTCCGTATAAACCAAATTAGCTGTTTTTCTATCAGAGGCATGGAAAATAAGAGTCACATAAAATTGACCGTTTGAGAAGCATTTAGTTTCCCTTACCTCAATCCCTGCAGTTGTCAATGTTTGCCCTCGAGACTTGTTTACAGTCATGGCAATGCAGACACCAACGGGAAACTGCAACCGCTTATTGAAACGGGAAGTTGCTTAGAATCAAGGGTATACGAGAAATTAAGACAGATTCTCCTGTTCAGCACCCAGTCATTGTATCTACTTGTATCATATGTCTGTGCAAACCTCGTACTATGAACCGCGTACCGTTGCACAGTTTTGGGTGCAGCATGATTGGTGCTCGTGTGTACCTTGAGAGTCAACTCATGAACAGGTATCCCACGAGAATTCATTGAGTCAAGAAATTTAGTGATATAATGAACTGTTTCATCCGCAGCAAGTACAGTGTTGACTGACTTGTACGTTCTCTGCTTGGTGAGAAGAAGTGAAAGCACTCTCCTATTTATTTGGGTAGTTTGCTCATTGATAGGGGTGAGGATTCCCCTTTCGCAAAGCCAGGAACTTTTGATAGATGGCAGTTTGGTGATTCCTGAAAACACCTTCTCAATAAGGTCTTCTTTGGGTCTCACAACAGTGCCCATTGTTGGAGGAATGGAAATTGAAGATGCCACGAATATTCGGTTACTATTCGGTATTCGGCCTATTCGGCTGCATTTTTTACTATTCGGTGTTCGTTATTCGGCCGAATAACGAATACCAAATCATGAAAAAAACGCAGAATGTTACTCATAAAACAATTTATTTAAACAGAAAAATCAGAACATTTAATACTTAAAATCTATCAATGGTATGGTATGATGGATGAAAAAAATTTTTCCCCATTCGTTGATAGCAAACGATTACGCTTTTCGTCGTAAATTATCCCAGCTTCCGAAAATAGCCGCTCACTATATACACTGCTACTGGGCCAACATAAATAAATCTTAGCAAATTCTGCTAGACTCGGAAACTGTTTACCGTTTGCTGACCACCACTTGAAAGGATCTGCTGTACGATCTATACGAATAGTTTTGATGTAAGAATCAATTTCATTTGCAATTGAACTTTCCTGTTCCACATCTTGGTCTGTCTGCATATTTTCTGTAGCGACTTCCTCAAAACAGTCCCAGAAATTATCGTGTATTTCATTACTTTTATAATTTTTTCCTTTCTGTCGAAGTGGAGCTAAAGCATCATCGCTGCTACTAGACTCATCACAACTCTTTCTTAAAGCTTCTGAAGAATTTTTTGTTTTTGCGTTTGAACTAATCCTAGAAAACTAGTTTTGAAACGCGGGTCAAGAAAAGTGGCAACAAGATATTGGTCATTCTCATTTAAGTTGAACCGTCTTTCAAGTTCAGCTTGTAGTGAAGATCTCATTTTTAATAAATTTTGTGTTTTCTGCTCTGTCTCTACCTTTGCCAGGTATTTTAGCGACGTAACAACATGTGGCATTACCTCAGAAATACAGGAAATACCCGAGCTGGTCATTTTTGTAATCTCTTCGAATGGTTTGAGGAGTTTGAAACATTGTTCCATTAACTCCCATTGAGCAGGTGTTAAATTCTTTAACGAATCATGGTCAGTTGTGTACAAAGAGACAGCTCGCTTTTGTTTTAGCAATCGCTGTGTTAAATAATATGTTGAATTCCAGCGTGTGCTTAAATTTTGTACTAATCGATGGTCAGGCAAATGAAGTTCTTGACTAATGCATTTCAGCTTTGCTTGTGCTATGCCAGAGTGGTTAAAATGGGTGACAATATTTCTCGAAGCAGCTACCATCTCTGTTATTTCTGACTGAGACTTTAGCGACTCCTCGACAACCCGTTGATGTTAATGAATAAAACACTTGCCAGAATCATATTCTGCGTCACGTACACCTTTTATCATATTGGCTCCACTGTCATGGACAAGAAGATAGACCTTGCTTTGTGGAATATTCCATCTCTCCGCAATACTATTAAGTTCTTTTGCGATATTGACACCAGTATGTGAACCAACAAACGGCTTCATCGCTAAAACGCCATGTTCTAAAATAAAGTCTGGAGATATCCAATGAGCAGTAAAACTTAAGAAACTCTGGTTGTTGTGTTGACATGTCCACATATCAGATGTCACGGATACTGCTGTTATTCGAGAAATATTAGCTTCGATTTTAGAACAATTTTTTTTTATATATATCAGGAACAATTTTCTCAGTCATGTAAGTATGACCAGGTACTTTGTATTGGGGTTATGCCTTTTCCATAAGCCTGTTCGTTCAACAAGTGATAATGGTTCGTTGTCTAAGGCAATCATTTCACCGATTCAATAATGATATTTTATTGATTTCGGATCATTTATATCCCAAGGCAATTTTCTTTCCGTTGTTTCCTTCAAAGTTAACTGTTTCTTTTTTGACATACCAGGTACTGTCAGTATCTTAGAATCAACAGACGTTAAAATACCCTCATTTTTGCTGCCACTTGTTGACGAAGCTGCAGTTAACGTAGCGTACTGGTCAGCATGTTTGTTTTGAAGGTGGTCTTTCAAAGAAGTTGTAGCTGGAATCATAAAACAAACAATAATGAAACAATGACGAATTTACTTCAAAAACTGGAACTATGAAACTAGTGATAAGTTTAAACTTGCATTTATTTAAATAATTATAAATAAAATAACAAAAATAGTATTATTTAACTAAAAAGCACGTAATAATGTTACTTACTTGCTTTCTTTCCTTCTCCACCACGCGAGATCTTTCTGTTACACAACAAACAAACTGCCAGCATATTGTCTTCACTAAAAATTTCATAATATTTCCAAACGGGTGATTTTTTATTAAATTGTGCCATTTCTTAACGCTTTTCGCGAACAAACACAAAATTTTTTTAAGATGTACAATATGACGTTGACTTTTGAGAATATAATGTTGACTCATTTCAGAGTTTTCCACTAAACTGAATGTTCTGACCAGATCCCCCGATCAATAAGAGAAGATGCTAAACTGCAACTGCCTCTTATCGATTAAGGAAGCCGCCCAGGAACGAACTCAATGAGTTTTTAACGATCAAATCAGCAACTCGTTAAAAACTCATTGAAAACTCTGCGACTTCACCTTTAATCTTGAACAGGGACGTAATGGTTTTCGGTTTCGGCAATGTTTATTGGAAGTAAATTAGGCGTAAGTTACATTTTTAAGAATTTTTTAAGGCCGCCCACGAAATGTACATAGTATGTGTCGCCGAATTCGACGCATCGGCCGAGAGCCTAGCCGAATATTCGGTATTCGGCAAAATCACTATTCGTGGCATCTCTAATGGGAATAAGATCTCCAATGTTTTCCATGCTGCCATCGCCAATTATCATTAGCAGCTCATAGAATTCTTGTGCGACTAGATCGTTTTCAGGCCGAATTCTCATATTCATTGTGAGAGACAAACGATCAATATATGACCACAGGAAAGATCTTTTCAATGACGCATTCTCCTCTCATCTTTCCTGTTGCCTCTGGTCACTACTGATAGCATTTGCCGGAAATCTCCAGAATACAAATACAGTGACTCCACTCATGGTCAATGTATTGCTCCGAATATATTTTAAAGTTCGATGCAAGGCCCCGACGGTTGATTTCCCGACTAGAAATCATTTGTGGTTTTTGATCCGACTCGGATCAGAATTGCCTGAAGTAAGATCCGGAACGGGTCAGGCTTCCTGATCCGAATATGACGAATTTTCGTCACACCTCATATGGAAGGGAGCGGATTAGGCGGGCGGATCATTAACGGATCAGGCAATCCTGATTACAATGAAAAAAAATCCTAGAACTTATTTTTTTTTTGTCTTTTCCATGTTAGATATACTATTTACCATATAACCTTTATTAAATTCAAATGAAAAATCGGTGCTGAAATTTCTCCCCGTGGCGGATTCGAACCTACGACCAATTGATTCACGCATCCAAGAATGGGACCCTCACACGCTAGGCTGTCTTCTTAGTAAATATATGAACTTATATTTGGATATATGACCGCAGTCAAATACCAAGTCTGAAAAACTAAACTCTTTAAAGTCTTAAATGTCATGTTCATGTAATGTCACGTAGGTCTATATATGTACTAAGTAGGGAAATCAATATTTTCTCGTTCATATTGTAATAGTGCTGATCTTATAAAAAAAATTTAAATTTCCTTTGAGGATGCCATAAATAGTGGAGTATACATTGAACATGAACTATAATTTTGACAAAATTTTAATTTTATATCAACACGTGTTGATGTTAACGTTAGTGTTTCGATTGTAATTGAGACGATGTAAGTTCATGTTTTTTCCAAACCGTCATCCATAATCAAAATCGGAGAAAGATTATTAAACTGAACCTCGTACTTAATGCAACATTTCCTGTACCCATCTCCAGTCTATCTTTTTATGATTTTGAAAACAATAAAGATTCATGTGAAATTTTCTAATCGCCAAGTGAAGAGAAATAACGAATTTTCATATTGGGAAATTCAAATACCGGACTTGATCAGAATTTTGTACTAAGCCCTGATCAACTACTGATCAGAAGACCTTATTAAGGAAATTCTGATTGCATCCTGATCAAATACTGATCAGGTTGCCTTAATAAGAATTTCCTGATCCGGATCTGATCGTAATCCCAATAACCTGATTTCATTTCTACTCGGGTTGTGCGCTATAGTGCATTTATGCCAGACGATCAGGATGACCTCCACAAGAAGTGCCAATGGACTATTCCTTGAAATGGAACTAACCGGTGTTTCCATATTAACGACATTTATTGGTATTTCGAATGTCGAACAAGCCGTTCTTCCGCCTGGGAGAAGCGTGGCAGCTCTGCATAACGAAACCATCGCAAGGGCGATTTTTTGTTGATTCCTCACTTCTGCCTGTACCAATTCTATTAAGAATGTCTTGCCGGTGCCTCCGGGATCAAGCAAACATTGAAAAGTTAGAGGGCCCCATCAATTGGCCGACATGAAAATTTCAAATAGGTCAGAAATTGTAATTAAAAGAAGTTTTCGACTTTGTCGATGCATACAATCAGCGATTTAGGGTGTGGGCTATGGCACTACAATCAAAACATGAAAAAAGGGCGACTCCAAGGCGGGACGAATAATTTCGACTATTTGCATTAAGCCGGCTCCACTTATGCGGCATTCAGCGAATGATGAATTTTCGCCATATGCCAAGTTGGTCGCCAAAGCTCGGAATATGCCGAGCACACAGGTATACACATATTCGCATATTATACACAAATTGTTTGTCGAATATTCGGCCACTTTGATGTGGCTAACAAACCGACAAAATATCAAGCACGAACACAAACTGCGCGCCAGTGCCAGTTACACAGGAGCTTTTGCAAATCATGAACTGTGAAACAGTGTTGTGCTGCAGCACAAACATCAAAGGCAAATACTTCGTTTTTACAACAAAATTATTATGCGTATAAGAAGCAACCGAAAGATGACATTGCATCATTTTTATCAAAGTTAATAGAAAGAGAAAATTTCTGATCTAATGGTGATTTCGAAGATTTCAATGTCGTTGCCTTCCTTGTTTTATACTTTTTTCAGTGCATGGGAATCTGCAAGCAATTCTCTAAAACAGGGAGCATCATTGTCACTCTTTCGTTTTATCGAGCGGGAATAGTTCACAGGCGCATAGAGCAAGATCTGGACTCTAAACAGAGTGTTAAAAAGTTTAATGCCTGTAGGGGCTAAATTTTCGATGCAAGCCGTTGGTGATGAGCTGGAATGTTGACATGATGCAAAAACCAGGTGTATAGTCTTGACTTTCGTCGTAGGTTTTTCAAAAATGATGACTTGCAGCAGCCACTGATCAGTGACTGTCCTCTGTGAGTCCAGAACGGGTCGCTGCAGAACTCCGGCTAGTTTGAAAAAAATACGTTATCATTGTTTTCGTCACCGACCAGGAATTACGAGCTATTACGGAAATGCCCTCATCTTCATGGGGCAAAATTTTAATAGTAGTATGTCTATAATAGATACATTACCAAGTCTCATCAATCGTCACTATGCTGTCCACATACCGAGATTGCAATTTCTCAAACATGTTAACATTTGATGGAGCCAAGCCAACGATCATGAAGAATGGAATAAATTTGATGGTGCATTTATCCTCAAAGTATCTTCTACTTGCTGGTATTTCAAAATAATTTAACTGTTACGCAATGCATTGCGTCATCTGGACGCAACATGCATCTTTTTATGTACAACCTTTTGTAAAGTCCTTTGTGTATTTTGGCCCTTTGGGTTTTAGCGTCCTGTTAATTTGTTTGTTTGTTTTAATTTATGATTGTAAGTCATTTCAAGTGTCTCATATTATTTGAGGTTTATGCGTCTTTCGGTTATTTTGGTAATTTATGAGTCCTAGGTTTAGGCTCAATTGTTTAAGGATGTTTGTTTTAGTGATGAAATTTATAGTTTTAGGTTTAGTTTCAAGTCAATTGTAACATATTGTATTCGAGGATTATGTGTGTGGCCACTTAGGGTTTGGTGGAAATTAAAGAACTATTACTCTGGTCGCATTTGGCGACCAGATTTGTAGACCACACGCATAACCCGAGAGTCATGCATATGCATATGCATATCAAAAATCAATTGAAGGTGCTCACTAAGTTACAATTCCAAAGGAAAGCGGTGATTAAAAACGCGATTCGTATAGAAATACACGGGTTCTGTGATGCCAGTGAAAAAGCATATGGGGCGTGTATATATATGCGACCTATCGACGACAAAGGAGAGGTTCTTACGAACTTACTATGTTCTAAGAATCGTATTGCTCCACAAAAAACGATTTCGCTGCCGAGGTTGGAGTTATGCGCAGCACTATTGCTGGCCAGGTTAATAAAAATCGTCCTAAACGGAATACACAAGCCAATTCATGAAGTTTTCCTTTGGTCAGATTCATCCATTACGCTACAATGGATTAATACGCAACCACACTTACTCATAACGTTTGTTGCCAACAGAATTTCCGAAATTCGTGAACTAACCAACACGATGCGTTTTGGAGTCATATCCCTTCACAAGAAAATGTGGCTGACACACTTTCACGCGGGCAATTACCAAAAGAGTTTGTAGCAAATCGTCAGTGGAGATCGGGCCCAGAATGGCTCAAAAGGGATAGTCAAGAGTGGCCAAGGACGGCTATACAGAACGTACCCCTAAGTGAATTAAGGCCGATTCAGGTCTTAATATCAGAAGTCAAGCAAGCAAACGAATGGTTAACGAAGATTGTAGTCGCATACATCCTTCGGTTTAAAAACAACGCGATATCGAATAATTCTAAGAAATACGGGCTTCTCAGTACGGGAGAATTGCACGCATCCATGACGAGGGTCATAAAGAGCGTGCAAAGCGAGTGCTTTCAACCAGAGTTGAAAGAACTTACTAAATCAAAGACAATAAATGCGGGAAGTTCACTTCGCGCATTAAACCCTTTTCTTGATAGTGACGGAATAATACGAGTCGGGGGTAGATTAAAAAACTCAATAGAGTCACTCAGGCTAGACCATTTCTCAATTCTGGGGTTGACTATTGCGGACCGTTTTATATAAAGGAGAAAAAATATCGAAATCGCGGAAAAATTAAAGTTTACGGGTGCATATTTGTATGTTTTTCGACGAAATCGATACATATCGAACTGTTAACGGATCTAAGTAGTGAAGCGTTTATCGGATGTTTACGTAGATTCTTCGCGAGACGTGGTCAATCACTGAACATGTACTCGGATAATGCGACAAACTTCGTTGGGGCGAAAAATGAATTGCACGAATTAACGAAATCAGTAAAGTATAATGAGACCATAACTCAATTTCTTGCAAATGTAGGAACAAAGTGGCATTTTACACCCCCAAGGTCTCCTCACTTCGGAGGGCTTTGGGAGGCGGCAGTGAAATCGTTTAAGCACCACTACGTTCGAACAATCGGGGAAAAGCTATTCACATACGAAGAGTGTTTAACATATACGACTGAAATTGAGGCGATTTTGAATTCCCGTCCAATCACTCCTTTATCCGAAGATCCAAACGACCTCCGTGCCCTTACCCCTGCCCATTTCATTATAGGTGACTCCTTCACGAGCTTACCAGACGCAGATTTAACGAAGACACCAGTAAATAGGTTATCTAATTGCCAGCATATTCAATTGGTGAAGCAACATTTCTGGAGCAGATGGCACAAGGAGTACCTTAACCTGCTGAACGTGAGATCTAAGTGGCAAATAGCACACCCTGATAGGATGAAGATAGGTTCACTTGTCATGTTAAAGGAAGACGGCGCTCCACCTCTGCACTGACACTAGGGCGAATAGTAAAAGTTTATCCAGGAGATGACAGCAAAATCCGAGTGGTAGAAGTGAGAACGCGTTCTGGGACATATAAGCGAAACATCACAAAGTTGGCACCACTGCCATTAGAATAAAATATGGAAATATAATTGTATAATGTAGTTAGGATAAGATTGAAACACCACGGCATGCTAGAATGGAATAAATTGTAATCGGTTATAAAAATTAAGAAAACAGAAATGTTGAATTCAAGGCGGGCGGCATGTTACGCAATGCATTGCGTCATCTGGACGCAACATGCATCTTTTTATGTACAACCTTTTGTAAAGTCCTTTGTGTATTTTGGCCCTTTGGGTTTTAGCGTCCTGTTAATTTGTTTGTTTGTTTTAATTTATGATTGTAAGTCATTTCAAAAGTCTCATATTATTTGAGGTTTATGCGTCTTTCGGTTATTTTGGTAATTTATGAGTCCTAGGTTTAGGCTCAATTATTTAAGGATGTTTGTTTTAGTGATGAAATTTATAGTTTTGGGTTTAGTTTCAAGTCAATTGTAACATATTGTATTCGAGGATTATGTGTGTGGCCACTTAGGGTTTGGTGGAAATTAAAGAACTATTACTCTGGTCGCATTTGGCGACCAGATTTGTAGACCACACGCATAACCCGAGAGTCATGCATATGCATATGCATATCAAAAATCAATTGAAGGTGCTCACTAAGTTACAATTCCAAAGGAAAGCGGTGATTAAAAACGCGATTCGTATAGAAATACACGGGTTCTGTGATGCCAGTGAAAAAGCATATGGGGCGTGTATATATATGCGACCTATCGACGACAAAGGAGAGGTTCTTACGAACTTACTATGTTCTAAGAATCGTATTGCTCCACAAAAAACGATTTCGCTGCCGAGGTTGGAGTTATGCGCAGCACTATTGCTGGCCAGGTTAATAAAAATCGTCCTAAACGGAATACACAAGCCAATTCATGAAGTTTTCCTTTGGTCAGATTCATCCATTACGCTACAATGGATTAATACGCAACCACACTTACTCATAACGTTTGTTGCCAACAGAATTTCCGAAATTCGTGAACTAACCAACACGATGCGTTTTGGAGTCATATCCCTTCACAAGAAAATGTGGCTGACACACTTTCACGCGGGCAATTACCAAAAGAGTTTGTAGCAAATCGTCAGTGGAGATCGGGCCCAGAATGGCTCAAAAGGGATAGTCAAGAGTGGCCAAGGACGGCTATACAGAACGTACCCCTAAGTGAATTAAGGCCGATTCAGGTCTTAATATCAGAAGTCAAGCAAGCAAACGAATGGTTAACGAAGATTGTAGTCGCATACATCCTTCGGTTTAAAAACAACGCGATATCGAATAATTCTAAGAAATACGGGCTTCTCAGTACGGGAGAATTGCACGCATCCATGACGAGGGTCATAAAGAGCGTGCAAAGCGAGTGCTTTCAACCAGAGTTGAAAGAACTTACTAAATCAAAGACAATAAATGCGGGAAGTTCACTTCGCGCATTAAACCCTTTTCTTGATAGTGACGGAATAATACGAGTCGGGGGTAGATTAAAAAACTCAATAGAGTCACTCAGGCTAGACCATTTCTCAATTCTGGGGTTGACTATTGCGGACCGTTTTATATAAAGGAGAAAAAATATCGAAATCGCGGAAAAATTAAAGTTTACGGGTGCATATTTGTATGTTTTTCGACGAAATCGATACATATCGAACTGTTAACGGATCTAAGTAGTGAAGCGTTTATCGGATGTTTACGTAGATTCTTCGCGAGACGTGGTCAATCACTGAACATGTACTCGGATAATGCGACAAACTTCGTTGGGGCGAAAAATGAATTGCACGAATTAACGAAATCAGTAAAGTATAATGAGACCATAACTCAATTTCTTGCAAATGTAGGAACAAAGTGGCATTTTACACCCCCAAGGTCTCCTCACTTCGGAGGGCTTTGGGAGGCGGCAGTGAAATCGTTTAAGCACCACTACGTTCGAACAATCGGGGAAAAGCTATTCACATACGAAGAGTGTTTAACATATACGACTGAAATTGAGGCGATTTTGAATTCCCGTCCAATCACTCCTTTATCCGAAGATCCAAACGACCTCCGTGCCCTTACCCCTGCCCATTTCATTATAGGTGACTCCTTCACGAGCTTACCAGACGCAGATTTAACGAAGACACCAGTAAATAGGTTATCTAATTGCCAGCATATTCAATTGGTGAAGCAACATTTCTGGAGCAGATGGCACAAGGAGTACCTTAACCTGCTGAACGTGAGATCTAAGTGGCAAATAGCACACCCTGATAGGATGAAGATAGGTTCACTTGTCATGTTAAAGGAAGACGGCGCTCCACCTCTGCACTGACACTAGGGCGAATAGTAAAAGTTTATCCAGGAGATGACAGCAAAATCCGAGTGGTAGAAGTGAGAACGCGTTCTGGGACATATAAGCGAAACATCACAAAGTTGGCACCACTGCCATTAGAATAAAATATGGAAATATAATTGTATAATGTAGTTAGGATAAGATTGAAACACCACGGCATGCTAGAATGGAATAAATTGTAATCGGTTATAAAAATTAAGAAAACAGAAATGTTGAATTCAAGGCGGGCGGCATGTTACGCAATGCATTGCGTCATCTGGACGCAACATGCATCTTTTTATGTACAACCTTTTGTAAAGTCCTTTGTGTATTTTGGCCCTTTGGGTTTTAGCGTCCTGTTAATTTGTTTGTTTGTAATTTATGATTGTAAGTCATTTCAAAAGTCTCATATTATTTGAGGTTTATGCGTCTTTCGGTTATTTTGGTAATTTATGAGTCCTAGGTTTAGGCTCAATTATTTAAGGATGTTTGTTTTAGTGATGAAATTTATAGTTTTGGGTTTAGTTTCAAGTCAATTGTAACATATTGTATTCGAGGATTATGTGTGTGGCCACTTAGGGTTTGGTGGAAATTAAAGAACTATTACTCTGGTCGCATTTGGCGACCAGATTTGTAGACCACACGCATAACCCGAGAGTCATTGTGAAATTAACAAAGAAAGTTAGTTAGTTGAAATCAGGACGCGATGCGTATTAGACGTGTTAGTTTAACTCAAAATTAATTATAAGCGTGATGCGATTAATACGCGTTTATAGTGTAACTTGTTTAAAAGTTTGTGAGTAGAATAATTATACGTGAAATAAATTGTTTTCGTTTTCCATAAAGGTATTAGTATTCGAAACCCCGCTTTAATGAACTGTGGCGCTATACCATAACTTGAAATAGCGCAGCCATCCTTGGAATTTAAATTAATAAATTTAAGCCTAGGCCATCTTGTTTCAACTAAACAAATCAAATAACATTAACTGTTTAGTGATTGACTACATTGTACTTCCACCGCATTTTAGTTTATCAAACAGTCAAAACTACAATGTGGTCAACCACACAAAATTAAACGAGTCTAGACGAGATAAGATTTTGGTTCTATTGACGCACCACGTCCAGAAGCCAGTTGATGTCCAACCGCCACCGAAGAAGGAAGAGGTTTCACTAGGCAGACGATGCAGCAGTTGTTTTTGTTTTATACATATATTTTACAATTAAAAATAGTTTTAGTTCACATACAAAACTTCAGTGTAATTAAAGAAAATAAAGATTGGACTTTGTCAAAACACAAGAATACAAGGCGCATTAATTGCGGCAACATATGGTCCTTCGAACCGAATTATTTGAATCAACCAAGCATTTTAATATAAGTGAAAAAAGTGAGTGCGTCAAGATTCAGACGTGAGTCAAGATACGAAGAAGCTACCATCATAAAACCGACGTGTGAAGTGAAAACATCCAATTGTAAGTCAATTCCTTTTACATTTTCCTTTTGGTTTGTGCAAGTTTCAATTTCGTAATTATGCCAAAGAGGTCAACGGTGTTTCAGCGCAATGCGATTAAGTCAAAACTTTCAGTTTTTAAATTGTTTATTAATAATCCTGAAAACAACACAAAAATTATTGAAATTCAAGAGAGATTAAAACAATTTGAGCGTCTTTATGACAAGTTCGACGAGAAGCAAGTGAGATTAGAATCGTGCATTAGTTCTGAGGACGTAGATTTAATTGCATTAGAAGCACTTGAACGCAGTAATTTCGAAAATGAGTACTTTCACCTCTTAGCAAAGGCTAGGGCGCTAATTAGCGGAACAGCTGCCAGCTCGTCAATTCAAGAAGAAGTTAAACATTTTATTCCGTCATCAATAGTCAAACAATTACCCAGTATTACGGTGCCAAAATTTGATGGTAACTTGTCAAAGTGGATAAAGTTTCGCGATTCTTTCATATCGCTAGTGCATTCACAGTCAATATTTTCTAACGTGGACAAATTCAATTATTTAAATCAGGCTTTGGAAGGTGAGGCTGCTCGCGTAATTTCATCATTAGGAATTTCAGAGGCAAATTATGAGCATGCATGGAACCGTTTAAAGAGTCGTTACGAAGATACTCAAGAGTTAATAGATTATCATACAAAGGCACTCTGCGAAATTAAACCAATGGCCACTGGTTCAACAACAGATTTGAGACGCATTATTGATGATGCTACGAACCATCTCGCTGCATTAGCTGGGTTAGGAGAAGCGACGAACACATGTGATTCTTTGCTCATATATCTACTAAGCAAGGCAGTCGATGTAGAGACAAAAAATCAATGGAATCGGCAATCATTATCTATGACTGGGAAAAGGACATTTGATGACTTCAAGGCGGTGCTTGAAAATCATTGCAAACTCTTACAAAAATCATCAGCGGACAAACAATACTCAACGGTAACAGCTCAGAAAGGTACATCAAGTATCAAGGTCATAAAGAAGCAAGGTGAGAGAGCTGTGTCACATACGACTATTTCAACTACATGTCCACAATGTAAGGAAAAACATGGACTATATGCATGCGACAACTTTAAGGCACTGGACGTTCCAGCGCGAGTCGAATGTGTGAAAAGGCTAGGGTTATGCTTCAATTGCCTAAAATCGGGTCATCAGAGCAAAACATGTCCTTCCGGGCATTGTCGAAACTGCAATAGGCGACACAACAGCTTACTACACTTAGAGAAGGTTGAGTCAATCGCTGCAACAACTGCAGTGAAGGCAACAACGACATCATCTTCGCAACTAGGAACTAATCAGTCAACAAAGGTACTGCTGGGTACTGTTTTAGTCGACGTACAAGATCATGATGGCAATTCGCATGAGTGTCGCGCCTTACTCGATTCAGGATCGCAAGTTCACTTTATTACAGAGGATTTTTGCAAACGGTTAAAAATCACAAAGATGCCTTCAGGAACTACCATTTCTGGCATTCATCAGAGAACAATCGACTTACGATACAAGACTTTATTGAAGTTTAAATCAAGAACATCAGGTTTTAAGGCATCAATCACTTGCCTCATCGCACCTAAAATCACAGAGAACATGCCGAACATAAAGATTGATAAACAGTGCATTGAGATTCCACATGGCATCACGTTGGCAGATCCGCATTTTGACAAGGATGGGCCGGTTGACATGTTAATAGGAGCAGGACTGTTTTGGGATCTCCTATGCATCGGTCAGATTAAGCAAAACGGAGGTCAATTCATTTTTCAAAAGACAAAATTGGGATGGATTGCAACTGGTCATATCCATGAGGACGTGCAACAACGAGCCGCAACAGCGTCTTGTCACATGGTTACAAACACTGAACTTCACAAGCAAGTTGAACAATTCTGGACTATGGAGGAAACGACAACAGTGGGTGGTGCACCAGCATTAGACCCTTTGGATGCGAGTGAGCAACATTTCATAGCAACTACTACAATCAATAAGACCGGGCGATTCATTGTAAGCATACCATTTAACGAAAACAAGGAGAAGTTAGATGGTTCATATCATACAGCACATAAACGATTAATGTCGATGGAGAGGAAATTTAACCGATGCCCAGAAATCAAACAGCAATACATTAAATTCATGGAAGAATACCACCAACTAGGCCACATGGATAAGGTTTCACAACAAGAGCTTGATGAAGACAAACCAGCTTACTATCTTCCACACCACGCTGTCTTCAAAGAGCAGAGTACAACCACAAAACTGCGTGTTGTCTTTGATGGTTCCACTATGACGACATCAGGATTGTCTCTAAATGACATTCAACACCCAGGTTATGAAGTCCAGGACGAACTAATCTGCATTTTACTGAGGTTTCGCAAACACAAATACGTTATCGCTGCTGACATCGCAAAGATGTATAGGCAGATTTTAATAAGAGAAGAAGAGCGCTCATATCAACGAATATTATGGCGAACAAATATATTAGAAGAAATGCAAATATATCATTTGAACACCGTAACATATGGAACTAGAGCAGCTGCTTTTCTCGCAAAAAGGTGTCTTCGACAAGTAGGAGAAGAAACTAAACAATCAGATCCACAACTCAGTAAAATCATCATCTCCGATTTTTATGTTGACGATTTATTAACTGGCACAGAAACAATAGCCGAAGCAAGGAACATTAAGGCTCGACTAACTGAAACATTAGCCCGTCGTGGTTTCGAGTTACGAAAATGGGCGTCAAACAATCCTCAAGCAATCGAGGAAGATCATGTAGCAGAAAGCACGATTACAATTGAGAAAGACCCGAAGACATTAGGATTGAAATGGTCAACAGACAAGGATGAATTATGTATTACCATCAAGTCTCCAGAGAATCCAAGAGTAACTAAAAGAACGATACTCTCGCAAATTTCACAAATATTTGATCCACTAGGTCTCGTTGCACCAATAACTGTACGCGCTAAGGTCATTTTGCAAAAGGTATGGCAACTACAATTGACTTGGGACGAATCACTTCCTCAAGACATCAATACGGTATGGGAAACATTAAGACAGCAATTATCAAGTTTGAATTCATTACGTATTCCTCGAAGAGCATTAGGGGAAGCTTGCAATAAGATACAACTTCATGGATTCAGCGATGCGTCTGAATCAGCGTATGGTGCCTGCGTCTATTTGAAATCATTAGATGATCAGGAAAACAATGGCGTCCACTTATTATGTGCAAGGTCAAGGGTGGCACCATTAAAGAAATTAACATTACCAAGACTTGAGTTGTGTGCAGCATTATTATTGGCACAACTATCCCATAAAGCAATCAAAGCACTAGATATTGAAATTAGTGATCAATACTATTGGAGCGACTCTACAATTACATTGGCTTGGATAAGGGGCTCCTCCAGTCGTTGGAAGACATTTGTATCAAATCGCACAGCAGAGATACAACGACTAACAAACAACAATTGGTTACATGTTATGTCAAAGGACAATCCTGCGGATCTGGTATCAAGAGGAGTTGATCCAGCACAACTAGTTGATTCATCTTTGTGGTGGCACGGTCCTCCGTGGCTTTCACAAGATCAGTCAAAATGGCCGCGTCAGAATGATGAAATAATTGAAAATCCTCCTGAGGAAAGGGTCAAGCAACAAGCAGTTCTTACCACAACGACAGAAATATTTGATATCTTCACACGATACTCTTCATGGTCAAGATTAGTTCGAATCATCGCATACTGCCTACGCTTCAAACACAAACTTCGTGGGAAGACAAAGAATAACGAACACAATGAGTTTCTTACAACCAGAGAACAACAGAGCGCAGAGATTTGTCTGTTGAAATTAGTGCAAGCGCAATCCTTTTCATTGGAGCTAAAAACTATCAGGAAAGGTGGTCGTTTGGAAAAACAAAGCAAATTAATTTCACTGTCTCCATTCATAGATAAGGTTGGATTATTAAGGGTAGGAGGACGACTAGAGCATGCTTCCATTAATTTCAACCAAAAACACCCAATCATACTGCCAACAAGTCATCAAGCAACTTGGCTAATAATTGCAAGAGAGCACAAACGACTTTTGCATGCAGGTTATGAAGCAGTCATCGCGTCATTACGCATGAAATATTGGCCGATAGGCATACGCTCTATGGTAAAAAGGGTCGTGAAGAAATGTATTGTTTGCGCTCGACATCAAACCATCACTGTAAAATATATAATGGGAAATCTGCCAGCGACTCGAGTGACCCCCACACCCCCGTTTTTCGTGTGTGGAGTGGATTATGCTGGACCATTATATTTGAAGGAAAAATTGCGCAATCGGACAGCTATCAAGGCATACGTATGCATATTCGTATGTTTTTCAACTAAGGCTGTGCATATCGAATTGGCGCATGATCTCAGTACCGATGCATTTCGAAACTGTTTACGGCGTTTTATATCGCGCCGTGGCCGCTGCCAGCGCATATATTCAGATAACGGATTGAATTTTGTTGGAGCTCGTAACCAGTTCAAGGAATTAGGTTACTTATTAACTGAACCATCGTTTCAATCAAAGGTGGCATCATTTTCATTAAAGGAGCAAATTACGTGGCATATGAACCCACCATATGCACCACATTTCGGTGGTTTGTGGGAAAGCGCGGTGAAATCCTGCAAATTTCATTTAAAACGTGTAATCGGTGAAACCCGTTTAACATACGAAGAGATGTACACAGTCTTAACCGAAATTGAAGCTTGCTTAAATTCCCGTCCAATGTATCCATTATCCAATGATCCTAACGACCTTAGTTCCTTAACTCCTTCACATTTTCTCATTGGAAGGCCACTCATGGCACTCCCAGAAGCTGATGTACGAGACGTTCCCATCAATCGATTGAGCAGGTATCAGCATTTGCAGTATATGGTGCAACATTTTTGGCAACGGTGGCAAAAGGAGTATTTACATAGCCTGCAACAGAAGCCAAAATGGTACGCAGATGCAAAAATCGTGTTGAAACCAGGAACCATGGTCGTCATCAAAGATGAAAATTTGCCACCCACAAGATGGCGACTTGGTCGCATAGTCAGCACATACCCTGGAACTGATCAAGGAATTCGAGTACTTTCAATCAAAACCGTCGATGGCATAATCACTCGGTCAGTTACCAAGATTGTTCCACTTCCTGTCGAAATTGAAGTTGACCAACATGATGACGATTCCCTTAATCCGGCCATAATTACCACCACAAATAACTCAGAAACAGCGAAAAGACAAGAGGAATTCATTGAAGATGGAGTCCTTCAACGGGGGGAAGATGTTTAGTGATTGACTACATTGTACTTCCACCGCATTTTAGTTTATCAAACAGTCAAAACTACAATGTGGTCAACCACACAAAATTAAACGAGTCTAGACGAGATAAGATTTTGGTTCTATTGACGCACCACGTCCAGAAGCCAGTTGATGTCCAACCGCCACCGAAGAAGGAAGAGGTTTCACTAGGCAGACGATGCAGCAGTTGTTTTTGTTTTATACATATATTTTACAATTAAAAATAGTTTTAGTTCACATACAAAACTTCAGTGTAATTAAAGAAAATAAAGATTGGACTTTGTCAAAACACAAGAATACAAGGCGCATTAATTGCGGCAACATTAACTATTAATTTGTCATTAAAATAATTGATTGTCAACGCGTCAAGTGCAACTTGGCAAGGAAATTGAAGAGTTAGCGGTTACTTATCGATCCGAAGCTCCAGAGAGAAAGACGCTCAGCTATTTGCAGGATAAGCATAGCAAGCAACAGAAGTCGTGGTCCGAGTTTGAATACAATAAGAAGGTTCTGTCGGAGCATTATGCTTCTCAATCCCAACATCAATGTTTCCAGTCAAATTACTACAGCAATGTTGACCGAGGCTTTGTCGTTTATGAACGCCGTTCAAGCTAATCAGATAATGTACTTGAATCCAGCCCAGAGATAATCAAGATTATTGGCGACCAGGAACGATTGATCACTACCTTAGATCAATTGCTGACTACGATACTGGTCAGTGGCAGGATACAGTCACCGCAATGTTATGCCATAAAGTCTGAGACTGTAAAAATATACTGGACTGAGATCGAGGACGCTAATAAAGTTATCTGGGAAGCTACTGGAGATAAAATGGTTAGCAGTTATGACATGCAGTGCTTCTTCGACATCTAGGACAAATACTAGGCCGTTTTAATCAAATTTGCGAATGAGCGAGAACGATACAATGAACAAGCTACTACAAGTCCCACACTAGACACTTGACCTATGATGAGATTGCCCAAAATTGACATACCCAAATTTGATTTATTTAACATGGCAGCAATGATACGATTTGTTCAACCAGATGGTTCACAGTAGCCCCATGAGCTATGCGCAGAGGATGTTTTGACGTGAAAACGTCTTTCTTCTCGTTGAGTATGTACATTGGAAGCCAGTCTAACTCTCTTGTGTTACAAAACACCGACATATTTCAACCGCTAATAACTATGAGACTAATAATGCGATAACAACGGTTGAGGTCACAGTGTTACACGTAATGTAATGTGTAATTTGTACGTATTTACTGTACAGTGTTTGTTTTGCCCATCACGTCATCGGGCTAGTGTAAGCGCCTACGCATGATTGTTGTTAAATGGCGTTGGGTAAAGTTATTTATGAGCGTAGCGTGAGAACGCGTTTAGCTAGAACGTTGACATGGGTGTCATTTTAAAGAACTTGAAAAGAACTATCAGGACCTAAAGTGAAACAATAATTATATTCGCCGAAATATAAGTAAAGATCGGTATGAATTTGAGAATGGAAAAAAATTTAAAGATATCGTTTCATATGAGTCGTAAATATGCACCGAATTGAATAAAACTCAAATCGGAGAAAACTAGCATCAAAACGAATTTAAAAAACCATAAAGGCCCAGTGCCGAGCAAGTGTTAGAGCTACGGCGGCATCGGAAAGGAAATGAAAAAACGGCGCAAAACAATAAACTTATGATTTATCTATTCCGTAACCGTACTACTCCATATGATGAATGTATTTAAGAGATTGATAATTAAAGTAAATATTAGTACGAAACACTCGTTATAATTTTTTTGACGTGAAAATGTCTTTTCGCTCGTTAAGTACACTGATAGCCAGTCAACCTTTCTTGCGGTACAAAATACTGCCAGATTTCAATCGCTAATAACTACGAGGCTAATAATGCGATAACAACGGTTGAGAACACAATGTATAGAACATGCCTATACGTGTTTATCATGCAGAGTTTGTTTTGCCCGTGACGTCATCAGGCTAATGTGAGCGCCTACGCGTGACTGTTGTTAATTAGCGTTGTGTAAAATTCTAAATTAATGTAGCGTGAGAACGCGTTTAGCTAGGGCGCTCATTCCGATGTCTTTGTAAAGAGCTTGAAAAGAACTACTAAGCCTTCAATTGAAACAATAAAATAAATATAAGAAAGAAAACTGGTTCTGTTCGGAACAGTCAGTTGAAGTGAAGCTTCGAGTGGGTTGCTATTCTTTTCTGTTTTACCTACCCCCACTGCCTTTTCTTTTACCATACTTGAAATGTACACAATGTACTGCTGCAGTCGCGTGATTTTATTTATAATACTTATAGTACTACTGATAAACATTTTAATAATTTAAAAAATAATTAAATAACATAGAAATAAAAATAATTTGGGCAAAAAACAACAAATACATAATATTCAAGTGATCAAATGATATTCGCAACAATTCAATGTGTTTGGCGTCAGGTCGACCAAATGGCCGGTCGACACGACAAGAGACTGAAGGTTGTATACATCTAACAATGTAACTTCTTATCGCTTTAACCAAATGACATGACAAATGACGCTTTAACGAAGGGGTTTTTCGGTGTTGATCACGTGGAATCCCATTCAGTGTGTCAAAAATATATCAAAGTCAAGTCGCATTAATTTCAAATCAATTTCAATTCAAGTCAAATGGCATAGCAAAATACGCAGCCAGGATCAATCGTTTACAGACACTCTTTCTCGCGGCCATCATTAATATCGTTAACAGAAACTCTCTCTCGAGGCCATCGGTCATCGAATTTATTCATACGTGGACTATTTTGACGTGACGTCTTTCCTCTCGTTGGTAGCGATTCAAACATTTTTTTGTTACAAAATACCGTCATATTTCAATCCCTAATAACTACGAGACTCATAATGCGATGACAACGATTGAGGTCACAGTGGACAGATCATATTTGTCCCGATTTATTGTGCAGCGCTTGTTTTGCCCATGACTTCATCGGACCAGTGTAAGCACCTACGCGTGATTGCTGTTAATTAGCGTTGGGTAAAATTATAAATTAGTGTAGCGTGAGAATGCGTTGAGCTAGGACGTAGATTTGAGTGTCATTGCAAAGAATTTCAAAAGAACTGCCAGAACATTAAGTGAAACAATAAACATATTCGCCAAAATATATGTAAAATCGGTATTAAGTTGGAAACTAGAAAAAAAGAAAAGATTTCGTCTTATACGCGTCGTAGATATGCGCCTAATTGCATAAAACGCAAATCAGAGAAAGCTTGCATCAAAACGAATTTAAAAACCTAAAATGCCCAGTGACAAGCAAGTGTCAGGCTACGGCAGCATCGAAGAAGAAATGAAAAAATGGCGCAAATCAAAAAACTCGTGATTTAACTATTCTGTCACCCCACTACTCTATATAGCCATTGTATTAAAGAGATTGATTTAAATAAGTTAAGTAAGCTAATAAGCTACACCTATTATAGTTTTATCCAGAAGTTTTCACGGAAAATCTACGGCGCGGACCTTCGGTTTTTCCTCAAGTCCAATTTACAAGGGGAAGCAGAACGATTAATCAAACATATTCCGGTATCAGAGAGCATTTATTATGAGCAATCGCTTACCGAACCTAGAGAGCTGCAGTCGCTGAAAAGGTTTCTTGATATCCTAGAACTTAAATTTCAAGCACTTGACGCCTTGGGGACGAAAAGGGTGATCGAACACGCAAGGCCAAGGTCGACAGCGGTTCATTCCACAGCAAAACCTCATAAATCATTTGCCTGTTATTACTGCAACAAGAATCAATTGATATATGTACTAGGGGGCCCGAAACTTCTCGCGAGTGTGAGAAGGAAGGAGGGCACTGTATAGAATGAACGTATTTAGGAGAAACATTTATTATATATCCGACAAAGTACACAGGGGGAGCCAGTGAGAAACTAACATACACGAAGAAAAACGCAAGTCTTTTGTTGAGAGGAGCATATGTAAAAAAAAAAAAAATAATAATACTAATAATAAACCTTTGATCCTGAACTCTCATTTAAAGTTTTGGTGTTTCTGGGCTCATAATGTGTCTCTGAATTCAGTATGCCTCTTAGCATAGGCCTCCTCCAACATCTTCCACTGTACTCCGTCTCGAGCAACTCTTCTCCAGTAAGGACCAGCAGTGAGTTTCAACTCATCTTCCCATCTTTTGATCTGTCTCCCTCTATCTCCCATCCCTAAGATACCAGTCAGTTATAATTCTGCTCCACTTTTACTACGCAGCATATGTCCTGTCCATCTCCACGTTATTTGGTCTAAGTTGGTAAGTATATCTGTTTGTTTCGTCTTGCTATGAAGGTGTTTCCTTGTTTGTTTTTTTAGTACCTATCAAACTTCGTTCCATGGCCCTCTGACAGTGTTCTAGCATGTTACTGTGCTGTTTTGTAAGAGACCAGGTTTCGCATCCATATGTAATGCAAGGGAAAATGAAGGTGTTGAAGACTTTCCTCTTGATATCGATACTAAGCTCATTTGATTGCATAACCTCCTTTAGGGAGCAGTACATTTTCCAGCCATTGACTATTCGTCTTTTAATTTCTTTGGTGGTTTGGTCCATGTGTAATATGATTTGTCCCAAATAGATATATTCTTCCACATATTCAATAATAATGTAATTCAATATGTTAGGTCTAATTGTATCTTTAGTATGAGTTCTGAGTAGTGCGTTTGTTGATTTCGGATTGCTCGATACTCATATTAGATCTCTTTTGTGTTGGTGCTTTAGGTGAACCTGAAATTTGTCTTTTCTTTTTCTCTATATTTTCCAATGGTTTTTTAAACTATCATGCTTTATAAATATAGGCAATATTCCTTTTTTTTCCTCTTCCACTTTAGGTGGTGGCAGTTTGAGTTTTTCCAAAATTTTTTTTTTTTTTGGAATAGTCCTCCTTAATGTTGATTCTTTCTGGAAGATTAGGTCTTTTGAGTATAAGATGTTTCCTTCATTGGGTTGTAATAGAGACTACAACTTGACGGTTTTTGTCTTTGCTTTGATGCTTTGATGATAAACTATTTCGTTTTTATACCTTCCATCTGGATAGATCCAAGTCCGCTTTTTATTTTTACTTTTCTTGAAAATGCTATTTAGAAGAGAGATTGTGCTCTAGTAAGACATCTATCAGCCTTTGTCCATTGTTACTTCTCTTTCCATAACCAAAGCTACCTAAGAGATACTCTTCTTTGCATTGCTTTTCTCCCACTTGTGCATTAAAGTCTCCCACTAGTATAATTGCGTTGCACAAGTAGTTACTTACAATTTGGGATATGTTTTTGTAGAAAGACATGCTAAAGTTCTTCAGCTTGTTCTGTGGGTGCATAGGCTTGTATGATTGTCCAAGTTTTTTTAAAGGTGGGAATCTTAACGTGTAGTATAGCGATTCGGTCGTTAATTCCAATGAATTCTAATATGTTTTCCCTTAAATTCTTTTTAACTCAGAATCCAACTCCTCTTTGTCCTCCGATATCTCCTTTGTTGAACATGACAAAGTCTGGATGCTCTTCTATACATTCTCCTGCTCTTTGCATTTCGCTTATCCCTAGTATATCCCACTTAAGATCCTTTAATGCTTCTTCGTGTTCTACTAGAATTTCTGGGGTTCTTAGAGTCCTAGTATTTAATGTTGCTATGTAGAGTTGGCTGTTTTTTGATGCTAGAGGGTGATTGTCTAGACCTCCCGCGGGGACCAGCCGTGGTGGGAGACATTTTGTAGGTTGGTTGTGTATATAATTATTTGTTGTTCCCGTTATCTTTGGAATCCGGTGGTCCTTGTCATTATTTAGTTTTTAGGAGTATTCAGTTGAGGGTCAGAGCCTGCTCTCTCTATGTAATTCAATATGTTAGGTCTAATTATATCTTTAGTATGAGTTCTGAGTAGTGCGTTTGTTGATTTTGGCTTGCTCGGTACTCATATTAGTTCTCTTTTGTGTTGGTGATTTAGGTGAACCTGAAACTTGTCTTTTCTTTTTCTCTATATTTTCCAATGATTTTTTAAACTATCATGCTTTAAAAATATAGGCAATATTCCCTTTTTTTCCTCTTCCACTTTAGGCGGTGGCAGTTTGCGTTTTTCTAAAGTTTTTTTTTTTGGAATAGTCCTCCTTAATGTTGATTCTTTCTGGAAGATTAGGTCTTTTGAGTATAAGATGTTTCCTTCATTGGGTTGTAATAGAGACTACAACTTGACGGTTTTTGTCTTTGCTTTGATGCCAGATTCTGCAGGTTTTGCTAATTTCGTTGCTGTCCATGTGTACTCCCATATCCACCATAATTCCATTGATTAGGTCCACTAGTTCCGCTTCGGATTACACCTTTTTTTCGATTCAAAAGAAAACTAGGTTGCTTTTCCGCCTTTTTTCTTCGGCCAGTTTAAGTTTAGATTCTACTTCTGATATTTTAACTTTAAGGTTATTTTTTTCCTCGATGATCGTCTTAATTTTCTCGTTTAATGCTTCGATGTCGTTTTTGGTTACCGAATGGGTTATTAGCTCAGCTTTTTTACCCAATTTTTAATCGATTTTCAATAGAAGTACTTCCATGTTCTTATCCATGATGAGGGGAGATTTAGGTGTGTTTTCATTTATTTTTGAAATTTCCAAAAATTTTTCCATCAAAAAAAATTTTACACCTACTATCGGTCTGTCAAACTGTATTCACCGTTTACCCGCTAGCAATTTTGTTGTTTGTATTTTCGTTTCTGCCTAAGTTCTAGTTTAGTTTTTGTTGTCACTGTTGTGGCTTGTTCGAAAGAAAAAACGGAGCACGCCTGCAATTCGTCCGACCACGGTCACGACCAAAAAACAACTCTAGACAAATGTAAAAAACAAAACCTCTCATCTATTAAACTCTGATCTTTCTTTACACTTCACACTTCGATCCATCTGTACACTCCATACGTCGATCCAACTTCACCACGCTCCATTCCCTCCATTTTTATCATGGGAAGCGTTCCCATATGGAATTATCTAATTGTTTATAATATAATGGATATAATATAATATAATGTAATAGTAAGTTAAGGTATAAGGAAGTTATAAGAGTATATAAAAAGTTATTCACAACCCTTGGTACATACAGTAGGCACAAAACGGAAATTGTATGATTTAAAGTAATTGAATAGAATCAAAACTGAGTTACGTTTTAGTATATCCATCAAGTAAGGTTTGAACATTTTGATCATTAATTTTGCCGCAATGTTAATTTTTTGCACAGAGGATAGCTGTTCCCAAAAGGCTAACAATGTTAGTTTCATTGATTATTACCGTACCAAAAGTCGGTCTGACTAACTCCTCAGAAAGATAATAACAATGATTGGGTATTTGGATGCTGTCAGGTTAGAGATGGTTGTAAGTGGGCAAAGTACCACTTCCAAATTTTAATAACCAATCCGAGGAGTCTGCGTCACCTGCAGCTCTCATATAAGTAGTAAGCATTCGATGAGTAACCTGATTCCAAAGTGGAGAACTGTTTACACAGGCTTGTACAATTGTGATTCGGTTTCCAAGCCTTACGACAGACAGAACCTGTCTGAAATCTACTCCAAATGCAATAATTTTTCACCCAAAAAGAATGCTAATTTTGTCAATTCAACAATACATACAAATAATGTTAATAATTTTAAATAACTAGGTAAACAAATTATATCAGATGTAGGAAAAATGAATCAATTTAATATACTTCCTCCAATAAGTGCCATAATTAATAACCCTAATATTCCTTTTAATATTACTCAACAAACAAAATGAAATTACTAGAAAATTCATCCCGGGCCGAATTCTTATAGTCACGTCATTTTCGATTTTGACGAAAATGTAACTTATTTTTACTACAAATTTTTCATTTTTATTTTAAATAAATAAAAAAATTTAAACAAATCACAAACAAGTAAATAATATGATTGTAACAATATAAAATAATATATTTAAATTAAATTTGGATATTAATGATTGTTACTTTTTTTTTTTCATAAAATAAAATAAAAATGACATAAAGTAATTAATGATAATAATTAATAATAACATAAGTGAGTAATCAATATTGTATTTTTGTATTTTTTTCCACATTTAAAAAATTGTCACTTCACTTTTTGAAGTAAGTTTCAAAATGAAGTGACGTGGCATTAACTCATGTCACATGAGATCTAGAATACGGCTTACTCCGTCACGTAAGTAAAAATTCATCCGCAAGTGATGTTTTACTTACTGGGTGACTTAGAGAATACCAATTCTCCAAACTCGTGGAATAAGGGTAGACGATTTGCTGAATGTCAAGTAAAGTCAGATTGAATGCATCGTCGTCTTCGTGTGTCCTTAACTAATATTCTGCGATGTATCGTTTGAAGGTTTCCCAAAGTTGTGGCACATCATTTGGTTGAGCAAAAAACACAAATAATTCCGAATAGGTCTCTTATTTGCCTGGGCATTTGGAATGCGGATGCCCCTTCAAAACATTGAAACCACTCCCTGTCATTGTCCAGCAAAATCAATCTTTTCGCTGGTTCTGAAAATGTTGCACAGAGCGTACCGTCAACAGTTTTCAGAAAGTCAAAACTTGTGGGCCCTCTGACATGCAGCAGAAGTACCCTCAAGCTAAGCGTTCCGCGGCGGTAGGATTGATTGTGTAATTCCTGCCAATACTTTTCGTGAATCTTTTCCTCGGTTTCCACTTGTCTTTTCCCCAAACAAAATGTTCTGGGATCTCTGAATATAAGTATTCCCTCGCGGCGAAATTGTTTTGATACAGTTTAAAAAAAGCGGTCAATTTAGTGTCACTGGGGGATTGCCAAGAAAGTAAACCATCTGTTCTTGTGGCAAGTGTCTCTAGTTAATCGCTCTATAGTGTGAGATGTTTGGTACAAAGGATGGTCGTGCCAGTTTCATATTTTTTAGATAATCACTTGCCATAAGGTACTACCCACCTGTTGTCTAGGAAAATTCATTCTTTTGTACAGTCCTACCGTCATTTCTTTTACAATAAAGGAGGTAACCGCTAACGTTTATAATGCTCTCAGAGGCATATTCTTTTGGAAAATTTTTAGTACATTTGTCCCCTTCCATGCAAATTCAGTTCACCACATGGACCATGAATCATGCATTGAGAAACAACCGCATGCAAAAGTGGGTCTTCATTAAGATTTGGTATTTCTGCGTAAAAAATCGCATCCACATCTCTGGGATCCCTAATTTTGTCGGATTCTCGTAAAATGAGGAAAATATGCTTCTGAAATTCAACTACATATGCGTTTGCTACAACAACTGTCAAAGCCATGATTCTTAAGGTCATCTAGTAAGAGCTGTAGCTTAGCACTGAAAGCTCTACTCAGTAAATCAGGTCTGCTACCAACTTGTTCATGTGGCCTGAGGTTGTTTGTGATTTCTTTCCAGTTTAGATTACATGTTGCAGTAACAAAGATATCGGGCTTCCCAAATCTACTCACAATTGCCTAAGCATCCTAATAGTTTTGAATCATATTTCGTATATTGTCTATAAATGTAGAGGGTAGTATGACAGGGACCCCAGGTAAAAATTCCTGATTGTCATTTAACATGTAATCCATAAGGCCTTTATATCTTTCAACAAGTACTTCCTTTTGATTGGACCGTATGAAAGCAATCCTGGCTCCCTCGACTCTACAATAGCAGTCTACTATTGTTACATATCTAACTACAGCTGTACGGTGAATTTGGCCATGAGACATAACAGGTTTCCATCCAGAATCACCACAGGGAAAGAGAAGCGGATAGCACATTAGATCACAATGGGGAATAAGATTATTTACCCGAGTCAAGTGGCCTGTTGCTTGGTGATATAGAACAAACTCGAATTTACCTGGTGGTGCGCCATCAACCTATGTGAACACTGCAATTTCACCTTGCCCTGTGGGTGCATTATACCTCCTTTTATCAAGCAGTGGAGTTCTTATACCAAGGAATTTAAATAATTGCGCATATGGATTGCAATTGAGTATCATTTCCTGTAAAGAGGCCATTATCGTTGAAGAACATTCTTTGTTTGCTGAATGCCCTATTAGTAAGTTCAATGGTTCCTAAGAATCAATTATGAATAAGGAAGCGTACACTGGAACATTTCCATGAGGAACAGCTAATGACCCAATGTCATGGTAAATCTGGCCATTCATCTTAAAACAGTAAGGAACCCTTGACGGAGAGTTAGTTGCATCAGTAGTTACAGAAGCAAAAGCGAATGCACTGTTATACTAGCAAGAAATTTTTAGTTTGAGCATCATTGTTTTGTATCAAGTTCATCAAAGTGAGAACACATCTATAGGCAGAGATATTTTGCCCTTATGGCAGCAAAGCTGACATGATTCTTCTTCATATTCTGTTTGCAATAACAATGCCCTACAGTACTTGCAAACCTGGTTCATATTACCAATGTCACTGTTCGGTAACCTTGCTGTGATGTAGCTTGTTGGTAAATCTTCTGTGATCCTATTTTTATTTATGATCAATGCAATGGGATCTTCTGGCACAGGCGCACTGTTTGGTTCATCAACATGTACTACAGTTGGCACTTGTGAGGTGTAGACTACTTGGGGATGTACTGCAATTCTCAATGAAGTCCTGTGGGCCTGTGATTGAATTCTTCTTCGCTTCCTTGGAGGAGAAGTTTTATTTGTAGATACACCAGCTGTTGAAGAATGTATATTGGCGGGAGAGGCAGATTGGAGGTTGGATGTGCTACTTGAAGCATGTTTACGCTTGTCTCTGGCAGAACGGTACTTCAATTGTAGTTTCCTATGCATAGCTTTGATCGGAGTAATATTCTCATGCCTATTCAATGTTCAAAAATGGAATAGAAGAGAATGTGTGTGAGCTACAGAAGAACGACAGTTAATAGGCCGTGCCATATTATGACCACGTTCTGGTGGAAATTGAGAATACTGCACGAATTATTACAGTTTTGTGGATGAATGGAAATAATGGAACTTCCAATGATTCCAGTAGAATTCCGACATGTTAACTGTGAAGAATCTCGGATTGTACAATGTACAATGAAATGAATGGACAATTTTAGAATATAGGTCTGTTTCCGTACTTTTTCAGTAAAAATAAACTTTCTCTAAAATGTTGCTACCACGAGCGTAATCCTCTGAGTATGAACGAAAAATTTAAAATTGTACGGGAACGGAAAATCAGTAACTTTCAGTAAAAATGTTAAATTTGATATGGAGTACCAATTAAACATAAAAAATTTAAGAAAATTTTCGTACAAATATATGTACATACAAACTAAACACAAATGTACATTTATTAGTTACATACAAACAAATTCAAAATCAAATTAGCAACCGTCAATTGTCAAATATATGCATTTATCAGTTTTAACCGTTTAATTAAACCAAATTTGTTCTGTAAAAATTAGTCAAATCGCTTGCCAAACTGCACGATTTTTTTTTTTATGTTGCCGCACCTGACGTTCCAGATGCCACTTACGTCACGGTTGGATTGTTTTCATCTCATTTTTTGCGAATTTATTTCATTTAATTTAATATAGAGAAATCACATTACAAATTATGAAGCGTGGGGCACCCCTGACGTTCTGACGAATCCGTAGATACTCCTTATGTGTATATTCCATCGCAAAGATCCTTATTTTAGGTACAAAACCGATTTGAATCCTTAGCGAAATAATATATTTTTTCTCACACCCTCATGGAAAATTCCGATTGCCACCTTGTTATCGAGGTCCGAAATTCCGGTTTTTGCATCGGCGCATGTGAATGCGAACGAAAGCAATGGAATTTATTATGCACTTGTGTGGAAGAAACACAATGACCAAACTCACAAAAGCAAATAAAGTGGTATGGTCGATAATAGACATTCAAAACCACACTCGTTGATGCTCTCCCCAAGTCTTTGATATATATATGAGTATACATATTTTCCATTCCTTTGTCTTCATTTACAAATTCGATGTCCTTGTTTTCCTTGTTTTATCTTTCTTATGAATGAAGAATAAAAACAATTTTCTGATAAAAAACTGCCTACCTCAGAAATAAGAACAAAAATTCTTCTGTAAATGTTGTAAGTGTAAAAACTTTGTGTTATATAGGAATTTCAAATCCTCTTCCTATTAAATGTTAAAGAGTTTACCAGTCTTCCGCAATTACTTATAAAAGACATTTAAGTAAAATTGTCAGAGAAAATTATTTAAAAATGAATTCTCCAAAACAAAGTGTAAGTTCATTGGACGATTCTTTTATTAGTGAAACCGAAATTGAAAGAAATATCGACGAAAAGGCCAAACTAATTGGCTCCATGCTCCTGCCGAAAAAATCTAAAATAAAATATATTAATAGTTATAAATTATATTAATAATATGTAGTTATAAAAAAATCAATTAAACGGTTCTAGTGAAAATATTTTTCTTGTGTATTTTAATGAGTTGCCAACAAAAATGAAACCGTCAACCCTGTGGGTCAAATGGTCCATACTAAAGGCAATACTGAAAGTTAACGAAAATATAAATATAGATAGTTATCACAAGCTGAAAACATTTATGAAATCGAACGCAAAAGGATTTGTTGCAAAAACATAATTATAAATATGAATAATATATAAATTTCATTACGTATTTTATTTAACATATATTTCCGGTCATTCTTATTTTTGGAATTTTTGGAGCCATGAGATCCACAGAAATATACAATTTACGAACACATGATGTATTAGAAAAAGACAAAGAATACATAGTAACTATGAACTACACTAAAAATTACTATCCCAGGAAATTTTTAATCAGTGCAAAATATTTTGACTTAGTGAAAAAATATGTATGTAAATTTAAGACCTAAAGACGCAAATACGGACCGATTTTTCATGACGTATCATAATACAAAATGTGTTCGTCAACCAATTGGGAAAAATAAAATAAATGAAATTCCAAGAACAATTGCCCTGTATTTAAGACTTCCCAATAGAGAAAATTATATTGGGCATCGTTTTCGTCGAACTTCAGCGACTCTGTTAGTTGACTCAGGAGCTAATATAACAATAATCAAGCAACACGGCGGTTGGAATCCTTTCATACATGTCTTTTGAATTCTGGTAAAATTACATTATTAAGATCGATGTCGCCTAAATTTTCATTTACAATCTGACACGCTCTTTTTATTAGATCCCTATGTAAATACTCATTGGAATCAGTCTCTTTGGAAAAAGTTATCTTTGTAGGCCTCAATATCCTAGCTGGTACGTGCCAATTTAAGTTGAGCAATTCCGATCAGTCAATAAGTTGTGAATTTAATTTGTATAAAAATAGAACATCTTGGTATTGATGTAATAGTTGCATTGTCGGTAAACTAGTTATTTTTAGGCAAATTATTATAATCCTGATCATTGAATTGTAGGGGAGAACCAACAAGGAAAGAGTGAGAGCGTAAGAATTTATTTTTGATTTTTTAAATTTCATATTTTAATTCTTCGGTCTTTGGGGTCCAAATTTCAGATGCATATGTGAGATTTGGTTTACCGATTGTTTCATAAAGCGAAAGATATATATAATAGTAGGGTCTTTAAATTTGTTAGAAAAACGCCGTATTATACCTAATTTAAATGAAGCTTTGTTTATAATGTAATTAATGTGAGGTTCAAAACTTAGAGAATTATCACACAAAATGCCCAAATCCCTAATGTCATCAACACGTACCAGCTTTCTATAAACAGATTATTGAGACCGATTTATTAAATTATCTCCAATAGTAAAGAGGCCGCTGTTAAACGACTTAATCTTTAAACTTGGTCACATGAAGGAGATTGGTTACGAGCAAATTCCGAAGATTCCTTATTTCTTTCCTCATCATTATGTGCTCAAACCAGCAAGTATCACCACAAAGTTACGAGTGGTGTACGACACTTCAGCTAAGACGTATCAAATTTGGCGTTTAAAACAGTTGGCCATAGCTGAAGGCATAAAATATCCTAACGTGGCCAGAACAATAAAAGATTTCTACGTGGATGACATTATAACCGGTAACTCAGTCAAATTAAGAATTGAATTGAATGGAAGAAGAATTACATAAGATGATGAAGACCGGAGGATTTAAACTGAGGAAATGGGAGTGGTAAATGATGCTAATCATCCGAGTATTTTGAAAGGCATTCCACGAGAAGATTTGTAAGGACAAAATGATTTTTCAAGCATTGACAACGAGCACATCAACTAGGATTATCATGGAACCAAGACGCGACTGTTTTTCATACACAATTAGTTGGCCAGATAAGGCCATAATTGCCAAAAGGAGAATCTTAACAAACATTGCTGTACTATCCACTGGGCTTAGTCTGCCTGGTTGTTGTGCTAGGCAAAATCTTCAAGCAACAGTTATGTTTAATGAAGTTTGATTGGGACGACCAATTGCCCGACGAATTGCAAACCAAGTGGCTCGATTTTCGCGCGACCTAAAAGTTGGCAGATATGCAGTCGTAGCACCATTTGCTCCACTTGTGGAACTACATGTCTTCGCAGATGCTAGTGAACGAGCGTTTGGAACGGCAGTTTACGTATGTAAGATCGAAATTTTATGTGCCAAGTCACGAGTCGCGTCCAGAAAATTCGTCACATTGACCCAGGTTAGAGCTATGTGCCACCAGGCTAGCCACGCAATTAGTCCAGAAGGTATTACAAACCATGATTATGAAGTTTTCGAACATCACCTACTGGTCCGACTCGAACACCGGCTTATCCTGGATTCACGGCAATCCCGCTACTCTGAAAACATTCAACGCTAATCGGGTCCAAGGAATTCAGGCATTTTCATCATGGGACCAGTGGAAGTATATCAACACAAAATTACATCCTGCGGACATGGTGTCCAGAGGCTGTACTTCGCAACTGTTAAGGGACTCTGAACTCTGGTTTTGTGGTCCTGCATTCCTTAAGGCGCCAGAGCCTGTTGCCAACTTTGAAGTCTCAAGAATAACTGCAGAAGAAAGAGCCGCAAAGGCTGTTCTAACAAGTAGTATTGTAGATATGCCATTAGAATTCGCCTCCAGAATGAACCACGGAAATTCATTTCTGAAACTGCAGCGTATAGCAGCGTATGTGTAAAGAACCATAAAAATTCTTAAACAGGAGCTGCTGAAGGAAAATATCAGTGAATTTCTGCAGGCCAGCGGATTGGACGAGACACTACATACTATCATGAGAGTTATACAAGCTTCTAACTTTCAAGCGGATATACAAGATCTGAGAAGAGAAGGAGCGGTAAGTGGCTCTAGTTGGCTGGCCACTCTACCGTTCCTTGATGGGAACGGTTTGTTAAGAATAGGAGGAAGATTGTAGGCAGCAGAAATTGCATACGAAGCAAAACACCCCCTTCTTTTACCTGGAGACCATCTTGCTAAATCTTCTACAACACACCTGCGAAATTTAGACGCTGGACCTCAAGCGCTGATGATCATATCTCGTCAACGTTTTTGGGTTTTGCAGGCCCGAGCCTTGGTCCGGTCGGTGGTGAGTAATTGTATACAATGCGCCCGAGCCAAACCACGACTGATGCAACAACTCATGGTTAGTCTTCCATAAACAAGAGTTTTACCAAGGCGGCCATTCATAACAACTGGAGTCGATTTCTGTGCTCCCATATGGACACACTACAAACTACGAGGCAAAAGAACACACAAGTTCTATGCAGCAGTATTCTGTTATTTTGCTACTAAGGCGGTTCACTTGGAAGTGGTTTCGAACCTTACAACGGAAGCTTTCAAATGAGCAAGATGTTGCAGGATAATGAAGCCAAGGAAAAAATTGCGATGGAATGTGCAAATCGGCACATACATTCCATTTCAATCCTCCGAGAGCGCTACATTTCGATGGTCTCTGGGAAGACGCTGTGAAGTCGGCCTCATTAACTTTTGAAGAGTTTGCAACGGTGTTCGCAGAAATCGAGGCTATTTTGAACTTCCTTCCCCTAACACCAATGTCTCACGACCGAACTGCCCGAGCATTTTCTTATCGGTGAGCCATTAACGGCTGTCTCAGATCCAGAAAAAGCGGCAAAGATGTCATCACTCCCACGGTGGAAGCTCGTAAGCAGCATATCGTAAGAGTTTTGGAAGCGGTGAACGACAGAATATCTCATCGAATTGCAGAAAAGGGTGCAGTGGACTAAGGAAAGTCCTAATACAAAAGTTGAAGATTTACCTTGCTTAAGATGGCCATTCGTACGAGTTATAAACGTGCATTACGGAAGAGACGGCAAAATCAGAGCCGTTGAAGTTCGAGCCGCATCAAGGACGTTCATGCGTTCAATCCATAATGTGTCCACAATGCTCACAACAATCTTTAACAGGGTTGGAGAATTCGAGCAAGTACCAAAACAATGGTGTATATCACACATGGTACTAATATGCATAAAAGGAAATCCACTAGAAGTAGGAAACTATAGGCTCATTAGTCTGCTATCCACTACATATAATCGACAGCACCCGGCCAAATAATAAGCCGGATCTGAATTTTTTGAGGTTATCGGATTAAAAGCTTATCGATGAATATCAATTTTACTACTACATTAAAAAGTAAAGAACTGTATATAGAAAAAACACGAAAGGCGTAGTCAAGGTCCGCGCCGTTGATTTTTCGTGAAAACATCGTGTTCAAAATCATTGATGGTTGTGTTGGTGAAGGACGAATGCTGTCCTTAGCGGTGTCAAGGACGATGCTGTCCTTAATTTCTCTTCGGCGGTATTTAAGGGTTCGTTTCCGACGACATGTTCTATACACGCGTGCACAGGATCGGTCGTTAAGACTAATCTTCGAAACGGTTTATTGTCCTTTTGAAATTTGTCACGTCGTCACTCTTACGCAATTCGTGGAATTGCTGTCAAGTGGTTGCCTCTTTTCTCACTTTCGCAATTTGAATTTTACTGATATAAGCATATTTTTGAACCGTTCATCGAACCTGTTCTATTTTCGTAATTTATGCTGGAACAAAGAAATATTTTTTAGACATAAGGTAATTATATCACCCAAATAAATCAGTGTTCAATCAAAAATAAGTCAAGACACTTGAGTTTTAATTAATTATTCTCACATACCTGCATTGTTCTGCACGAGTGAGGTTTTGCCGCTTTGCAGTTTGCAATGGCAATCTCCAGCATACCTTATCATATGCCGATGCATGAAACCACCCGGACCGTACGTAACTAGGGATTTCTGGTGAGACTTCAGGTTGAGGTCTATGGAAGAGATCCCGCCCATATAATTCGTAGGACCTTAATCGGACGGAAGGAGAATCTGACTAGGAATTATATGAAGAAAAATAAATTTCTCGACGCATGTCGTGTCGACCGAAATCTTCCAGTGTAACAATACATTCATATAATTAGTATCCCATAAGTTTCTTCCTCCGGACAGAACCAAAAGTTTAACCGGTTCTGTTTGGACGGATATGAACACTTATCGGTCCACCGATTATGTTATCGATTTCATTGATCATTTAACATTCCTATAGTGTGCTTGCTTTTTCAAAAATTTATTTCATTTTTAAATATACGCAGTTTAAAATGGATAGTATGAAAATACGTTTTAAAAAATAAATAATAATATAATTAAATACATATATTCATTGCTTTAAAAAAGGCAATGGTGTTAGCCAAACAGCAGACGAGATTTGTACCGTTTATGGGATAGGTACTACAATCGTGAGTACCGTCAGCAGTTGGCTTAAGCGTTTAAGAGTTGGCATAAAGTTCTTTTAGTGGCAGTGCAAAGGTTTAGATTACTTCGAATATCTTCCTCAAGGGCAAACGATCGATTGTGAAAAAATACCGCAGTCAACTTAATAATTTCGTAGCCGCCATTGCAGACAAATGGCCAGAATTAAATTATCGACGTGGCGTTGTCTTTAATAACACAACGCAAAACCGCATGTGGCATTGGTCATCAGGAAGAAACTGTTGGAGTTTGACTAGGATGTTCTGCCTCATCCTCCTTACCCTCCAGATCTTGCTCTATCAGATTGCTATTTGTTTCTTTTATCAAAAATTTGTATCCGGGATAAAAGCTTCAAATCCTTGAACGATATCAAAACGCAAGTAAGTTAAAGTTTCAAGTGTAAGTGTAAGTTTCAAGTAAGTCAGTGAAATTTTGGAAGAAGGGCATAATGAGGCATCCGAAAAGATGGAAGAAGGTAATTGAACAGAACGGGGCATACATTACTCTACAAACGAACCTTAACAAACAAATATGACGTTTTATTTTCAAGTCAAATAAAAGGAAGAAACTTATGAACTTTAAAAAACAACTTCTTCAAGGAAAAAAAGCTGAATATACCAAATAGTGCATCCACAATGTGATATGGCGCACATCGCAGAATACACCCGAGAAGCAGAAAAAGCAGGAAAACACAGAGGGAGAACAGTCGAGACACTGCGATCAAGAGAAGCAAAACACGTCGTGGAGGAAGAACATGGAATCAAAATCGGCAACGTCAGGGTCATTAAGGAAGTGAATGATTGTAAGAAACTTGATGTACATGAAAATTTTATGATATCTAGGGAAAACCAATCATTACTTTTTAATGATAATAATGTGTGGTGCGACTCACCACTCTTCAGAATGGTGTAATGAGTTTAATTGGTTGATTGACTTAAGATGTACCTATATAACTTAGAAAATCTGCCTTGATTTTCTTTAAAAAAAAACAAAGTTTCTTTCGTTTTATGATTTATTTACGTTTTCTCACTCTTAGTGGTACAAATTTTGACACACTCGACACAGACGATTAGAAAAGATTGACAAACTTTTTACAATTCTTTACTGATCACTTACACGTCTTGAGCTTAACTAACTCTACTTACTCCTAATTACTTAATTTATAAATATTTATTTGGCTTACCTCAACAATCATGCGTTTCCGGCTGCGGTTGTGAAGTGTGATTGAACTTGCTTAAATTGCAGGTTCAATCACCGAAGTTCAATAGTTGCATTTCGAACACGCGTTTCCATTTCTGTGGGAACGGAAGTTCTCGCGGAATGAAATTTTGTTTAGGTCATTACGCGCGTGTTTTAAAATTGTTTCTAGGTGGTTACATATTTTCTATACTGGGGTAAGTCCCCAAGTATGTAACCATTCCCCCCTTTAGATCAAAATTCTCCTGAATTTTTTCCGGTTTGGTTTCTTTTTCCTTGATTGAAATTTTGACTTTAGCATGTTTTTGCCCAAACTTGAGTATTATCCCGACAATTATGGCGGTTATCATGATTGTTGAGCCCGCGATATATTGTACATTTTTATGGTATTTAAAATTTTTTATATGTTTTAGGTTTGTGTTACTTTTTAACAATATTTCCTTAAAATCTACAGGTTTTGTAAAGTTATAGTTTACATCTTCGTTGTAATGAAATCTTTCAATAAATTGCAAATTTTTATTTTCATAAGTTTCGTTTAAAATTTTTATGCTACAATTGTTTATGTTTATTAGACAATGTTCGTACAATTTTATTTTTCTGTCGTCACAATAGTTAACAATTTCGATATCTTTAACATTTTTACCAATAATTGTATTTTCATCGACCCTTTTGATTTCAGTTACTTTATTTTCTTTAAGATTACAATTCCTATTTTCGATGCAATTTTTTACCATTTTTAAATCTCTTTCATATTGTGTTAATTTATTATATTCATATTTTGTTTTGTTAATTTCCAGTATAAGTTGGTCGTCAATGATTACCTCTAATTTATTCTTATTTGGCATGGCGGTTATTAATTTGTAGTCTACTAGTTTGTATTTATTGGGAATTTTTATGGCAAGAATTAGTGTATGGTTATCGTATTTTAACAGTCCAGTTTTAATATTTTTTAGTCTGTAAAAGTCCAGGTTTGTTTCTTCAATTTCCGCCGCGGTCAGCATGCTTGGATGGACGAGTCCGTGTTTAGCTAAGGCTATACTATCGATTATATGGTTAAGCTTTTCCTCTAAGATCCTAATCTTCAATAATTGATCAGTTTTTAGTTGTTGGATTATAAGGCGTTTTTCGTTTCCTACTATTTCTTTATGTGCTTTGATTATTTCATTTCTGTTTAGTTCTATAATATTTTTCAAGTGGTTAATAGATTCGTTAAAATTGGAGTTAATAGCGATTTGTTTATTAAGATTGCCTACTGAATTATCAATGTTTTCTTCTACAGTTTTTAGGTGGTTTGTTATGTCCTGTCGGTCTTCTTCGTCCATGGTTCCAAATAACCATTTCTGAGCTGTTCCTATGAAATTAGCTAAGCCTCTCTTAAATCTAGACTGTCCTTTCGGTTCTATGGCCGATAGTTTGGCTTTGATTGTTCGTATTTGTTCTCTTATTGTCGGGTCGAGATGTATTTGTAAATTTTTCGTATTGTCGTCCATTGTTCTAATAGTCTCGCGTATTTCATTTGTATTAATTACGTGTAATATTATTTTAGCGTCCTGTATTATTTCTGTTTGCCCCATGTTAATAGTCACGTACCCGTTATTTGTCGTCAGGGGTGTTACTGTTAATGTTGCTTCCGCTTGGTGTGGCGTTCCCAGAGTTAGGATTAGGAATATTATTGGTATCATCTGTAAATTTTCGGGGTCTTTTAGTATTTTTCGGGTGTTCGTTACCATATTTCTTTATTCTATATCTAGGTTCGTTTTTATAATAATTTCTCTTATAATTTTTTACTGGTAGGGTCTGTCTTTTTTCTAAGTATTCTTCTCTATTTTGATTTAACTTCCGAGTGTTCTTTTGTTTAAATTGCTCTATTCTTTCGTTTAGTATTAGAGAGTTTGTTCTTTTTGCTTCTAAGGGAGTCATTTGGAGTGTAGAATGATATCTATTATTATAGTTGTTAATAGCTCTATGGAGTTTTTGGATTAGAGTAAGGTCTAATTTTTTCATAGCTACTAGTTTCTCCTGAAGTGTGGAGTGAAATCTTTCTATGTCACTGTTACCCGTATGAGTATTAGGTTTCGTCAGATGTAACTCGACTTTTTGTTCCCTAAAGAATTCTTTAAGATTTTCGGCACTGAATTCATTATCTGTTATTATTTTTTCCGGTTTTCCAAATTTGGAGAAATGTTCCTCGAGTGTTTCTATTTTTTTAATCCAATTTCTATTTGGCAAGTGGTAAGCATAAGCTACTTTGGTTAATTTGTCTATCAGCGTTAAGAATGGTTGTTTCATGAAGAAATATGTGTCCATATGAAGAATTTGGTTATGTTTGGTAGGTGTTTCACTTACTTGAAACTTCATTTTAATTGGTTTTCGCTCGTATTTTGTTTCTAAACAAGTTTCGCAGTTGTTTATCACTTTTGTGATTTCTTTAACTAGGTTGGGGTAGTATATTTTATTCTTCAGGCTATGGTATGTTTCAATAATACCACTGTGAATGCTTTCATTTGTATGGTAAAGGGATATTTGTTTGTGTACTTCTTCTAGTGACTTTATTTCTTGGGCTCGCATTGTTGCTTTTATGAATTTTATTTCCTTGTTATTGCTAAATAACTCTATTATGAGCTGTTGGAATTTATTGAATTCGGGGTAGGGTAGTTCGGTGTATATTCCTATTGTTCCAGGCTGAATATATCGACGAAGGAGATCTGTCCAGTATGGTATATCTTTTGTCATGTCAACTGATATGATCCTTCTATTATGGATTGTTTCTATTTCTTCTTCTGTTTGATAGGTTAGAATGAGTTGAGTTTTATACCGATTTACAATGGTTTCTTTTATTGGAATGTGGTCAAGAAGTTGTTCTTCTTGTGAATGGCAAGAAATTCTTTATCGGTTACCGAATAGTTTCTTTCGTGATCATTTAATGATCTTGAAGCGTAGCATATTGGTTGACCTTCTTGTGTTAAGACTGCTCCTACTGCATAGCTACTTGCATCCGTAAATAGAGTGAAAGGTTTGTTGAAGTTCGGGAATTTGAGGATAGGATGCTTTGTTATGTTTAGTTTTAATGTTTCAAAAGCTTGAATATATTCTGGGTCATTGGGATTGATTTTTTTATCTTTTTTCAAGTACTTTATCATAGGGGTCGCGATTTTTGCGTAATCTTTGACAAATTTTCTATAAAATCCAGTAGCACCGAGAAAGCCTTTGAGTTGTTTTTCTGTTTTGGGTAGCGAATACTCTTGAATACATTTGATTTTGTTAGGGTTGGGTTTCATACCTTCAGAAGTTAGGACATGACCTAGATATTCTGTGTTTCTTTTTAGAAATGAGCATTTATCAAACTGTAGTTTTAAATTATGTTCTGAAAGTTTCCGAAAGATTAGAGTTAGAGACTGAATATGTTCTTGAAGGGTCGTCGAGAATATTAGGATATCGTCGAGGTACACCACGCATATTTTGTTGATGTAATCTCTCAGGATTTCATTCATCAGCCTTTGAAATGTGGCTGGGGCGTTTTTTAAGCCAAATGGCATTCTAACATATTCATATAGCCCATAGGGTGTAACAAAAGTTGTTTTGGGTATGTCCTTTGGATGCACCTTTATCTGGTGGTATCCTTTCGCGAGATCTAGGGATGAGAAATACTGAGCTCTTCCGAGCTTGTCTAGGATGCTCTCTATGTTTGGGAGTGGATATCTATCATCTATTGTTATCTCATTAAATTTCCTGTAGTCAACACATAAACGAAATTTTTGTTTTCCGGAGTTATCGAGTTTCTTTGCTACTACTACAATAGGAGAGGCATATCTACTATGCGATTTACGGATAATACCTTGTTTCTCCATTTCTAATACCTGCTTTTTAACTTCCTCCTCATGTTTGGGAGGTAGCCTATACAGTTTCGCGTATATTGGTTGGTCGACTGATGTTCTGATTTCATGAGTTATTGAATTGGTATTTGTTAATTGGTCTCCATCTTTATAAATAAGGTTTTTAAATTTGTTCAATAGGGATTTTACTTCCCGTTTTTCTTCACCGTTTAGGTGATCTAAATCGACATCCGTCTCGTTTGTACTGAGTTCGAAACAATCAAGAGTTGTTTCGTTATCAGAATACATAGGCAATTTGGATCCATTGTTGAGGACAATATGTTTATTATCAAAATCAAGAGTTTTGACAATTTTGCTTAGAAGGTCCATACCTATCAAAATATCATATGGTTTGTCCCCTAAATCTCGTTTGTACCATCTTGTGGCTCCTTTTGGGTCGAAATTAAACTCTTTTGGAATACTTGTAATAATTCTATCTACCACTTCTGTCGTAACGTTATTTATTGTTTGTAACTTTAAATTTATGCGTTCAAAGACTTTAAATGTTGAACAGTTCACTCTTGAGGAATTTATTATGCTCATGGTGGAACCAGTATCAATTAAGCATTTATATATTTTAGTATCTATAGTAAGATTTATAAAAATTTTTGTTCCGAGGCCTAATTTAGAAAAAACTCGGGGTCAATATTTTGGACTTCTTCGTTTTGTGTTATTTCAGGAAGGTCGCGATGTGTTAAATGGTCTATGTCCATTGGTTCTGGTCGTTGGTGAGCGTTTCTAACTTGTCCTGAGGGATTAAAGTTAGATTGTCTGTTTTGTCCGGAATTCGGTCTATTGTTAAAATGGGAGTTATTATTATTCCTAAATTGATGTGAGTTTGTTCTGTGGTTGTTATTAAAATGATCAGATTTGTCGTTATTTGAAAAAAAATTTTCGTTAGGCGGGTTATTCGTTTGTTTCGGAGATGTATTATATCTTGATTTATTTCTTCTATTATCAAGGAAAAAGTCTCTATCGATATTAGGGTAATCATATCCGACATACGAGTACAATATTCCTTTTATTTTGTGTATGTTAAACTCGTTTCTAATCTCTCTAGACAAATTCCCTGACACTATTTGTTTTATTTGACAAGTTAGCAGCGAGTATAAGCTATCTTTTGTTTGACTAGGATTTGTTTCATATGTCGCAAAAGTATTTATGTCCTGAATTATTCCTTCTATTTTACAATTTAAATCAAAAATTGAACTTACTCTTAACGATGTTATTTTCCTAGTGATTTCTTTGCAATTAATTATCGGCCTGAAGTGTTGTTTGAGGAGATCTCTCGCCTGTTCCCAGGTTTCTGGATTGTTGTGAAGAAGAAGCTCCTTTGCTCTGCCCACGATTTTTGAATTGTAGATTAGCTGCCATAAGTCCTTTCTTCCTTGTCCACTGACACCTTCGAGATGGTTGCCTACGACGTTGATGAACTGGGTGAGGTGGTTCCTATTGCCATCGAACTCCTTAATGTAGGCGATTTCTTTCATGATGGCTACAGCTCTGCTCTCGTTTTGTCGGTGGATCGTTAGTGATTCTAAGGCTACCGTCAGCCGTTGCACCAATTCTGCGTCCATTTCGTTTGTTTTGGCTAGGTGTGGCCAAAGTTTGTCAATTTTGTCTAGTCGTGGAATATTGGCAACTTGTTTTCTGCCCTCTAAGTTTCTGGGTCCAGCACCCGTCTAATTTAAGTGTCTGGTACACTAGTTTTTGTGTCTGCACTCACTGTGAATGATATTGATCCAGCGCTTCACCTGATTCGTAGGTAATGACGTCTGGTTGGTTTTGGTCCAGCACCTCACCTGATTTGTAGGATTAATGTCTGCACACTTTTTATTTTTTTTATTATGAGCTTAGATCCCTTCCCAGCCTCAGGAAAGGTTTTAAGACGAGCTTTGGCTTGACAATCCCGTCTCTAAGCAAGAAATACAATTTATTATAACGATCGCGTTTGATTCGTTCTCTTTGGATTCTGTCCGTTTGATCAGAATCCTACCGACTGCGCCACTTAGAAAATCTGCCTTGATTTTCTTTAAAAAAAAACAAAGTTTCTTTCGTTTTATGATTTATTTACGTTTTCTCACTCTTAGTGGTACAAATTTTGACACACTCGACACAGACGATTAGAAAAGATTGACAAACTTTTTACAATTCTTTACTGATCACTTACACGTCTTGAGCTTAACTAACTCTACTTACTCCTAATTACTTAATTTATAAATATTTATTTGACTTACCTCAACAATCATGCGTTTCCGGCTGCGGTTATGAAGTGTGATTGAACTTGCTTAAATTGCAGGTTCAATCACCGAAGTTCAATAGTTGCATTTCGAACACGCGTTTCCATTTCTGTGGGAACGGAAGTTCTCGCGGAATGGAATTTTGTTTAGATCATTACGCGCGTGTTTTAAAATTGTTTCTAGGTGGTTACATATTTTCTATACTGGGGTAAGTCCCCAAGTATGTAACCTATATAATTACCAACATGCCATGTTTTCTTTAGTTTTTAAGTTTCTGATGTACAAAAATTTAATTTCTACGGCGAATTTTGTTCAACAAGTGTCCAGATCCTTGAAAATCATTTGTAGCTTTAAGAAATAACACAAATTTTTACTTCTTAATTTTTTCGAATGATTCGCAGAAATTTTTTACATATCATTATACTATACACGACGCAGAATTTTATATTGAAAAAATTTTAACTCAAACAGAGAGAAACGTAAAAATTTTGTTTTTATGGAAATCTTTCGCTATATTACGGGTATAAAAGAAAATAAATTTTTTTTATATATTTCCTCTTACTACACATGACGAAAAGGTTTGTAGTGAAGAACAATTTTGCTTCTATGAAACCTAAGAAAATCAGCAAAACGTGTGTTCTATCGCGAAGGTTAGCTATTGCGCGGGTATCAAAATAACCAAGGCACAAGTAGACCGGCCAGCAGCGCTACAAACCTGGAGATTAATTCTCACACTGACGACTGCATGCCCATCAATAGTGCAGAGAGTATCGACTCCGAGGTCAGAACGAGACTGCTGGGCGAAACCGGCGAACTCAAGGCCTCTGAGAAAAAAAAAGAAGCCGTCCAATGCGTAACTGTCCCTGAAAAGGGATAAAACGGTAAGGCCAACTTGAAGAAGCCGCTGCTAAGGAACACCGAAGAACTCTGAAAGCGAGAAAGAGTACTTAGCAAAAAGGAAAAGGACGATTTTGAGAACAACCACGCTTCGCAAAAATTGGGAACAGCACCGTCAATGCTTGAAAATGAGGGAGCAAATGGCTAGAACGCCAAACTATAGCGGTCCAATGCTGTTTCAATGCAGGAAAAGTCTTGCAGCAGATTTCTCAGAAGAAAGCTAAAAGGGAACGATCCAACGAGGTGGAGGAGAAAACAGCAAAAGAGGCAAAGACATCGTGTGTAGATCACGTCCCCGCCGATTGTCAGATGTGCATCGGTCAGATCTAGATGGTAAAACATCTGCGAAAGGTGGGAAATGGGCGATACGAGGTTGCTGTATGCTATCGCGTGTGAAAAGAGTAGCTCGATAGAGGAGTTTTCCTTCGAAAGAATCAGCTGGCACACAGATGTCAAGGTCATTGGTTGCTCAGGACGGAAAAAGGTTAATTTCCTGAGCCGGGTGGTCGAGGGCCATGGTGAACATTGACCAGGAGCCTAATTGGAGGTCATTCCTAAATCGGAGCTACCTCTCAGGAAACAACTAACACTGTTGTGGATTCCCTCAGGATGAAGCCACAATGAAGCTGGTTTCCAAGCAGAACGGTCTGGACACGAGCAAATGGAGAATTATCTCCTCCAGCAAGTGTCTAAATGGATTTGGCAAAAACTTCGTCTTGACGATTGACGACTGGTCCTTTGCCAAACAAAAGGACTGAAAATAATGCGGCAACGGAAAAACAGTAACTTGTAGTACAAATGTCACATTGTGATGCGGAGTATAAACTATATAAAAAAATTAAAAAAATTTTAACACAAATATACAAAAATTAGTAATTTATTCTAATAATTTAGCAAAATAACTGGAAAGAAACAAATTCATAATTAAATTAACAACTATCAAATGCATACATTTGACAGTTGTTCAACTTTATACTTCAGGAAATTTGTTACAGTGGACATCGACTCTAAAAAAGTTAAATGTGAGAAAAACGGATTTAAAAGTTTTGAAAAGTTTTGTATTACCAGAAAACTAGTGCGAACCGGGATCGGAGAGGCGGAGACTTACATATCAATATCTTCGTATGTTTTACTCCAATCGACATAAAATTTTCACACAATATAATATATTGTATATTAATATAAAATTATAAAAAAAGGGAAAACATAACATAGCAAATACCTTACTACCCCCTTAACCCTAGATTCATAAGCATTCGTCTCACAGACCGCCCAAATCACGTAAACCGTTATAACTTTCAGAGTGAAAGAGATAGAAAGTTTAACTCCTTAGTACCTTCCTAAATGATTTATTGTCTCATTTTGCATCGGTTGCATGCGAGGGCGCGCATATCCAAAGGAGTTATAGAAATAAGGTCTTCTGACAGACGAATGTTTATGAATAGTGTTACGATTGCAGATGGCCACTTTGTGACTTTTTCGGAATTTTGAATATGGCTATAGTCAATTCATATATTATATATGTACATAATACAATGAATAACAAGAAACCCACGTCCCGAAGATCGTATATAAAAGAAGTTTCCACAAAACTGTGATGCTTGATTACTTCAGCGCCGTGAAATGCCCACCTTGAAGCGATACCTAAAAGGTAAGAGTGCTGAAGTACTGAGCGAAACTGCGTCCACTGCTCGAGCACAACACACAGGATCACAGAAAAAAAATTGTGGTTTCTGTGATTATAAAAAACGGTGAATTATCAGGTTTTGTTGTACTCAATACAAAAAATTCATGTGTATAGATCAGTGAGGAATATTATGTTTTGATTGCTCAAAATAGCTTGCGTTCGCACAGCTAGTTAATGTAATTATTATTGACCAATAAACAACATTTGAAATTCAAATGTATTTTGTAGTATTTTATAAAGCCAGATGAAACCTTAACAGAAGCCGAAAGATGGGTTGGGTGTTGTTATTCGAGTTTTGCAATAAAAATCACATACTATCGAATAAATCTTATTGAAATTATTATATCAGTAATATATAATAGAATAATACAATGCAATTATATTATGTCATAATAAACATATAATTAAGTATCTTACGTTGTACAATAGAATTTAATATATACATATATCACGTTCGAAAGTCGCGTGCAATTTGTGAAAACCAACGACACCGATAGAACACTCACACAAAGCCACAAAAAATAACACTCATGTACCGAATTTGCATAATTTGGATGTTTTTCGATGTTGATTTTCATTTCCTCTGTTCTTTATTCATTGATTGCACTGAATTTTGGCCAGCAAGATTCTACGATTCCAGACATAAATGTGAACTGAGGTTATGTTCTTTTCGACGGGAGTGTGAGAAGAAATAATATGTTCACCTTGGCAGAGAAAATAGAACATATTCTTCCTTGGTAAACAATATATTATTTTAAAATTAAATATGTCCATTATCGTAGTTTTAATAGAACTGGAGTTTTTTTTAACGCGCCGGGATCGTGTTATTCAACATGATGGATGGACGTTTTTAAGACTTAACGTGCGCCCCTAAAGTTTTCTTGCATGTAGGATGTACTATGTAGGATATACTACGTAGGACTTTTATAAAGGATTGTATGTGATTTTAATTATATTATTAATGATTTGTACTTTAGTTCATTTTTTTAGAAATTTTTCATAGAGCAACTCATCATGTAGTCTAAGTATTACTTATGCTGCTACTAGGCAATCAAATAGTTAAGTGTGTTATATTACACATTGATATTGTTAACCAAGAGTCGAAAGTAGTACTTTTTTACCCGGGCGTAAATTGCCACTTTTGTCCTGAGGTTAAAAGACTTTTTTAACCCCATGTTCGCCGAAGTTTTGATAATTAAACGAATTTATTTTTTATATAATTTGATTCTTGACGATTCAATTATAAAAAAAAGAGATGAAATTAAAAAAAACAACAAAATTTCTAAGGCTTCTTTGTTTGGCCTTATATCCTCGACAGACTTTAGTTAAACCGACTAAATTTAATCCGGTTTTGGGGAGCTAGTTAAAGATTATCCGGTTTAACCCGATTAGCGATAGACTAAATTCGGTTTTACTGTCAAAATATTCAAACAAGATGGGTGCAGGAGTTGGCAACAAGCCGGTTACATCCAGCTAACACATTATATAAAACGGGATTTAGAAAATTCGGTTGTGAGGCCGGTAATCCGGTTTAATTATATCCAGTTATGTACACGGTACGAACTTAAACCGGATAAAGGACATAATTCGGCTTATGTTATATAATCTGTCTGCGCTATTGGCTGGTTTTAATCGACTTATTGCCAACTTCAGCATCTATTTTGCATGAGTTTTTTTGACAGATAAATCAGATTTAGTCTGTCAAGCGAAGTTGGTTAAACCGGATAAACTAAGTTAGTTTCATTAAAACGTATTAAATTAAGCCGGTCTGTCCAGGGTATAATCCTATAAATAAAATAGAAGAAAATCCCTTTATGGGGCCAGTAATTCGGTTTAATTTAAATCACTTTCGTACTCAATGCTGAAAAGAGCTATTTTCAACCCGCGAAACAGGGTCGAAAATATAACTTTCGGCAGGGGTGTGGTAAAAAATACATTGTTCCAATCTGTCATAAGAAAAATTTTCAAACTTACCAAGTGGTTTATGTTCCGCTAGCCAAGTGTATAATAAAGACTCGTGACGTACAGTATCAAGCGTCGGGACAACAACATCTGGAGCCGCTACTTTGTGAGTTTCAACGTCTATAACGGGAACTTTATTAGACCATGGCAACCATTCACCAGCCATGTTGACTTCGAAGTCTATTATTTGGCTTCCAGTGTTTTGAGGCAATGCGATTGTGGTAACACTTCGTATAAAGTCACATAAGTCAGAGCGTACTTTCAATTTTGCATCACCGGCAAATGACCAAAGTAACGAATAAATAAGTGACTTAGGTATGTACTGCTCGAGCTGGTCTGGTGGGACGGGGAAGTCTGGGTGCTGCTGGTTGAAATTCAGAACATTCCTACAAGTATGTGCTTGATAACAATAATTTATATATTTGAAAATAATTACAATAATTATAATCATAGAAATGAAAAAGTAAAATTAACATTAATTACGACATACTCTAAGAAACTGAAAAAATCAAGTTTTACAATAATGGTGTAGCTTTCTACAATTTTCACAGCTTGAGTGTTCATACTTTTATATTTTACTCACATCGTTAGAAGAAGAAAACAAGAAAAGCAGTCGTGTAAAATTCTACAATGAATAAAATAACAGATAAAAACCTCCGATAGGGATTGTGAGACCTTGACAACGGTTCTGATGAGGCCGGGTTCGGAGGCTTAAACTCTTAAGGAGACAGGCCGGGTGTGAAAGCAACAGGTGTGAGTGTGTGTGTAAAGACACGCGTGAATGGTAGCATCCAAAACCCTCTGTATGTATTGACAAGCCATGAAGTAGGCCTTGTCAATGTGTGCATGGTAGGCCTTCATTTCGCACCATTCCGTATGGCGAAGTACGAGAAATTCATATCGTTTCCGTGATTTTAATGTTAATTCAGTGGAAAAAGTTATTATTTTCGTACCAAACATATCTCGACTCTCTTGAGAAAATGTCTGCATTACTTGAATCATCATGTGGTTCGTCGTCTAATTTATCCATTTCTCAACCTACTTCCATAGTCACGCATGTAAGTTCCAGGCTGCCACGAATCGATATCCCGAAATACGATGGAACTTTTATCAATTGGTTGCCATTTAGAGATTTGTTTTCTTCGATTGTCATCTCAAATTCTGCAATTTCTCCAGTCTAAAAATTGCAATATTTGAAAACAAGTGTAACTGGTCCGGCAGCACAGTTTATTAAGAACATTGCATTGACAACGGACAACTTTCAAAAGGCTTGGGATTCGCTCGTCTCATTCTATGAAAATGATCGACTTTTAGTCCAATCAGCAGTTGCATCCTTATTTTCAATAAAATCTATGACAAAGGAATCATCTGCTGAATTGGAACATCTGTATTCTTCGACACTTCAAGCCTACCGAACTCTAGAAACTTTAAATCGTCCAGTACATTCGTGGGATGACATATTGGTGCATTTAACCATTACTCGGCTAGATGCACATCTAGTTCGGTCTTGGGAAAATCACTTGGGATCTTCAAAACAGCCACCAACTTGGAATCAGCTTGAAGATTTTTTGAAGACAAAAATAGTTTCGCTGCAGTCATTTGAAAAGATTCCAAGGAAAATGTCCGTCATTCATCCTTCAAGACATTTTAATTTGAAAACCCATCATTCTCACAAGATAGTAGAGAATACAGCGTCTTCTACATCGGGTCAAATTATTTGTCCACTCTGTAGTCATTTTTTAACAAGTTGTTCGCAATTCTTATCCAAAGCAACTAGACAACGTTTTAACTTTATAAAATCCAGAAAACTTTGCTACAACTGTCTTAGAGATCATTTTCGATCAAAATGTAACTCATCACGACGATGTTTAAAATGTGCTAGCAAACATCGTACGTTGCTACATCTAACCTCTAATTCGACACCTAACAAATCTCAATCCACAACAACAGCTACTTGTTCAACTACAACTAATAATGAAGAAACTTCAAAGAAAGTGAATCATGTCCATAGTCCTTTGGAAGTTCATTCGATTGTTTTTTAGCCACAGCTTCAGTAAAAGTAGTTCATGAAAACGGAAATTTTATTGAAGTCCGAGCACTTATAGATCAGGGTTCTGAGATTTCCCTGGTGTCTGAGCATGTCGTTCAACGACTACAGCTTTATCGAAGATCATCTTATGTTCCTATCAAAGGAATTGGAGCTACTAAGAGTTGTTCAACTAGAGGGATTGTTTCATTGAAAATCAAACCGCATTTTGAATCCTCAACGGTAGTCACATTTCAAGCTTACATATTGCCGAAATTAACGTCAAGTTTTCCTTCAAGAAAGTGTTCGATGCCTCACTGGAATCATTTAAGGAATTTATCATTGGCAGATCCTCATTATAATACTCCTAGATCAATTGACTTACTAATTGGTGCTGACGTTTATGGAGATATCTTGGAGAATTCATTAATAAAATGGCCGAAGAATTCTCCGATCGCTCAACTCACCAAATTTGGGTGGATCATTTCTGGTCCATCAAACAATATGGCTGGTCAACAACAAGTTATTTCAAATCATTGCACTTTAGATGAAGAGTTATATAATTTACTTGAGAAATTTTGGCATCAGGAAGAAATCATGAGCTCTGTTAACAAGACGTTATCTCCTCAAGACCAAGAATGTGAAAATCACTTTAGGTCAACACATTCGCGTAACGACTATGGTCGATATATTGTTCGGCTTCCGTTTAGAACTCCAATCAGTGAAATAGGATACTCAAAGTTTACAGCACTGCAAATGTTGAATCATCTTCAAAAGAAATTTACTTCTGATCCTGAGTTCTTTCAATGTTATTCTTCCTTTCTAAAAGAATACAATATGCTACACCATATGGTACAAGTATCAGATGATGATCCAAAACCAGATCATGTGTTCTATTTGCCACACCATGGAATGAAACGTGAATCTAGCACGACCACGAAACTGCGAGTCGTGTTTAATGGCTCATGCCAAGTAGCAGAAGGAATTCCTTTAAATGAAGCATTACACGCAGGTCCAAAACTCCAAATAAACCTGTTCGACGAACTCCAATTCGGTCGTTTATTTTGAAATGCATCAAATGTACTCGTTTTCGAAGGACTCAAGCAAGTCAATTAATGGGACAACTATCGTATTCGCGTGTAAATCCAAGTAGAGCGTTTTTACATACTGGCATTGACTATGCTGGACCATATATAATCAAAACTTGGAAAGGTCGAAATCCGAAAACATATAAAGCTTGGGTCGCTTTATTTATTTGTCTTGCTAATTCTGCGATTCACCTTGAGTTAGTGACTGATTATTCGACAGAAGCTTTTGTTGCAGCTTTTCGAAGATTTGTTTCCAGAAGGAGAATATGTTCGAATCTATATAGCGATTGTGGAACGAACATCAAAGGTGCAGAAAACGAATTGAAGGATTTGTTTACAAAAAATAGTCAACAACTGGGGAAAATGGCTTCTTTAATCACTGATCAAGGCACAACTTGGCATTTCAACCCTCCTGCTACTCCTCATTTCGGCGGTAAATGGGAAGCAGCAGTAAAGTCCATGAAACATCACTTAAAAAGGATTGCTTGTAACAGTCAATTTACATATGAAGAATTTACCACATTGTTAGTTCAAGTTGAAGCAATTTTAAATTCACGACCGTTAATGCCACTGACAGATGATCCAGACGATCTTGATGTGTTAACTCCGGGACATTTTTTAATTGGACATTCTTTGATGACAATACCAGAACCAAATCTAGAATCCATAAAGTCATCCAGACTTTCCCGGTATCAATGTATAAGTCAATTACTCCAAAGTTTCTGGACCAAGTGCTCACGTGAATATCTTCAAAGATTCAATGCTATTTACAAGTGGAATAAGTCTACTCCTAAAGTCGCTAAAAATAGGCGACATTGTCCTCATTATTGATGAACGATATCCACCTGGAAAATGGCCACTGGGCCGCATTACTCATGTACATCCTGGCAAAGATGGCTTAATTAGAGTTGTCACCTTGAAAACTGACATAACTCTTACTAGACCGATCACAAAACTATGTCCTTTAATAAGTTCGTCAGAATAAAATGGTTCGTCGCTCGAGTCGACGAAGGCGGGCGGAAATGGTTAAAAAGTAACCTAATGTAGGTTGGTTAAAAAGTAGCCAAATGTAGGTTGGTCAAAAAGTCACCAAATGTATGCAAGTACAATGTATGTCGTTTGTTGATTGACTTCCTTATCAGAGTCACCAAGGCAACATTGCGTAGAAGTCTGGTGATAAGTTCAACGTCTTCTTGTGGTTTCGTCGTTGTTTGGATGGTTGATCGCAATTTTGATTGTGATAATGGCAAATTGATGACCTGCAGGGGATTCAATATACATATGTGCAGCCGTAGTCATGTTTTGGAACGTTTTCTGTTCTCGTCTACGATTCATTCTGTTGAAGGTTTTCTTTGGTTGAACATCGGTTGAAATAAGTAGTGAATCAATTGACCTAAGTCCGATTCGAAAAGAGCATACAAAATTACAAGAGGATATAAAGTTTGCGCACAAATTGGAAAATTTTTTCTTAGTGAACACCACGGTTAAAAAATATATGAAATTTATGGTATTTCAGGAAAGGTTAAAGCCAGTATATCATTTCCGAATCCCCAATTACGTTCTTTGCAGAAATGATAGAATGCATGGTAGAGGAGAAGGAACAGCAATACTTGTGAGAATGGGCATACAACGCTTCTCCATTCCAACTACACAAACTAAAATGTAAAATAGAAAAAATAGAAGCCACAATAGTGAAGTTGTAAAACGGAAGCTTTTCAGTTCACAATTATTTCAGGATATAAACCGCCGAAACTAAAAGACCTGTTCTAGCAAAAATCCCCAATGAGTCAACGCACTTTGGTAACAATTACAGCCATGCTTTAGACATAGGCCTGCGGCGGGGAATTTACCACGAAATAAAACTGACAGTACTAGACTAACTAAACTGTGACCATAAACCAGTGCTCTTCTTAATAGAAGTCAGTCATATAGACGAAACAGTAAAAACTAAAGAAATAACTAACTGGACACAATTCAAAAATAACCTCGAACAAAAAAACATAAATTTAACATTTGATTCCAAAACAGGTATAGAAACTGCAATAAATACACTACTCAACAAACTATCCCAAATAAAAACAGAAAACTTATACATTTGCAATAAACCAACACAACCCATACGACCTCCCAAGATCTATTAAAGAGATTATTATACAACGAAACTAACAGGGGAGAAGGAAGAAACATGCAAAAGACAGACAACAAACTTACAAACAAAATCCGAACACATATAACACTCATATACAACGGAAAATGGAAAAATTGATCCAGGTACAAAACGACTCTGGCGTCTGTGTAAATATTTTAAAAGCAAAAACAAGCCTGAAATATACGAGGCGAATGGACTGCAGTACGAAGTGCATGGTAAGGCAGAAGCCTTTGCCGATTCACTCGAACTGCAGTTCAAAGGAAACACAAACTGAGGAAACAATATAAGCTTTGAGGGAAAAAGTAAACACAGACGTACTAAAACATATAAATAACCTACAAAAAAGGAAATCGCCTGGACATACCTGCCGGACAATATTCTAGTACTGCTAACAATAAACTTAATCGTCCATCACAGAGAGTACCCGAGAGCCTGGAATGTGGCGTCAATAAACCTTATTCCAAAACCAGATAAAAAACGGAGGCCCATTAGCCTCCTTCCAACTTTTGGAAAAATAGCCGAGCGTAAAATGCTCACACCAGTATTGTGATATATACGAGGAAAATAATCCCAGAAGAACAATTTGGCTTCAGGCCAAATCATTCGACGGAACTCCAACTAGCAAAAGTGGTCCAATACATAAGAAATGTCTTCAATAAGCGAAAGTCAACTGGCTTCGACATTGAGAAGGCATTTGATATAGTCTGGCATGCAGGACATATTTTTAAACTGCATCAGTATCAAATCCCAACATCCCTCATCCAAATAATAGGATCCTTCTCGCAAGGCAGAAGGTTTCGTGTCAAAATAGGCACTCATCTCTCCACACAAAAACTTGTTGAAGCAGGAGTTCCACAAAGATCACCACTTTCGTCAGCGTAATACAATTTATACACTGCAGATATCCCAAAGACGCCACAAATTAAAATATTCCTGTTCGCAGATGACTCAAGCATTCACTGTTCTTCAAGGCTAGCATGTAGCATTACAAACAATCTGCAAAACTACATAAACAGATTGAAGGAATATTTTTAGAGATGGAAAATTAAATTAAATATAGATAAAGCGATTTTCGTGACAAAAAACACAAACAAACGCCAGAAAAACTCACAGTTAACAACGAGACAATAAACTGGACACCAACAGCGAAATATTTGGGATTAATTTTCGATAAAAGACTAACATAGTCGGCACATATCCGGGACAAACGTACAATATGTGCAATAAAACTAAGTTCCTTAAAACCCCTGATACAAAACAAAAAACTAAATATAAAAAATAAACTGCTCATATACAAGCAAATAATAGGACCGTCTTGTAAATGGGTGTTTAGCTTATTACAAAACATCCAAAATAAACAGAAAACAGTTACAAATCTGCTAGAACAAAGCAATTCGATGCATTCTCGAGATTCTGTGGTATACTAGGAACACCGACTTTCACAAAGACTTAAGATTAGAAACAATAGATAAATATATAAAAGACAAAGCACTAAAACTAATGATAAAATAGACGAATATCCTAACATATCACTAGAAATCCTGAGACAGACATCACAACCAAACCCGACTTACTCAGACTTCGAAACAACTAAAACGTAGTGGGTAAAAAAGTACTCACAATTATAAAAAAGTAAAAGTGATTAAACTTAAATAAAAATATAGTTCCTTGTGATATAAACCAAGATATATGTAAATAATTACAATACTGTATGTACCTTATGCATTGGTTGATCATCGAAAACAAAGAACTTAACGCTCTCAAACGCGTAAAGTCCATTATATGCTCTTGCTCCATAGAATATTCTAAACAACGAACAACGACACCGTCGGTTGAGAAATACGGTTGCAATAATGCAGCGATTTCCACTTGCGTCTATATAAATTTTAAATTTTAAAAATTTTTTCCGAAATCAAATCATGAGATCATATTACTTGTAATGAAGGAGAGACACAATCATCTTTTTCTTGAGTCTTATTATTAGATAAATTTTCGTCTTCAGAATCCTCTAGAGGAATGTTACGCAGTCGAGACAAGTAGTTTTCGAAGATCATCTCTGTAAGAAGGACATCTTCAGAAAACCACACCATTCCACAACGAGACACAGTAGCCAACGTTGCAAACTTTAAGTCTTGGACCTACAAAGAAATAAAACATCAGCGATTCTCTGTCGAATAAAAGGTCTAACAAACAAACTTCGAACATGATTCGAACATTAGGCGGAAGAGAAAGGCGTTCACCGTTTGGTAGTGTTAACAGTTTGTTGTCGTCTAGAACAGAATTCAAATTCTCCACCCACTCTGGATCAACATCACCATCAAAAATTATCCATTGACGTTTGTTAATTTCACCCCGAACATTGTCAATAATTTTGCGTAAAATGTGAGTAAAAAGTCCATCTGTCCATTCTCTGGTATTGGGATCCAAGACCCCATAAAGAGCTTCTTTTGAAATAGCTTTCGGATCAATAACGTGGGCAACCCCTTCAACAGCTTCGTACCTTTCGAGAGCCTTCAATAGTACCTTCCACGCGGTTGATTTACCGGAGCCAGAAGGACCAACCATCATAAGGCCATGGTTTAAATTCGATATTTGATATAGTTGCAAGACCTTAGAAATAAATAGCAAAATGATATATATGAAACTGTAGTAAATTATCAAAATTACAAGTATTTCATACTTTTTCAACCCAAGTTTCACCGAATCCCTTTTAATTTGATTAGCATAATAAGTAATAAAAATTTATTTATAGAAAAAAATCTCTAAAATCTTTTAGTCAAACTAAGTGCGATTACCTTTTCCATCCAAGCTCCACCTTCCTCTTCCCCCTCAGCACAAATTAAATATTGTTCGGCGCACACTTTACGAATTTCATCTTTCAAACCTAATTAACGAAAAATACATACCAAAATTTGTTCTATTACTTATGCAGATATCTTACCTTTCATCTCGGCTCGTGTATAGTTAACATTTGGAAAAACATCATTCAGAAGGGAAAACAATAATGGAATATCTTCGGCTACTAGTTTCGGCACCATTGTTTCACATACCGATTGAATAAGAATTTCTTGTTCCGGTAAATTTTCAGCAATAGAAGCTTCGTCGATGTCGATTTCTCCTTGCTGCCTCTTATTATCTTTGATTTTCATTATACGATCTCGCTTAACATTACCTGCAGATACCAGCACCGACTTTAAGGCCCTAAGTCCAAAATCATAGTGCGATTGGTTCGATAGCTGCTCGTCACAAAGTTTGAAGAATGGAACGATTTTGCACGCCAACTTTTCAGCTGATCTAAATCCTTGGCTAAAAAGCATAACTTCGGCTATAAGTTGACGGTCTGGGGTTGTCATTGCAAGAGATCTAAAAAGTTTTTTCAAGTTATCAGGTAAATTAGAACGTCCAGCATATCCAGGATTCATTGTTATGAAAATTGCCATATCTGAGGATACACGAACTTGTTTTCCAACTAATTCGACGGAAATGCTTTGGCTCTCTTTATTAGTATCCTGATGGGACTTAAGTGATTCTTGAATTGTTTGAATCTGCTGAGAACATGCTGAAAGCATCCGCTCTTCCAAGCGATTAAACTCATCAAAGCATCCCCATGCACCAACCTACAAAACATTTTTGAATTTATAATACTCGTCTCAAAAGTTTATTTACTTGACAAAGGCCAATGAAAATTCGTCCCATAGCTTGAAAGTCGAATGTTTCATCACAATTAAATACCAGCACAAAACGACCCAACTGGTTTCCCAATGCCTTAACTGATTCCGTTTTCCCTGTTCCAGCAGGACCAAAAGGTGAGCCCCCTAGTCGTGACTCAAGAGCTTGAGTCATGGTTAAATAGCATCGATCTGTTAGTGGCGTTTGCACCAAACGATCTTGAACTCCAAGATATTCAAAACCATAATAAAATCTAGCGTTGGCCATATGAATTGTCAATTGACGCAAAACCTGATGGGAAGAAACATCAATTTTAATATGCACAAAAAAAGTTATACCTAATATGTACTTCTGTTTGACGTGGGTCAAAATAAAATCTCATTTCACAGAGCCATTGGAATGATTTAGGACTTGTTACCCCATTACTTATTAAACGTCTTGTAACAGTTCTTTTGTGAACAAATTCATTGATCTGAATCAGAATAAAGAATATATAAAGAATATAACCCTAATACTAAAAAGTGAATCTTGTAAATATTACGAGATGCTCCAATTTCTTTCTACGCAATGGTGGTTGCTCCTGAAGGACAGAGTCAGCTAAAACATTGAGAGTTGATTCGACAGTCTGCAATACACGAACTAGTGGATTTTTGTTATCACTCTCGCAAGATTGTTGCAAGGCTGCTTCGACATCTTCAGACCATAAAATTTGAGCAGCCAGCACCACAATTTGTGCTTGATATTTGTCACACCAATCCATATATTTCAGCGGGTCAATGTCACCCTCACGGAATTGTTTGATATCTTGGACTGCTTGAGCTAAGAAAGATGCTAAAGTAAACCGCATTTCCTTTTCTAGAAGTGACAGCCACTCATTTATTTTGGAGTGTTCAATCGTTGAAATTTGATTAATGAATTTAACCTCTTCTCCCTCCCGAGAAGCAATGCCCAATATTATAGTACTCTCTTCATTTAAAAGAACTGCAGCTACTCCAGCAAACATTTTTTTGAAATGTTTTTGCAGCCGGGCAATATTTTTACTGTTGCCAATAATTTCCAAAAGATCTTCATCACCAACGAAATAAAATCGAGGAAAAGAAGTTCTTTCACGTTCAAGATATTCTCCAAGAGCTTTTTGGATCTTGCCCAGCAGATCCGCTAGACGTTCGAGCGATCTTTGAACTGCTGGTATGTTTAATACATCTATAACTTTCGGCGATTTTGTCACCTGAAAAAATCTTGCTTGATTGAGAACAATTTAAAACTTTTTTAGTAACTTTTTTCATAAGCCCTAAAAATTCTGAGCTTATGTTGTGAAATCTTGACGTTTCCATTGGTAATAGTGTTTTGATGTCAGCACTGCCGGAAAATATACCTTCAAGATACACCCAACGGCGCTGGACGTCAATCCAAACATCAAATAAAGCATTAATTCTATTGAGTTTTTCTTCCCATGTACACGCCTCTTCCTCAAAAACTTTGTAGTACGGTGATAGCTTCATGGCGGCAACTGAATTGATATGTTCTTTAACTTTATTGAATAATTCATCCCAACCGCGAATAATACGACATTTATTCTGATAATTGATGAGGTCAAGCTCATAACTAAGCCAAGATTCGCGAACCTGGTAAAATGATTATTTGAATAATATTTAAACAAGTGGTGACATAAATTAAAGAACTACTAACAAGCCACAACAATGAAGAAACGTATTTAGGTATTTATAAACGATGATATTTTAGGATGGTTTGAACTTACTTGCTTTAAAAACTCTTCAATAGCCATCTCCCCTTGAGCAACAAGAATGATATCCTTGACTATGGATTCATTTTTAAGCAAATTGATATCCCAAACTTGACCCAAACTTAAATCCGATACTATCCAATTTACTTTAAGCTGTTTAGTAAGTTGCTTCCAATGTCGTTCTTTAAGTGCGTCAGATTTTAATTCGATTATAATCATGTTTACCTTGGAGAAAATTAATTCGTTAATTTGAATAAGTGATATATTGCATGCTAAAAACCTTAATATAACTTTGAATAAGTTTCTTGACATATTCGTAACTTTCATACATGCGTAAACGTGCAGGTAACTCCTTCAGTTGATTCATGAGGCCTTCGAGTTGTTGGCGTAATTTTCTTGGTTGGACCGATAACCAGGGCTTTTCTCGAGTTTCATCAATTTGCATCCACACTTTTGATAGTTCACTCCAAACTCCTCGGAGATCGTGCAATTCCTCTAGTACAACATTCATTTTCTCTGTACTTGTATTCAGAGCTGCGGATTCTTGTAATTCAAGAGCTTCCTTAGCTTTTGCAACATTATCACGTTCTTCCTTAATTCTAGAAAATTTATTTTCAAACAACTGTAGTTGATTCAGAGCATCATCAGGTTTAGTTTTTCCTCCGGTGGGTTTATTTTTCTCCCAATCATTAAGAAAGTCTACTGTTCTAATTTCTACAGCTTTGTCCTCTGCAACTATTTTAGCTTGAAGACTTGCGACTTGAGTTTGTATAGCAGAATCCTTCCGCTTCATTATTTCGTTAAAAGCTGACCATTCACCTTCAATGTTATCAACATGCAACCATGAGTTTGGAAATTGAAACCTAAAAGAATTTTTCCTCTTTGATTATGTTGTATTCAATAATTGTAAAAATAAGGTTCACCTTTGCCTTTCTAATATTCTTTGCGCTTCACCGAAAACTTCCACCTGGTTATCCCAAATAACCATGTCTTTTTTCAATGACTGAACGTAGGTAATAAAAGATACGGCATCTGAAGTACTAGCTGCATCGATACTCTGTACCTCCAAGTCATGACGTGACTTAGATATTTTCGTGTGAAATGTTTGCATTTCGGTGCTCAATAAACTACCAAATTTACCAAGAGCCTCTTTATGCCAAGAGTCATATTTGAGTGTTACTTTTGATTGCACTTTTGCATAATCAATCACAATTGGTCCATATGCGCGACGTGTATCAGATGTATCAAAAGTTGTACGAGATTTTCTGAATATTTTATGAGAAATGCCATAGAAAATGTGAAAAAAATCATACGTTTAAGTTGAGTTTACCTAATATCATTCAAGCATTTAATCCAAAGATCAATTCTCCCTGCCAATCGTCCATACAACGTATCAGATTGTAAGTCCCATAAACTTTGGTAACGAAGCCATTCTTCAACATAAACATGAACTTCAAATATTTTATGGTCAATGGCGTCATAAGCACATTCCAAACATTCATTCCCGGTTGGTAGTTTCGTTAATAAATTCCTATAGGTCTGAAAAACAGGTTTCTCCAAACCAACATGGTATCTATTTGTTATTTTTTGTTAACGATAAAAATTTTGTTTAAATGTGTCAAACTCACCTGGAACTTTGTAAACGCATTTGTGAAGTTACAATCGCCTGCCAGGCAAAGAGCTGTTGCATTATTTGGAATCGAGCCTCTTCAATTGAAGGATATAAATACATTTGTTGATTAGTGATACGTATTTCATGAAGCGCATTTTGTATCTATAAGTTAAATGTCAAAATATTGTCAAGAAGCAATTTATGTATTATCAAACCTTTGGGTCACCTCCCAATTTATGCGTCGGTTGTGCGGGGGCATCAGTATCCATAGATAAATCAACTTCTTTTACGTTACCATTTAATGCGTCGGTCCACGCCTGAATACCCGCTTGAAGACGATACCCAAGTTTCTTTTCAACTTCTTCATCTAATCGAGAAACCCACAAATGCAAATTGGAATATTGTTTAAGTGAGAGATCATCTACAGAATGCTGTATTTTAGACAGTATGTCAGCGAATGTAGCAGCACTGTAGGGGCAAGTTTCCAAAGATCTTACATCTACGTCGAGTTGTTCTTCAACCACTAACAAATCATCAACCTGTTCGTTGTATGAATTGTTCATTCGGTTCATTGGCATAGATAGTAAAAGTCAGTTTGTTTACCTTCTCGAGAAACGAGGTTACACATTCAGATAAACGTTGCACGTACTGATCGAGTTTGTAGCTTTCCCAAACTAATCCAATTCCTTCTGCAATCAAACTAAGAACATCTTTCCGTATCCCAGCTACTAAAGGAATTATAGTGGCGCGATCTTCAATCTATTCCAAAGGGAAGTAAATAAAATAAAGATGGAAAATTAAACTGATACAATATAAGGGGTTATTCAACATATAGTTCCTTGAGAACTTTACGTCACACTGAATAGATCATGAAATTAATCTTAAAATAACTGAAAAATACCTTGAACACAGAATTATATGCTACGTTCCTGTGGTTAAGCTGCATGAAATACACGATAAAATAAAATCTAGTAGTATAAATTCTCTTATTTCAGTATTTTTACATGTGAACTAGCTAAGCAATATAACACCCAATAAATTAAATTGACCAAAATCAGAAATAACCATATTTAAAATAAGAAAACGAAGAACTATTCAGTAATTTAAAATATGGGAACATTTTTTAAAACCGAAGGGAACATAGCTTCGATTCGTTACCCGTTACTTTCGTATGTTTGGTATAATTCGTAAGTTTGGTGGAGGTGGTGCAAACGGTAGCCGCCTACTTTTGGTAATTGATATCGAGTGCAAATCTAAAGCAAAAGAACACACCAGACTTGTAGTCGATAGATTACAAACTTTTACCAAATTCACTTCACATTTATATGAATTTCCTTCGACTTTTTTATTTTCTTAGACCCTCGGTTGCAAAAATTCGTCACATTTTACTTGATTTTAATTTCTTCGGTCCGATTCGATGAACGAGTAACGATAGAAAAGACTCGAAAACGAGTACTTGTTCATTTAGAAACGAATGCATACGAGTGCTTATTTTCTAGCTCTCAACGTTTGGTGTTGGTTTCGTTACTTATACAATGTTTGAGAATTCACACGTTAATTAGACAATTTGATACTTCGTATGATATAAATTCGGATTTTCATCGGTTTCTTTCTCATGGAGGCTTAACGATGCACGATAATGGATTTATGTATATGAGCGACCCACATTATTAAGTCATGCTTTTTTCAAACCCTTTCCATACAGAAGTTTGGTTTTTAGCTCAGTGGGAAACAATTTTCCTTATATTGTATATTCATGTACAAACAACCACCTTCATCAGAGATCATTCAATCAACGCAACAAGCCTCGGAAAGCAAGTATCTAGCATATAATTACAATTACAACCAGTGTTCAACGCACTGTCACTGTTCCTAGTTGAAACCCTTATGTAATCGTCACCATCATTGATTCATTTAACTGTGTCACTTTTCCAATGAAGGGAGGATATATGTGACTTTCCCAATGTGATATGGGAACATAAAGATAAACCCAGACATTCACGGTAGCTAGATCTTTCCGGCAAGTAGTAGACAATACTTCGTATTCAGGCTACGACACCTATTTCTTTCCATGCTCTACAATTAAGCAAAAATACTTACTTTTTCTAATGTTCGTTCATATGTTCGAACACTTTCAATCAGAGAAATTGCAAACGGATAAAGTTGGTTGGCTTGGTGGGCTTTATTAACAATGGCAAGCGGTACTCTGAAAACAATCGTTTATGTTTTTATAGGCTCATTAACGAACATCAAGCGTTTACCGAAAGCCCAAGCACTTGATATTACGTACTTCCTTAGACAAAGTGATAACTTCGGGTAAAAAGTTAACGCGAAGTTTTAAAATATTACTTCTTCCCATACGTGATCTAGAACAAAATGTTACTCGAACAAATTTCTCATATTTAGTGGTAAATTTACCTTGCAGAGTCTATGGTGAATATTCGTCCACTAATAGCAAAATTTCTTTCTTGAACTTTTCTAGCCCAATCCTGGAAGACTTCAGATATAGATAACTTAGCTCGAAAACTATCACCATCCGCTTTCAAATTTTGCCCGTCAACATGAGACTCCCAGCCTTTTCCAAGCACATCCTCAACTCGTTTTAAGTATGTTGTTAATTGATTATCGATTTGTCTTGCCCACAGAATAGAGCCGGCAATTGGTGGTAAATCCCTGACCATCGACAGACGACAACTTTTGCTTTGTGGATATTGAACCTTGAATTTCTCGTGCAATGACTCTATATCATCTTTTACGCGTTGAATAAGCTGTGTCTGATATTCACGTATTGCTCCACGAATATGTGGTCGAACGAAAAGGGCATTAAATCGTGAAAAAATTCGAAACATTTCGTTTGCATTTTTAGCAGTCCCTAGTTGATCACGCAAATGGGCAGTTATTCTAGTTTCAACGCGATCTAAAAATCAAAATTTCTGATAGGTTCGAAAAATTATTTTTAAGCGAGACTAACCGATTCGTTCTTCATATCGCTTCACAGCTGCTTCCCAAGCTTCAGAACCTTCCTTTGAAATATCAAGACAGTCAACCTCTTTGACGTTTTCATACGCTAAATTTACTTCCTCTACTGCATTGGCATCTGCAGCATCTAAACTATATTGAGTTTTAGTTTCCGGTTGAATATCAATTGTAGCTAAAAATATAACGTTATGAGGGATCTGATCTTCTAATGAAAGACCTTACGAGAATTAGAATTCTTTTGTTGCCGTGAAGGTCGCAGCACGCGGAGGATAACAGTCCGCAGTTGTTCATGTTGTCTTCTAAATTTTCTCATATGTTCCATTCGAAATTGTAATTTCTTATGCGCAGGCATAACCCTCCATACCATTTTAAGGTGCTCATCACGTTTTTTTTTGACAATGTCGCGTAGAAGTCCTTGAAGCTTGTCGTATTCATCATCCCAACAACTGAAAACTTCGAAACACTGCGTCATTACACGTTCAAACTCATCGAAAGGAATGTGCATTAAACGTCGAGTACCAAGGACCTTCAACAACTGTTGGCTCAAATCTCTTGAAATTGCTTCAATTAGCTTAAGAGCACGCTGTATTGGATATTTAGTGCTTCGTACTTTTCGAAGATGAGCGAAAATTAACTGAACAGATGGTTTTATTTTCTCAAGCTCAGTAGCTGACAGCAGATCATTAATTGGAAAGTCTTTCATTAGTGGATTGTAATCAGCGACCGTTGCGAGAGCCTGCTTTAATCCTGTATCAGTATCAAAAGAAACAGTTGCGTGAAAACGTTTTCCATGTTTAAGAATATCCAAAGTTAAAGCAACTTCTGATGATTCTCGTTTTTCTTGAATTCTATAAAGAGCGCGCTCTAAATTCAACCAAAATGACACTTCTTGTAACGCAGTTCCAGAGGAAGGATCGCGATCTAACTTTGTTACTTTCTTAATCTCCTTAATCCACCTATTAACTCCATTTTGCAACTGATTTAGGAATGAAGAATCTTCAACTTTGTCACCGAAATCTGGAACTTTCGCCTTACGACCCTCATCACTACACCGTTTAATCGTTGAAGCTACGAGTGGGTGTACAATCAAGGTGATTTCCGGTATGTCGATGTTTTGTTGGAGATGAAGTAGACCCATTTCCAATTCAACAAGCTTTTTTTCCACTGAAGGGGCCATTTTATCACCATCCCGATCAGCTCGACCAGATTCTTTCACATAGCTTTTGAAGTACGGTGCAAGCGTTTTGCTTATGAATGCATGTAGAGTTTCGTATGGAGATCCTTCTGAAAAATTTATTAAGCGAAGTTGAGAATGAATTGATTTATCAGCTTCAACAACGGTGCCGCGTTTGATACAGGCTAAAGATTGCATTCGATGGTTGGTAAAATAAACTTCATTTGCAACGAAGTATAATACACCATCTTTTTCTTCTTCGGTTTCGGAAGGCTGGTCATTTTCGTCATCTGCGATATGAACAAATACATACATGAAAAAACACACATTAAAATGCATTCATATTTGTTCGTATTTTAAACCAAACTTATATTTTGAATAAATACATATTTTTTTTATATTTTAAAGCAAACTTATTTGACTTTATAATTTGGAATAGATTTATTCACTGCAAGAATATAGTTTTGTGTTTTCTGGATGATTTCAGATACCAATGAGAAATTTACCGTACTTGGTATCAAGTATGTTATGTTCGTTATATAAAATTAATCAACATCATCATCAACTTTGTAACAATCATTTATGCAACCCATCGACTTCAAAATAAACAGCAAATATGACACGATTTTGATATCTGTGATTTTGATATACGCTTTAGATAATAGTGGATTCACAGACAAAAAATTAGTCTATTGTAAAGGTGCGAACAGACGATCATATTTCTATGATGTTCATCATATACATAACGAAAATATATAATGAAGCTGTACACACGGAATATGACGAAAATATATGACATATTTCCATGATGTTTCATCATATATGTGACATAGATATATAAATATGATGAACAGAGGCGCCAGTTTTAAATTTTTATTGGACTTCAATATTTCTTTTAGTGACGAAACTAAATAATATTTATGCAGAAGGTAATTTCTTTGTAATTTAAAAAGAGTGTGATAATTAGGAAAATAAATTATCATTGTTATATTTTTTTAATACCTTTCAAACACAATTTTATATTCATCACTCATTTTATTTCCAATTTGCTAACTTATATTTATTTATTTTTATTTTATTTATTCAGCCATTAATAATTACATAAAAATTACATAATTTACACAGAGATAAAAAGGTTATCTGTTTGTGGGGGTGACTACAAAAAAAAACTTACTAACTAAAATTTAAACTATGAAAATATATTGTTTGAAGTTTCATAGTAGATTACGCATAATTTATAATTCATACAATTTTTCTAATAAATTATCAATATAACAAAATCACTACATTCGTAACAGTGCAGTATATTTATAATTTGGTCTTTTAAATATTTGAATATTTCCTTGAAAATAATTTTCTAATAATTTTGTACAATTAAATATTAGCTACAACCCATTCTTTTAATTTTTTTTCTTTATCTTATGACCCCCCAATTTATTTATTTAATTTCTTTTTGCATACACAGTCAATTGTGGTCAAAATGTGAATGGAATATAACAGTGAAGTATTTGTACAGTGAAGTATTTACAAGTGAATTTTGAACTCGAACTTGAAGAAGTGAATTTTTAACTCGAACTTGAATTTTTAACTGTGAAACGTTGTGTTGAAGAACGTTAACGGAACAAATGAACCGTTGCTATCGGACAGTGTCAAACTAAATTAAACAAAATTAAAGAAAATAAAAATTAACTAGGACACAAGTTAAGAAATCGTAATTAGATTTGGCCCGAATGGGCCTAAATCGAACACCGAAAAAGGACGCGCCACCACCCACTCCTAATAAACCTGTGAATCAACCAAGTGTGTTGGAACATGCTCTAACATCAGCACGTATGGAAACGGAGCATCTCCTGGGAGTCCCGGAACAAATCATGCTCGCTACCATAGAAGGGCGAAATTCATCCACAATGAATAACCTACCAATGTTGGGACAAAACCGCCCTGTAAACGAACCCCTCGAAACAAAAGCAAATACTGGTTCTGTGTTGACCCAATACGGCATGGACAGGTACATTACTGTGACCGCCAAACGCAAACGAAGCCCAACCTCCTCTGCCTCGTCAGCAAAAAGGCCTCAAGAAACTTCCACCAGCAATAGGTTTGCCCTGCTGAGCGATGAAAACATTACTGCTGAGCGACAAACCGATTCGACAACTAAAACCAGCGAACCTAAGCCACCACCTATTTACATTCGTGGAGTCGAATCTAAAAGATTGATAATCGATATCCTATTGTTTGCTGACAATAAATCTTTCCACGTTACGAACCTATGACGTGGAAATATAACGGAAATCAAATTGCAAACATACACTCCATCTGTCTACCGCCAGATAATCGGGTGGATGGATAAAACAAACATATCTTACTACACGTACCGTTGCATGGAAGAAAAAGGACTAATAGTCGTGATCAAAGGCATAGAAGCCGGAGTCGACACTACAGAATTCAAGAGAAACAATTTTCAACATGGTCAATCGAAACAAAGTCCTCCAACCGTTATACAAAGTTGAACTGCGATGCACAAACCCACCAAAAAAAGGGGAGGTACATCCTATTTACAATCTCAAATATTTACTTTATCGCTCAATAAAAGTGGAAGAACCTAGACCAAGGAAAGGTCCCGTCCAGTGTCACAACTGTCAGGAATTTTACCACACAAAAGGTTACTGCAAACTGGCAGCAATATGTGTCATTTGCGGGGGGCGCCACGACACGAAAAATTGCACCATCGAAAAGGAAAACAAGGATAAGGTAAAGTGCAGCAACTGCGGCGAAAAACACACAGCTAACTATAGAGGTTGCCCAGTATACATCGAACTGCGGAAATCTCGCGAAAACAAAAGGAAACCCATACTAAAACCAATACCAGTGCCCTCTTTTGTTACCCAACCAACTCCAGCACAGTCTAGCAAGCCAACACAGTCCAGCAAACCTAGCACTTCTTTCAGAGAAGCGTTGTCGAATCAACACAAGGAACTCCCAAGTGATCTATCCGGAAGTTTAGAGAAAACGCTGGGAACTTTCATGCAAATGATGATGCAACAATTGACTACTCTGCAAAATATCCTCCAAGAACTGCTCCGCAACCAAAACACCCTTATCAACCAACTCCAACGTTCAAGATAAATTACTTGAAAATTTGTCACTGGAATGCCAACGGAATCAACCAACATAAACAAGAAATAGAAATGTTCCTTCAAACACATGACATAGATATCCTACTAGTGTCAGAAACACATTTAACTGACAAATACAACTTCAGAATCAGTGGATATTCATTCTACGACACGAAACACCCGCTCGGAAAAGGCCACGGGGGGACAGCAGTACTCATTAAAGAAAAAATTCCGCACTATCCATTTTACAAACATAGGGAGCTCCACCTACAAGCAACCTCTATATGCATTGAGATTGGATATCTCAAACTAACTGCTGCATCCGTCTATTGCCCACCTAATCACAAAATTAATGCAGATGACTTCAGACGGTTTTTTAAACAATTGGGCCACCACTTCATTGCGGCGGGTGACTTCAACGCCAAACACCAGTACTGGGGCTCAAGGTTAACAACATCCAGAGGATCACAACTAATGAAAGCAATCGTCGGATACGACATTGCTTCTTGTGGCCAACCAACATATTGGCCATCCGATAGACGAAAGATACCCGACCTCATCGACTTCGCCGTCACCAAAAACATAAACAGAAATAGAATACGATCCTCCCTCCTTCTTGATCTGTCCTCCGACCATGCACCGGTATTACTGGAATACTGTATAGAAGATGAAATACTGCAACAACCTTCCCTACCACAACTAACCACAAACCGAAACAACTGGATCAATTACAAAAAGTATATTACTGAACACCTGGGGCACTACACGCCACATATCTCTCAGAAGGACATCGACTTAGACATTGAAAACTTCACCCAGATGATGGTCAACGCAGCACACTTGGCAACACCCCCCCATGCTCCTTCCGGAAGACGTAATCGTCGCAGATTAATCATATCCAGCGAGATTATAGCCGCTATTCATGAAAAACGTAAACTGCGAAGGCAGTGGCAACAACACCGATCGAACTCTTCCAAAAGGGAATTCTTAGAAGCTTGCAAGAGACTTAAAGGCCTTCTATACAACAAAAGTCAATCTAGTCTTCACGAATTCCTAGAGAGACTTACACCGACCTCTGAAACAAATTACTCCTTATGGCGAGCCACAAAGAACATGAAGCGACCACAAACACATGATCCTCCGATAAGGAAAGTAAACGGAGACTGGGCGATAAGTGCCGAAGAAAAAAGTAAGGAGTTCGCTGACCACCTAGAAAGCGTTTTCCAATCGAATCCAGGTAGCAGCAGGTTACCCCAAGACGCCCCTCAAAGTACTCGAGTCGTGAAACTACCAAAAATCAAATACCAGGTTGTGAAACACGTTATAGAGAAGGATGTTAAGGAAAAAAAATCCCCAGGACACGACCTGATAACTGGAAAAATGGTGAAAGAGTTACCAGAAGCAGCAGTACGACGACTGACTCGTATCTTCAATTCAATACTCAGGCTAGGTCTTTTTCCAACAACCTGGAAATTATGTGTGATAATTCTACCCCAAATTAAGGAGCACGTACCGCTGCACCAATTTGGTTTCCAGGCCGAACATAGTACAGTTGAGCTAGTTCACCGGGTAACACAACGTATTATTTTATCAATTAAAACATTAATTCCATGCTGCAGGTCTTGTATCGACAGTATGTCAATCCAGTTTTCCCCTATTGCAATTTTTTTAAATTTATTGTACTGTATGGTTGGTATTTTTTCTTTCCAATTTTTAAGCTGACTTTTTTTTATTATCAAAAATAGAGGATAGTGATCTGTAAGAGTGTGTATTAATTTACATGTTTCTGTATCTATTAGTTTACTTTTGATAAAGATGTTGTCAATACATGAGCCGCTAGTATTATATTTCGGAAAAAGCTAGAATCCCTACCAGAGCTGTACCTAACTGTGTAAAAAAAAACTTGTGAATCTTCACCATGCTCGGAGGGAGTTGCAAAAAAATTCTAAAAAAAAATACAAGATATTTACAAGCGTCGTGATGAGGACTTTAAGAACAATTTAGATAATTTATTTGATACCGCACACGCTGATGCTTGGAACGGATGAAAATTGAAGATAAAATATTTTTACAAAAACAAAGAGAACCAGGACGTCCAGGGTGTTTAGCGGGTGTAGACAAAAAGTTAGCCGAAAAAGAAGAAAGGGCGAGACAAAGGAAATTAAATGAAGAAAAAAAAAGATGTGAGCAAATGTGTTTCGGAGGTTTATCGTCATCTGATACTACGCAAGATTCTATTCAAACGCAAGGACATCATGATCAACTTACCAGCTCTGATGAATGCCTTGAGGAACCCTTGGCATCCACCTCTCAAATGGTAAGTTCTGAAAGTACTACAAAAGGAGGAAGGAAATACTTTTTCACGCCTAAGTTAGTTGCAGCTTTAGATACAGTAGAACCTCTTTCATCCGTCAGGCACGGGACCAGAGGCGTGACAGATAATCGAAATGACGGATAATGGAAAAGTTCTAAAAAAAAAATATGTGAACCTCGATTTTGAGGAGAGTAGAACTTTGCCAAACAACAAACTTGTGTATAGTTACACACGAGTTATAACACACGAAAGATGTGTATAGTTACGAATTAATAATTTTATACATATCTACATAACGAAAAAATCAAAAGCAAGATCTTAGCTGTGATCATTTTCCGATAAACAAATCGTCTATTTAACGTATTCGCACACAGAGTCGAAAAGATAGAGCGGAATCTATAAAATCAGATTTTCAAAATAATATGCCTGAAATGGTGACCGTTCATTGGGATGGGAAATTATTACCTGGACTTGACGTGAGAAGTTCTAAACTAGAACGCCTGCCAATTCTAGTTTCATTTGGAGAAAAGGAATAACTTCTGGATGTACCCAAACTGGAGAGCTCTTCCGGCCAAGATCAAACTAAAGCTGTGTTTAACGCACTTTATGACTGGAACCTCGATGACAAAGTACAAATAATGTGCTGTGACACAACTGCGTCTAATACAGGGCGATTGAGAGGAGCTTGTGTACTTTTGGAGCAAAAAATAGACAGGGAATTACTACTCTTTGCTTGCCGCTATCACGAACTAGTTTTAAAATGTGTGTTTGAAACAAAAATCCACCAAGTCACAAGTAGCCCTGATATCACACAGCTCAAAAAGTTTAGAGGCAACTGGAAAACTATTAATCCTGCTGCCATTGAAACATATACAGATATCGTCACACGACATTTTTTCAATACAACAATAAAAGATTTGTTAACATTTTATAATCAAGAACTGCAAAAAACCATTGGCCGTGACGATTATCGGGAACTGATTGAACTATCTATTATTTTCTTAGGAGATAGTGAAAAAAAAAATTAAAATTAGACTTGCTGAAGCGATGCATCAAGCAAGGTGGATGGCGAGAGCTATTTATTCTTTAAAGATGTTTTTTGCAATCCCAGTTCAAAATTAGCGCCAAGGATAAGCGAGAACGTGTCAGAGAAGGATGAATTACCAGGAATTCTAAAGACAGAACAGCATGATAGTTTGGAAGCTGACATAAGCCAGGATTGTACTACGCAAGAAAGCAGATTGGACTTAGTTCCGCAGATGGAAGTGTCTGGTTCTAAAGAACAACCAGAAACAAGGAGCAAATGACTGAAGCACAACTCCCAAGACGAACTGAGAGGTTACGTGGAAAAGATACCAGACGGTCTCCCAATTAAGACGATGGTGGTAACCAAGGCTGTAATTAAACGACTAGTCTACTCCCTAGTCCGTTCTAGTACATCCGATGAAGCAAGTTTGGGACGATCAGTTTTACATGGACACATGTCACTACTCGATGATGGCTCATGGCTGACGGACACATTACATAGTTAATACTTGAAAATTTATTGTAGTAATAGTAATTGATTAATAAAGATATATATCACAACATGTTCTTAGTTCAAAAATGTATACTATACTTACTTATTTTCGAAAATTGGCGAAAAGTGACAAATTTTTGTGTGAGCGCCTTGCGGAATAAAATTGAAAATTCACTGTTTTGGAACATAAAAACCAATTTTTCCACCCTTTAAAATAAAGATAATAATCACATCTAACTAATTATGTGCTTTTTTTAAAAACAAATCACTAATAAAATATTAGGTCAAGTGTACCTACTCTACCAAAAATTGGTTTTTCCGTTCCAAAACACAAAATTTTCAATTAAATTTAAATCCGCGAGACTCATACAAAAATTTGTCACTTTTCGCCAATTTTCAAAAATAATAATGAAAGCGTACATTTTGAACTTAGAACACTAGAACTTTAAATTAGAGCAGAATTCTCATACAAATCATACACATGTGCCTTTTACAAAAGGCCCGAGGGTAGAGGGGTCAAAAAATTTTCAACCCTTTGAAATGGACAGATTAGTCTAATACAACGGAAAATGTCCCACGCCGAAGAAGACGGTGCAAAACGACAGAGAAAATCGACACGAAAATGATAACTGTTAAATGTGAATGTTAGAGAAAACGCTGCAGTTATTCAGCGGTCATTCTTGGAAGTCACTGATGTCATAATATCCAAGAAAACTATTGCACATGGTTTGGTGGAAGCTGGGTCGCACGGAAGACTCACACTGATGAAGCCCATGATCACATTGTCCAACAGAAAAGTCGCATTGAGTTTGTCAAAGCACAAGCCCATTGGACGGCAAACCAATGGAAGTACGTACCCAGGAGAGACGATACAAATATAATTGACTTGGTTCTGACGGCAGAAAGTACGTACGGTGCCCCAAAGAAAAGGAACTTGATCCACAATATACTTCGCAAGTAATTAAGTATGGTGGTGGATCAACTTTCGTTTGGGGATGTTTCTCATGGAACGGCGTTGGTCCAATTCAGCATATTGTTGGACACATGAACAAAGAACATTACGTTGCAATACTGGACAACGTAATGCTTTTATGCGCAGAGGCTAGAAGCCCCTTATTTGGTATTTTCAGAAAGACAATGACATAAAGCATGCCACGAAACTGGCGAAAACTTTCCTTGACCAAAACTAGAGCGAGTTCTTGAGTGGCTATCACAAGTTCCAGACTTGAATCCAATCGAACACCCGTGGGCTACCCAAAATATCAGTAAAGCAGAAGGGATTTCACACAAAATATTGATCACTACAATGAAATTCCTTTTGGTATTTTCTTTTTCAAGTTTCTAATTAGTTGCCTCTGGCAAATTTTAGTGATATTTTGCAAAAAATTTTCCGCCCCTAAAAATGCACAGAATAGTCTAATATATGTAAATAAAAAAGAATTTTTGAAAAAAAACCACTAATAAAAAATTAGTTAAAGTGTACTATACCCCCCCCCCGTATCTTTCGTAACAGGAAAAATTGTTTGATTTGTACTACAACTTTGAGAAATGTAAAATTTTTGTATGAGCGCCTCGCGGAATAAAAGCCGATTTTTGATATAAATACCCCATAAAATACATTCGCCCACCCCTTAAATGAAAGATAGTGAGTATATCTTCCTAAATATGTGATTTTTTCCAGGAAAAAATAATAAACACGGAGTGACCGTAAGTGTACTATAGCCCAAAAAGTATACACGAATACCTTAATAATGATAAATAATCACAGCTAACTAAATATGTGCTTTTTTAAAAAAAAAAAAATCACTAATAAAAAATCCGCAAGTGTCCTCTACCCAAAATCACTAATAAAAAATCCGCAAGAGTCTACTCTACCCCTAACTATAATTAGATTTAACTATATATGATTTTCAAAATAAAAAATAAGTACGATCGAAGAGTTAAATCCATATCGATCTCGTGCATAATTAAAATCGGATAAAGAGCACCAGAACCAAACTATTTTTTTGACAAGGTACAAACACGCCTTTTTAGAGAGACTACGCGTACAGACCTCTTATGTCCGATATGTCCAAATGCAACCACCAATATTGCTTTAATTACGTTAAAACTAGTTTTTCCAAACAATTTTTACCTTTAGAACAACTTCTTTGTATATACAGAGCCTGTACTTGTGGGTCGGACAAAAATTTTCTAATGCATTCCTGATTTGTCCGATCCATTAGAGCTACGTTTAAGGCAGGACATACTGCGTTTTCTTCTGGTAACAAAATCGTCACAGCTTTGCGCAAGTAATCGCAAAATTGTTCAAAGTCCACTACCACCATATTTTGAGGTTCAATATTTGACTCATGGATTTCCAACAAATCCCCCATTCTCGCGATTAGAATAAGGTATTAAAATTGTATAATTGCAATGAAAACTGGCGAGAGTTAAAACTTTTTTCTCAATTGGCTAAGACGATTTAAGACTTGGTGACGCACGATCTCTGAATTCAGACGTTTAAAATTATACAGGCTGGTTATTCAACAACTTTTGCTGTCATTGAAATAATAACTAAGGAGGGGAAAATGAATAGAAGAGTTGAAGCAAAATATGAAAATTTCGATTAGTGGTGGTTGTATGCTTACATGCGTTTGACATGCGACAGTCACAAGGCCATAGAAACATAAAAACCTGGACATAATTTTTAAGTTTGGCACGATTCTTTCATATATGATTTGAAGATACAACTGAGGAATATAGAATAGGCGTATTCATTTCACTTCGTAAACTCTTCGTATTGGTCGTAAACGTCGTAGGGTAGAGTACACTCTTGCGGATTTTTTATTAGTGACTTTTTTTAAAAAATTCTTTTTTATATAGATATATTAGACTATTCTGAGCATTTTAAGGAGAGGAAAATTTTTTGAATGTGTCTGCACAGCTGAATTGTAATTTAACAATTTCTGCCAAAACATGTCTACACCACTATCTAAACCAATTTCGTCTGGAAGTTAAAAATCCAGCAGCCTCCGCCACTGGTTGTCAATTTCTTGAGTCTCTTCGGGTTTAACTAAACTTGGTAAAGACTGCATTAATGGTAACAACGATGGAACGTATTGTCTAGTTCATTCTGACATAGCATTTCTTGGTTTTAAAACAAAAAGTTTTTGCAAAATAACGTTTCTAAAATCGAAACTTTGCTTTATTTCAAAGCAACTTACGGACAAAAATCTTATACACCCTTCGTAAAAATCTTTTTGGAGGGGCTGCTTATTTTGAATTTCCAGCTTCAAACTTTTCAAAAAGTTAATTACCTTAACCCCAAAATATACTTGCT